>JADDOH010001931.1:0-227811 GCA_016648135.1 Agrypnia vestita
TCATCAGGAGGTAATTCATCCCAATCTATATTGGCATTCCATAGTGATTTGATAAGTAGTTTAGCATATAAAATTACTGGAGACACCATACCTAAAATATCAAATAATCTTGCTACAACTGACAAGATGTTTCTCTTAGAACATTGCTCAATACATGGAGATATTTTAAAGGAAAATACGTCTTCTTCTGGAAGCCACATCAATCCAAGAATTTTAAGATCAGTTTTAGTGTCCGTAAAATTTACTGGATCACAATTCTGAGGTGGTAATTCCGCTAGAAGCTCCTTTGAATTGCTTGAAAATTTAACCAATTCAAAGTCCCCAGCTGCGAAAAATGAAATTAATTCTTTTATTAGGTTTATTGCCTCTTTTTCCCCAGAACTAGCAGGGACCGATTTTACTAAGTCGTCCATATAAAAATCGGATGTTGCAATAATTGCGGCGTTGGGAAAAGATTGCTGTTCATCGGAAGCAAGTTCACGTATGGTACGCATTGCCAGATACGGACTTGCCTTCAATCCAAATGGAACAGAATTAAATTGAAAGGTGCGAATTTCTTCATCAGTATTGAAGCGATATAATATCCTTTGATATTTTTGGTGTTCTTCCGTAACCCCTATTCTCAAATACATTTGTCGTATATCCGCTGTTATTGCCACGGCGAAAAGACGAAACCTAAGTAGAAGCAAAAACAGATCTTTTTGCATATTAGATCCTACGAATAAAATATCATTAAGCGATAAACCAGAATGGGATTTTGCACTAGCGTCTAACACTATCCTAAGCTTTGATGTAGCTTTATCTTGGCGGATAATTGCGTGATGTGGTATATAATATCCATCCTCCACAGGAGATGGAATTTCACGCAAATAATTATTATTTAAATAATCTTTAATAACATCATTATAATGTTGACGTAATTCAGGATTACAACTGAATTTACGTTCTAAGGCAATCAAACGCCTTTGTGCGGTTGCAAAAGAACTACCTAACTCATTTGGATTCTTACAAAATGGAAGAGCTACAATATAACGGCCCTGATCATTTCGAGAAACCGTTGAACGATAAATATTTTCACAAGCTATGTCTTCTGGACTTTGAAATTGTTTAACAGGTAATTCTTCCAATGTCCAGAACTTATGCAAGGTATTTTCCAATTCAGTTACAGCGCAACAATATATAGAATTTATATCACATTGTACAATTTGTGACATTGCGGTTGTAGTTGATTTATATGCGGTATTTTCAGATGCGTAAGGTATATTACCCATAATTATATATCCCAATGTTGTTTCAATGAGTGGTGCCAAATTTGGCACTTCAATTCTTCCACCCATTAAGATATACGGAAATAATTGTGCTCCCAGTACAATTTCTATATCACCAGGCATATTCCAACTGCAATCTGCTAAAGGAATAGTCCTTAATTGCGTATAATTTGCCGTATCAATATATTCAGTAGGCAATGCGTCCGTTATACAATCCAAAACCAAACACTGAATCTCATATTCTTGATTAGAAATTCGAGATTTAATCTTAAAAGAGGTATAACCATGTATTGGTCTAAAACTTGTACCTACACCCTTAATCACAGAATTAATCAAAGAAGTTATTTTAAAATTTAACCTCTTACAACAAGCGAAGGTAATAAGGTTATTTTGAGATGCATTATCTATTAAACATCTGACAATTTTTTTATTACGCTTGTTAAAATAAGCGTATACTTGAGCGGTAGGCAAAATGACACGTAACTGTGGCAAATTACTGCTTTGAGTACACAGAGTCGTAGAGTTGTTTTGAATTTCGGATGTACTTGGCACTGACTTAATTTCATTGCAACTATTATTTTTCTTAAAATATTTATTGTCATCAAAGTGTAACATAGTATGATGCCGTTTATCACACTTTTTGCAAGAATTCGTCGAGTGACATGCCTTACTTCCATGGCTATAGCTTAGGCAATTCGCACAGCCATTAATTGATTTCACTAAATCAAAGCGGTTTTTTGGCGTAAGTTCTTTAAATTGCTTACACTGATAGAAATGAGAATGCGAAGTTTTACATTGCGAACAATTATTATTAGACGCGGCGTAATTGGTAATGAATGCTTTTGAAATATTATTGTTTGGTTTATTTTTGAGAGTATGCGATTTATTTGAATTATACGAATTATTATTACTAGATAAACGTTCTAAAATTTTGACCTTTGCCTTTAAAAATTCCAACAACTCAGTCATTGAGGGGATTTCTTTATCTTTCACGGAAAGTTCAAATTCATTCACAGTGTCTATATCCAACCTACGAATTGCACAGTTAAAAAATAGAAAGTCCAATACGTCTTCAATTTCCAACTGTTTTAACGCTGAAACAGACGCGGAGAATTTCTCACAAAATTCATTTAAATTACTTGCATTGTTTAATACTGGCTTAGTTTCAAATATATTGTTTACATATTGACAGCCTAAATTTCTTTTATCTTGGTAACGTTTTATCAAATTATTCCAGACACTGGAATAGTTTGCGCCTGTGGGAATTATCCCAGATAAAACGTTTAACGCGGTGTTTGACAGCTTTCCAATTAGATACTCCATACGTTGAGAATCATTCAAAGCCTCATTTAGATGTATATTTGTTTTAAAGGATTCATAAAATATTGGCCAATTCTGTATTTTTCCGTCGAAAGAAGGAATTTCTATAGGAGGTAATTTTATATATGTTTTACAATTATTATTTGCGGCTACTTGCGTTTCAGATATATTAGGCGTTTTATCCTTATAAATGTTTTTAGTATTTTGAATTGCGGCATACAATTCGTCATATACATTCAAACTGTCAAAATTCGGAACATATGACGGATTTAAATCCATTTCAATATCATTTATCTTCATTACAATTTCAATGAATTTAAGCCTTATTTCCTCTAAAAGTAACGCATTAGAAATAAATATGTTAATTGATGTTTTACCTTTTAATTTAGGTATGCTATCATAAATGTTTTGAGTTCGAGAAAAGTATGTAGCCTTTTCTGCTTCAAGCAGTCTAAGCTGTTTTTCCTTATTTTTTTCCAAGATTATAATCTAATATTAAATCGATGTTGATAAATATTTATTAATGTATGATTGTTATTTGTTACTTAAATAACAATATAATAAATATTTGTTGTTTATAATCAGTTGTCAGTTAATGCGACACCTATGATTAATTTTTGCACGGCGCTATCAATAAACGTCGATTATTCAATTATATAAATAGTTATAATAATAATCAAATAGATGGCGTTGAAATAAATTCAAATTAAATAAGAAATATACTACCTACTCTTTAGGAACAATGAGCATTAAATGAATACATGTAATAAACTATTAAGATGCGTTAAATTATCACGAGATTAAACTATTTATAAACACTATATTTACTAGCACTTTGTATTCAAACACAGATTCACTTTAATAATGTTATAGTATATTTAAATGAACGATTATACTCAGACAAATCTCAACTTGAAAATCAAATTACTGGTTCAAAATCCGGTCGAAGTGACCATCTTATGGTCTAGCGGGTTTTAATTAATCAAATACATGCGGTTTTTCATCGAGATTTGTTCGTAGAGATAATCGTTCATTCGCGCGAATTATAATGTAACGAGATGCTGGAGATTTGGCCGGTAGATGAACAGAGAAATAGACACGAATATTGCAGTAAATATGAAAAACAAATAAGGAGAAATCCTACCTTTTCAATTCTGGATGTTGGATAAGAAATGGAAATGCCTCTTTCTTCCTTTTCTCTTTATTCTTGGTCCAACTGCAACTCGAGATGACACAATCCACGGCTGCCGTATATTCCAATACAAGTGCTTATGCGGGTTATAAGATAATATTTCCTGAACAATGGTCCAAAAAACGAACTTTTAAGAGATGCGGTACAACGCGGTTTCTTCACTCCAGTCAGACAATTAACAGGTAACAGGTGATAATGCGGTAGGAATTAAAAATGCGATCGAGTCCATACAGGACCAGAGATGTCGCTAGGCGTATTGAAAAAAGGCGGAGGATGGAGAGGGAATTAATTAGAGATAAAGATAGGATTATAGGGACAGGATTGGTAGGCCTTCATCTTACTGAAGCTCCATTCACCACAACCATCGCCTCCATTTCTCCATATTTAAGACTGGCCAAACCAAATACTAAATTCGGTCCCTGCGTATTTGCGAAAAGTTGATTTTTGTTTTACTTTCTTAAACCATCCCATTTACTCCAATTTAAAAAAAATGAATTTTCATTTCCAAAAACATCAAATATAATGGAAAATTAAACTTTTTTTAACATTATCTGGAAGTATAAAGCAAAACACAATAATCTTTTTTTTTGGTGAGGTATAACATATAATAATAATTTGATTATTAATATTTGTTGGTTATTATTATTATTATTATTATTAAATTATATGTATTATCTATTAAATAAATAAAAAATTAGATGGTTTAATATCAATAATCGATGTTTTCAGATTTGACAGTGTATGTAGATACCGTCCATTTGTTTGATTAGGAATTTATGACTGATTTCTTCAACATTTTGATTGTATTTTATTACTATTAGGTATACTACTAATTGTGCGAACTCATTTCTATAAACATTGAAGCTCTCTTACCTATCTTCTTCATAAATCTAAAGAACCTACTATGGTAGATATATGAAAAAAAAAAATATGGTCAAGACTGAAAAATAATAAAATGATCTTAATGCCAACATGTAATTTACTATCATATTATACTATGAATTACCGTGAACACTGAAATGTATAGTAATGTTTAAATTACCCTCAGGCAAAGTGTTCTTGATAATTGTGGCGTTTATTAAAAATTACAAAGACACGAAAAAAGAATGTTGCGTGTAGCCGCCCAATTAGCTGCCATAAAACACGGCTCTCGAAACACAGAAGAATTTCGCCTACACCACTCCAAAGCAAGTTTAACAGCATTGTTACCTTTAATGTATTCAAATCCTATTCTTTGATACCCAAATTTAATAAAGACCTTAAGGGTATAACGAGGAAATTCTGAGTTGCTTTCCAAGAAACAAATAATATCTTGGATTTTTTATGCTAATTTTACAGCGTACCTTACATTGAAATTCTGCATCACAATACCTTCATTTTATTTTCGTTCATTTTTATATCGAAATCAAATATTCATTTATTTCATTAAGTATCCGAGGGATTGGCTTGGTCTATATCAGGGATATCGAAACTTTTTACGTGCGCATGCCGAAAATTCCCAAATATTATTTATTGATTGTCTGACGTGCCTTGCAATTTTTTATTTTGTTTTCTTACAAGCTACATTTTTATTTTCAATAGCCTTAGCAATATTTATAAAATTGAATACTGAATTCACATGTTAATTCAAAATATTTTTTTCACATGTGTTATGTACGTAAGTACATATAATGTTAAAAGTGGATCGACTATCAACAAGATGTTAAAGATGCATGAATTTGTCTACATTAAACCTTTTCATTGCGAATTTCAGCTGAATCTTATAGTAAAAAACAATCATAACCTCCAATAATAACAAATAACAATAACATTATTGGCAGCATAATAATATGATTTTAAATGAAAAAAATTAGTATAAAATATAAAGAGTCTGGACATCCATGTGTTCTCTATTAAGAAAAAATGAATTTTTAAATAGTTCACGAGCCAGAAAAATTGCATGCCGCCTACGGCACGCATGTCTTAGGTTCGCCACCACTGATCTATATCCGTCCATTTTATAATCATTCAAATTAACCTGTTTCAGAAGCTATATTCAAATAATAATCTAATGATTTATTTAAAAAGTCTTCTTTTTTTCACCCGTACAATATGCGCATAAACATAATACTTAATTAAATAATAAATATATTATGCTAAAATGTATTAAAAACGGTTTCTTGAAAAATGGTTATATCTCGTCGAGTTAAGATATCTACAATTTTTCTCCCGCCTTGGCGTAATAAAATAAGACGATGAAATATTTCATGCAGCCTTATTCAAATGAAAGTGCATCGTTCCTTGAAACCCTTGTGCAAATTTGATTCGGTTACTCCATTGTGTCTGATTGCATCACAGTTTCATGTTTACTTTTTAGATTTTAAGAAGAGCTCCGGATACAAATAAAAGAGTTGTGAGATTAAACCATCTCAGCACTTCCACCGAAACTATTAAACGGTAGGGCTTAAAAGATTGCTTTTCTTTGAAGATCTTTGTATGCACATCGTTAATATAATTCAATATTCGTGTTAACTGCAGTCTCAAGTATTTTTAACTCATTTTTTAATATTTTTTTTGTAATAAAAAAATTCTATGTCGTGTATCTCGCAAAGCGTCATTAATAAATATAATTTGTTGAAACGTATGACTCGCTGAACCCATATTACAATCATTGTAAAAGCATAGAGGATATTTATGAACGTTTAATGTTTCATTATTGTTAGCACTATCCAACATTAATGTTTCATTAGGTGCTAAAAGGCAATATATCCTTAATAGTGTTTCTGTTTTAATGGTTTTAAAACTGGATAATCTGAAAAGCGTACATTTGAAAAATATGTATTGTATGAAATAAAAAAATTTTACAAATCTTAATATGGCACTTGTAAAATCAGATATAAAAATGTAAATATTAATTTAAACTTTTTTTTAGTAATAATTAAAATATTTTATTATTTACAATTGAAATAGATGCATAAAAATTTTTACAGTTTATACAAAAATATTTTTACTATATTTATTATTATTTATTAACTATTATCAATGTTAATTCAATTATTCAAAACATTTTCAACTAGTTTTATTGCTTTAAAATCTAATAGTTAAACAATAGAATGTGATAACTGTATTAGTGTCATGAATTACCAAATTACTCTGCCATTTTATCAAAAAGTGACAGATTTTTGATAAGTTCATCGATAAAACTCATTCATTCTTGTTAATTCCTAAACAATGTTTATACGAGTATGTAGGTGTAAGAAAATCGTATCCTAAAAATTACTCCTTAAGCAAAAATCTTATGTAATTTAAGTCTAATGTCTAAGGATTTTGTTGTATATTTTCCCTCTTCGACCAATTTTGTTCTCAGATTTTAATTTCTTAGACTTCGTGAAAAAACGTATTAATTAAATCAGATTACTTTAAATTATAAACTGATTTTTAATTCCTAACACAAATTTATTAAAATTAAAATTAAATTTTGCATAATTTATTCTCTCTTTTAAATTCAATTAAAAATTTATATTATATTGAATTTTATCCACATTTCTATGATTCTGAAGATATTAAAATATTTTAAATATATTTAAAATGAATTTTATACTATGAAAAAAAAACGCAATTTTCGGGAGTTAATGTCCGTTGTATGGGTTGTGGGTTTAGTGGAAGTGGAAGAGGTATACAGGTGACGGTAGAGAAGGACGTTCCCTCACAATGTTCCCTCTCTCTCATCACCAGATACCCCCTCCACTTCAATTGAACCTACAACCCATACAACAGACATTCACTCATATAGAACATACTTATCAGACATAAAGAAAAATATTTTTTATTCATTATTGTTAAATTGTTTTTCCACAAAGTAAACGTCACTACATTAAATTATTTATAAATTTTATATTCCTATTTATTGACTTTTTAAATAATATTTTTTTCAATATTTTTTTAAAGGAGTTTTATTTCAATATTTCATTTTTTAGGAAATCAAACATATTTTTTTATAAAATAAAGTGGACTTAAAACAAGCGTTTGTAAATTAATAGGGGATTGCAATATTTTACATACAAATAACAGTTTAATAAATTTGAAATTAGAAAAGGTGTTTATAGAAAATTAAATATTCCTCCTTAAAAATAGTTCTTTTTGCAATTTATTACTTTTACTTTTTTTAAATTTGTTTTTAACTAGCTACTCAGCTGCAAAATATATTTATTTTTTGTTTTTGTTAATATCTATACTTACAATTTTAATTTCTAGTATATATTGTATCCTAATGAAGGGACCATTGCTCTGTTGATATTTAATAAATAGTGGTGTAATCAATGTTTTTTCTTTTTATTAATATAAAAAATGTTAAAACAAAGTCATTTGGCAGTTGTTGCAAAATTTAGAACAAGCGATTTTTTAAACGCTTCAACGGATCAAGAAGTCCAATAATTGAAGTTGTTACATTATTAAAATACCCGCAAGCTTGAGTAAATCATATACATTTATCGTGACCTCTTCGCGATTCAAACCTGGAACCCTCGATGTGAGAAACCAGTGTCATGCCCATTATATTAGGGTTATAAAGTACAACTATTATTAATATGAATTCCGAGCACAAACAGTTTTTAATAAGTATTATCATTTTTTTGGAATGTTTATAACCATCGTATCGACTTCATTGCCTGATTCATTAACATTAAATATTATTTTCAAACATCAATCAAGTAAACAGTAAAACTGCATATTTGTTTTATATTCAACGTATTCATTGTAAAATTTCCATTTACAAGGCGTCAAAATGCATGCGATATTTTATTTGGCATAAATTTCAATGTTTTAGCAACAAGTTGCAACTACTCAGCGGGAGGCCGTATTCGAACAACTTCGGCTTTATTTATATTTGCAACGCGTTGCACATTTATACTACTCAGTATTTCCGGTTGTAATGAACTGTAGGCTTATTTATCATACGCAAATGATAAAACTTCAATGAATAATATAATTTATTTAATTGCACAGTATTGTGTATTAATTTCATGTTTAATTTGTTATGAATTATACAATATTAACGTTGTTTATTTGTCATTTATTTTACTTACTTTACATATTACTGACTTCTACACCCGTACTTGCTAGCTCCGTGGAGAAATAAATATGAATCAACACTATTATAATATATTTTATTTGTAAGGACTCGTGTCCATAAACGAGATTTTCAATTTGAGACAATCGCAGATACAGGAATTATGCGCCATTTGCTTCTCTAGAGACAAATCTTGACCGTTGTAGTCACACGTAGTCGTGTACACACCAAGTCCCAGAGATTTGCCAACTTGCGCATCAATTGCTCACGTATCTTTTTAAGTGTCAGTCATTTGAGTCTACCCAGAAGCGGTGGCATAAATATGTTTCAATTCATTTTGTTCTGTTTTTCTAATTTTTCAGAGTAGATAAAATGTTATGTCTCGCTGGGAAACAACGTCGTATACACGTGTTTAAATTTTTTCTCTTTCTACCGATGTCAAGCTCATCTCTGAGTTAATCTCCAGGTCCAAATCTCAACGCATAGCATGGTATATCGACACAATGAAACAATGTGACGCGTACGCACGGCTTACACATTCTAATTCGATTGTCTTTCTTAAATGAAAAGATGTTTACTGAGATTTATGTCAATTTACACTTAAAGAGATCATCTAGCAAAGCGAGCTACATTTAGCATTTTTTCTCACAGCTTCTCTTGCATTTCGTATTATATTTTTGTAAGGAATGGTATCAAATTAAAATGTATTTATTAGATTCTTTATTTTTTAAATACATATATTTTTCTAAGATGAAAAAAATAAAATATTTAATCAATTAATGAACTCCAAACCAACGATATTTTAGAAATGAAGAAAATAGCTCTACTTAGTGAACTTTATATAACTTTATGAACGTATATGTATATGTTACAAAATAAACAATTATCTATAATTAATAAAAATTACATTTCAATCGTTTAGTTAGTTTTCTTACAATTTTTAAAAGAGGCTTTTTTATAAATATGTTAATTTTCTGCTTTTAAAACTCTTTTCACAAATTGGACAATTTTTCAAATTCAATTAACTAAAAGAACGGATATTATTGTTATTTTAAACTGAATACTGAAGAAATCAGAATCTTGATAGCGTGGAAATCCAAAGGAATTTAAATTCTTATAGCGCATTTTCCTATACCTCCATTCTATTGGGCTTCATCCATTAATGGCAAAAATACCTTCCACATTGCATGAAAAAATAGATGTTATCTTAAATTATTTAAATTAGTTATTAATGATGATGAGAGGGACTGCTCTTCTTGAAACTTTAGCAAAATAACTCAATAGGTATATATGCTTAGTAGAAAGTTCAGTTAAATGCAAATTTAAATAATATAAATATTACATGGTGCACCACAAAGAAACTTCCTTATCAATTAATAATACTTTGAGATTTATCATGCCTCATACCATAGACGCTAGCCATATGTAACCATATTTTATTGTTAACTTATTAGAACCTCTATTGACAATTATTATTATTTATTTTTAACCGTACAGGATATGAAATTTTTGATGTTTTGATGCACACAAAAGTTATGAAATATTTCATTAAAAATGTGGTTATCAGACCGCACACAAATATATACCACATGCGTGAATCACAATTT
The DNA here is from genome assembly GCA_016648135.1 of Agrypnia vestita. Taxonomy (NCBI): domain Eukaryota; kingdom Metazoa; phylum Arthropoda; class Insecta; order Trichoptera; family Phryganeidae; genus Agrypnia; species Agrypnia vestita. The sequence continues at coordinate 10,435 of JADDOH010001931.1, forward strand.
GACAACCCATCACAGCCCACAATACTCTCCCATAATGGATATAAATTGTGCATTAATGTTAATTACATATAAAAATAAAATATTACGGGTAAAGTTTGAATTATATATACTGCAAAATTTAATGTTTACTAAAAACTAGGTGCAGTTAACGAATAAATGCTATTTCGGCCCTTTCGCCAACTCATTTTACAAGTAATGTCTATTCTCAAAACGAATAAAGTCTACTCTATATAAACTCATACCATTCATAAGACCTGCGCTCATGTACGCTTCGGAAACTTGGACACTGATAAAATACGATGAAAGGACTCTAGACGTCTTTGAAAGAAATATTCTCCGTAGAATTTACGGTCCCGTAAATTTTAGTGGTACCGGAGACAAAGATACTGTGCGGAAATATATATATGACATATATGAAAATACTGTGTGGTCAAATCAATTAAAATTGAATTATTACGCTGGCTGCAGAACATGTGTCTCATGGAAAACCCACAAATAAGGTTTTTTCAGCGATCTGCAAAAGCACAGAAAAGTGGATAGGCCAGTGGCTTGAAGATGTGGCAGTAAATATCGTACCCTTGGGGTAGTAAACTGGAATAGGGATGCCACTTACTGAAAGAGAATGTCAAATCCTACCAGCAAGTGACTCACTTGCTGATGATGATTATAAAGATGCACAGACACATGTATCCTATATAGAGTTATATTAACTTATATTTTTAACCAACATATTGTACCAGTCTTTACTTCTCCTATTTCAGTCTTATGACATTGGTTTCGTATATCGGAAAACCGGATTCAATTCCCGATGAGGACAATCTTTGATACTTTACTATTTTAAAATCCATTCACGATTTCTATCGCTTTCTATAAACTTATTATTATACCCACTTACTTGCATCTCTGCGATCTCAATCAGTAAATTAATAAAACTACAAATGCAGCTATAAAAAACCCTCAACATCTCGTAAAATTAATAATTGTTATGAAAAATAAATTTATTTAGCCTAAAAATAACAGTATCTTATCTAACATATAAGTAAATCAATTAATTATTGGTAATGTTTTAGTATCCATAACTATAACCACAGCATTTAACAAAGTACAGTAAGTAACACTTAAGTAAGTCATCGAGGCTTCCTGAAAAGAAAAAAGCTCACAGATAATTGAAGTCGTACTCGGGACATAATGGCTAGTCGCCCCGGAACAAGAGCATACTCGGGTACCCATTCAAGTACGTGAAGCAGTAAAAGGAGGAAGAGTACTGCTTTTGTTCGAATCTTTCGTTACTCGCTTGACTCATTGCTTTGCTGAAGTGCCTCGACTTCCCTCGCGTAAATGTATATCGAACCGGTTGATGTATATTAAGTTATTTATTTACAGGCACTTTGAGCACGCTTATATTATTCTGAGATGTGAATATCTTTCCAGAAAAGTACGTAAGGAGAAAACCCGCGTAACATATTAAGGAAAGGCAGTTCCCAGAATATAAAATGTATCAGTTGTAACCTTCCGTTAGCATAGCGGATATCCAGTTACAAATCTATAGGGAAGCGAAAGAAATAACTTATAAGATGAGGCATAAATATGAAGGAGGTATTCATCTCAATTGCTTAATGGTTATATGTGTCTTTCCGCTTTTCATTTATTCAAAATTCGTACGCGTAACCTCGTCCAACTGTCCCATTTTCAAATATCAGCATAAAAGAAAAAATGTTCCTCATCTTTCCAGAATAAATATTAGGAACAAAAAATACGCGAATAAAAAAGAATTCTTACGTAAAGTAATTTAATTTTTTTATTTAAATTTTGTACAAGACACACAATCCCTTTATGAAAGGAGAATTCCCTCTCATCAGGTGTAGCTAATACCCAACTAACTTAAATACAAAATTTTATTTATCTATTCGGGTAGAGCAGGGAGCTGCGTGGTGGGGAGGGTTTCTTGGTCAATAACGAAAACAAGTCAAGGATGGAAGAAGTGATTTGAAATGTATTTGTATTTATAAGTGTCATTTAGAATTTAAATTCAACTGTTTCTAAATTGTTCGTTATCCATCTTTTATCAGAAACTGAGTGGAGTAGTTTTAATTTGAGACTATCGAAAGAATGGTTGGTATTAATTATGTGGTTGGAAAATTCGGTGTTAATTTTTAGGCAACCACGATGTTCTTTCCACTTGGCTCCAAATAAAAGATGGATATTTCAAAGTAAAATGTTGCTCCACGAAGTGATTATTAAATCGTTCAATTACCTTACTAAACGTTTTTGTTGCAATTTTCATTTTTATATTAAAATAGGTAGCTATCCGTGTTCAACAACAAATGCATGTAGACATGCAAAGCATATTTTATATAATTTCTGCAATAAATAATACCGCCATCAATCGCAATAATTTTTTTTTAATGAGTACCAAATTCCAGTCAACACTTAGCAAACCCATCTCTAAAGTTTAATAATTTAAAACATGTAATGATGGTAACGGCGTTTTGTGAACTCTTCGGTAATTACTTTAAATTTATGTATCAATGAATTGAACTATCGACTCTCACTGTACAACTGCTGTCCCCGTTGTAAATTTAACTTTGTATTGCACACACGTTGAGTTATATAAACAAGCTCTATTATTGTTTCGTGGACAGCAGTCTCTCTCATCATTAGGTGAACTTTATAACTAATCTAAATACAACGTTTTATCAACCTATTCTTGGGCCGGGGCGTACAAACGTAGCGGGGAAAGAATTACACGACTTAACCTGTATGTAATACAAAATTAAATTTATTTTTAAGTAATCATCTTCACCACAAAGAAACTTCCGAGTCAATTTATTATATGTGTAGTTTAAAAACAAAGGCATCAATATAAAAAAATGTTTTGAATACAGTCACCGAAGATTACTAATTTAAAATGTACTGAATTCTATATTTTATGTACGTATCCCTACCAAAATCATATCCATCTATACTAATAATATATAAAGAGGTAAAGTTTGTGAGTTCTTAAGTTTGTAAGTTTGGATGTAGGAGGTAATCTCCGAAACTTCTCTTCTGATTTCAAAAATTCTTTCACCAATATTTAGATTGGACTTTTTGGGGGTTATAATTTATATATTATCCCGTTAAAACAAAAGGGCTATCCGTGGTGACCAATTTTCAAACTAAAGTCTACGAAAAAATAGTAGAACGATTTTTTTTTTACGAACGCTTCCTTAAAGAAACGAAATATTTAAATACTTTCTATAGAGAAGTTGTAGAACTTAAAAAGTTCATTAAAAAAGTCCGCAACGGCATATATCTATATGTTAAGGTTAATAAACCATAATAACAAATATATATTTATGATAAAATATATATTTAAAATTATTTTTAATCTGTTGGGGGTAATTTAAATTTGAAATGTTAAATTCTTATCAAAATAAATTAGCTTATCGTCAGGGAAAGTTTATACAGATAAAAATTACCATTCATACAACATTTTTTGGGCGAGTACTTTAGATTATAATGATTTTTCACTGATACTCTTATACTCTCAAACTGAATTCCACGCGGGCGAAGCTGCAAGCACAGCTAGTTTCCTATAAAATGGCTATGTTTCCCATAAAATCTTTGATTCAGTGTATTATAAATTAGTAATCCTCGATGACTGCATTAATTGTTTTGGATATTGCTGCCTTTGCTTTTATACTCTACATAATATATGCCTTTTTTATATTAACTTATTATTTATTTTTTTTATCTTAACTTTATTACCCAGCGACTGATGCACACTGTTCAGCTACGTATATATTTGGCGTGAATCGACGTAGGTATATATAATACCGAATCATTACCAAATCTCAAATCTCCTTGTATATTATCATAGCATTTCAGTCTAAATACAAATACATTCATAATAATACACTGAATTTTTAATTTAGAATTTCGATGTCTGAAAACGTTCAATCGTTTTTATTGGTGGTGGCGGTGGCTGTGTTAATTATATAGATGTAATTGTTTCCAATAATATTACAATTCTTTATATATTTCAAATATCTCGGACCCTCCAAGATGGTACTGAATACTTATAACTATTTTCAAAAACCGCCATTTATGCTTTTGTGGAAATCAACCTGATTCTTGTGATTTAATAATTTTCCATTACCCCCCTCCCGTGTAGCGACCCGGCCCCACGAGCACATAGCGCTCCTTTATTTAGAAAATATTATTAAAAGAACATATTTATCACGTTTGCATTAAGATCGCGTTTCATCAATTACATTATGCAAATTTGTAAAGCAAACATTTACCCTTTTACAATAACATTCCGCAGTTAAAACAAAGGGGTGACGCATTTCCGGCCCGGTATTTCCGCGCCCCGCTCGGCTGTGTGGTGGCGGGGCGTCGCTAAAATAATAAAGACACTAGTGGAGGCTCAAACCCGAAAAGCTCACCACAGGCACAATTAGCCGACCTGCAGATGTCGCCCGATGGAATGGTGAACATTCCCATTAGGTCGCGTGCCGCGCGGACCGCTGAAAATACAACCTCCGGACGTACATTACGTGTACACTTACTTTTCATTGCATTTATTTTTAATGAAATACATTTACAGATGTTTGTTATTTTTAAATACAAGATAAAAACAGACAGAATACGTATAAATATACCAGAGGTAAAAACCTTTTTATTAAAAAAAATTATAAATTTACTTTAAGATATTACCTTGCCTCTACATAATATGATGTGGGGTAGAATATATATTTTTTAATATTAAATTTAGAATTCTTAATTCCGATCAAAAATTTATGAATATAAAAATTAAAACAATAAATATTCACTTGCCCAGTATGGTTTTCGTGTAACTATGAAACATGATAAATTGTTATCACGCTTATATTAGCTTCACCTGTTTATCTGTTTGTCTGGAAGGAATTTTTTTTTCTTATTGAATTTAATATTTCACCCGCTTCCAATGTCCAATCGAGCAGAAATTTCGAACACAGATGTATTCGTGATGACAATACATGAAACAATTATTCAGATTTAGATTCACTAATTAAGCAATTAATCCACGATAATTAATTAATTATAGATTTATATGAGAAATTAGTTAATTCTCACCTAAAGATGGCGCTATTTTCCTACCGAAGCGATTTTGAACACTTGGTAATATTAAGAATAAAAGGTAGAAAATTATTAAATATTACAAAAATAATCATACTTATATTTAAATTAATGTACCCAAAAGTAAAAACGAAATTTAAGGAAAAAAAATAAAAGTGGTTTTTAAAAAATATATTTTTTACGTTATTAACCTCAGAGTATAAAATTGTACAGAGCTGAACTAAACCCCTTGTTTAAGAGAGGGGATTATGTCACAGCAGAAGTATGTCTCCCCTAACGTATATTTAAGATAAATTTACAATGCAGTTTTTATTCTTGCCTAATTAAATCGTTTAGTAATCAAAACTTTTTTAGAGTCGTTTTTTTAAACATTTTTATGTTTCGTTCATAACCGAAACTAACATATTTTTGTAATAAAGCGCGACTTATTTACTAAGATATTTTACTTTTCGCGAGATCTATTTTGATCTCCTCATATTTCTTACAAAATTTATAAGATCGTTATAATTCTCTTAAACAAATCAAACTTATCGGAACCAGCTGTGGTACCAGACCGTGCATCAAGAAATTTACGTTTGTTCTTTCTTATCTTTATATTTTGGTGTTCTGTGCTATCGACGATTTTTTTTGTTTTGTTAATTAGTTCAAATAATAATTGATGCCAGGTGTTTCTAGGCAAATGTATTATTAAATTTTTTTAATAAATTTATCTGATTCCAAAATCTTCGTATGGTTTTGCAGATAAACGAAGGGCTGGTTGTATCAATTTGGATTATTGTAGTCTTTCGTAAAAGCCTTGGATTTTTGTGAACTGAAATGAAGAAAACGGATTGTATGATTGGTAGAAAATGCAATAATTACTATAAATCAAATTAATACAACCGGTCTTAAGCAAACGAATGATATTTTTTACAAATTTTTTACCAATTATAGACCCTATATAATGGGGTCCAAAACGTCGGCAAGAGTTGTCGCACACAGGGCAGAATAGCCAAGATAACTCATCACAAAAGATTTTTCTGTATGGCAAAACATGTAAGAGAAGCACAAGTAAATAAGAAATATCAATGATATTCGCGGCACATTTACATTGAAGTTTATTGTCTATTATTTGAGGTTATAGAAGTGAAGGTGAATAACACAGTTTATAACATGAAATGCTTATAGTAGGTGCAAAGATCATAGATGGATTGACGGGAAAAAGATAGCGGGGTCGGCTCTTTTCTTCTCCGGTTCCTGGCCTCTGACTGATTGGGCCACGTCTATAAAATTACATGTAGTTATGTTATTTAGTTCCATGTAGTTATTGCCTGCCCAACATAAATTGGCGTGCGGTGAGTTTGGAACTAAAACCCGCCCCGCCCGCACCCGGCGGTAACCCCTCGCCCTGTCATTCTTCATTCTCGTCTGCGAGCGCGAGCTGTGTCATCTTGATTACCAATATACACTGAATTATTATGTCCAAAACATCCAAAACAGTCCGGGATGGTGCAAGAACATGCGCCAATGAAGTATTAAAGTGAAAAAGCAAATAATGGACCAATATTACCGTTTGACAATTCGACAGATAGTGCGGCCGCCGCGAAGCGCGCTGTTACCCGACCAAATTTCTATTGAAGGCTCTGACACTGGTCACCGGACATTCAGTACTTTATGTATTATGTATTGTGTAATAAATTTACACCCTGGCAACTTCCGTTACGCGACAGTGACACCCTCCTTCGCACGCCAAGTTATAGTAGTACGTCTATAGACTATGGTTTTAATCACCATAAATGTATCAAATAAGGCTCCATCGTTTCCTCTCACTGCTTATTTAATCACGTCAACGAGTCATCCAACGTCTACGAGGTTACTTTATATCATTTATACCAGTTAAAAAATTTTGTTTATCGAAAACATGTGCATCTTGCAATGTAGCTTATACATTTTTACAGTTTTTTGTACGATTTGTACGATACGACAATGACAGCCTTCGTCAGATCTGGGTTTTACAACGCATGTTTTTTTTTCTGTCTTTTCTAGTAATTCTCTAAATACGTACATATTAAGCTGTATCAGCTGGAGCTTATGAGCAATATTTAGAGTCGAAGTTTCACTATACACAAGTTAAAGATTATTCTCTTTAGAGACTTAATTTTCCTTTGAACTTAGTCTACTTTAAAAGTTACTACCTACCTAAATAATAATCTGTGGTTACCTTTCTTTAAGGCGAACAAACTTGATTTTTTCAAAGTGAAACCATCAACCAGCAATCGATGATATAATAAAACATTATACACTATGACGTACGAGCCGTGGTCCCAGTAACAACAAAATAAACAGGGCGGCCACACACGGGTCCCACTTCCTAATGAGGTCCCTGGAGGCCCGGTCAGTTTTCCGATAGTAAATATCCAAAACTCTGTATTCAATCCACAAACCAATAGTTGGTTACGAATTCCATGTTTACTGTTCTACTTAATACAAATTAAACTAAATTTCAGCTGGTCTCCAGGAATAAAGTATCACGTTTTATAAACCAAAATATACAGAAAAATAGCAAACAATTGGCCGTACTCTGAACTAAGCAATATTGCTATTTCTGTATCTTAAAATTTATGCATAACATTTTAGTGCTGCCAATTTTGACGTTTTAACTTTGACAGGTTTGATATTAATGAATTAAATCAACAGAAAATTCGAGAAACGTTACACTCAAGAACACATTTTTATTGTGAGGTTGATATTTTTTCAGAACAAAGTTCTTTGAAATTTAAAACCAAATTAATTAATCAACGGTTAAATCTGGCGTCCTCTAGCGGCAGTAACACAAAGAAATTTGTGCCTACCGTACCAGAAAAAATTTATTGCTCTAAAAGTGGATAATAAATGTTCATCAATTTTATTAATAAACGAGACTTACAGATAAGGTCGATATATTCACGGAAAAGTTATTCACAATTACGAATAATGAACTTTCTCATTGATTGAATTCATTAATTTCAAACCTGTCAAACTTAAAACGTCAACATTACAATGTTATACGTAGAATACGGCCAAATATATGATATATTTATATAGGGTGTCTCATAACTGGTGGCAAAAACTTCGGGGAGTCTTCTTCATGCAATTTTGAATAGAAAATATTCTTTGTACTTTGGGTGAAACGTCAACAGTAACAGAGATAAGCGACATCAAAGTATGCATTTTTAAATTTTCACACGAAGCAAACACATTGTGGTGCGACATAATATCTTTAAATAAAATAACTTTTTGTTTAACACCACTTTATTGAGTTAAAACCAACTAGTTTCATCAGGGTTCCGATATTAACTAAATAAAAACAGAATTACGAACAATTAAGAAAGCATTAAGGGAAGAAAGAGACAGAACGTCAACTGTGGTGGGGGTTGAGGGAAAGAGAGTGGGTGTGGGTGGGTGTAGTTAATTGGAAGGGGAATATATCAATAATTGGACTACACGATAAATCTAGTTGCTTATTTAGTAAAAATTTTTTATTTGTTTTTAAAGATTTTTTTAAATATTTAACAATTAAAAAATTAACAAATAAAAAATATTTACTAAATAAGCAACTAGATTCATCGTGTAGTCCAATTATAGATATATTCCCCTTCCAATTAACTACACCCACCCACACCCACTCTCTTTCCCTCAACCCCCACCACAGTTGACGTTCTGTCTCTTTCTTCCCTTAATGCTTTCTTAATTTTTCGTAATTCTGTTTTTATTTAGTTAATATCTGAACCCTGATGAAGACTCAGTTGTGAGTCGAAACTAGTTGGTTTTAACTCAATAAAGTGGTGTTAAACAAAAAGTTATTTTATTTAAAGATATGCATTTTTAATTCAATATTTATGTATTATTTTCTGTAAAATGTTGGAGTATCAGTAACTTATATGGAATATTATAACTTACATAAAATTTTATTCCCTCAATGTCAAATAAAATGACAAAAACCTTAAATATATATATATTTCAAATTAATGCTGGTCTTAATAATTTTATTTGACTTGTTTCAAAGAGAATAAATTTTTGATATTCCATATAAGTTACTGTAGTGATGGTCCAACGTTTTACTGAAAATACGTTAAAAATATTGAAAAAATGCAAACTTTTATGTCGCTTATCTCCATAACCGTTGACATTTCACTCCTAGTGTAAAGAATATATTCGTATGAAAATTGCATGAAAAAGTTTTTGCTACTAGCTATGATACACCCTGTTAACGGTTTAGATACGATTATTGTGTAATCACAAATAAAGTGAAATCTTTAAGAATTTTTCAATTTAACTTTTTTTTAATAGATATACAGTTGCCGGCAAACTTCTTGAAATTCTTTGGCGTAGTGGGGGAATGCGCAGAAGACGAAATTTGGGTCTCGTTGGTGGAAAGGCAGATGCGCAAACTTTCCCCCACTACGTCGTAGAATTTCAAGATGTTTTCCGGCTACTGTACCTACCGACGTACCAGTAGTAGAAACATTGTACCACTACTCAAAAAAGACACAGCCCTAATTTAAGACTAATATCATTTTTTAAAGTTTTTTTAAATAAGTTTAAATTATTATCTAGTGATCGTCTTTTTTACACAATCTTTATGCAGACAATATTATATTTTATGTACAAAAAATACATATTCTCAAAATACTAAATAGGTAATCTCACTTTTCGATATATTAAATATATAGGACATATTTTGGTTTACCAAGTTTTTAAAAATCCGACATCATGCGCTCAAAGTATGAATATTTACCTAATCGTGGTTTTAAGCAGGAGAAGCAAACTACACAGAAGTCTTAAATCACTGGTTCAAAATTTAATAAATATAGTATAATTTTGGATTTTTAGAAATTTTAATGGTTTTTTCAAATTGGAATCATTTTATACTAGTAATTAGCCCGACACGTGTATAGACACAAAACCTGATTCAAAGCGAAAGGAAGTATAAAAAAAATTTATGGGTTAGTTTTTTTAATGCGTAAGATAAACTCTCATTCTTTAATTCCGTGTGGATCTTCGCATATTTGGGCCAGCCGCTTAGCAGATCCCAGTTAAGCGGAATCGACTGCATACAAAAATATATGTGCGTGACAATTTTTGTCTCTTTCCATTCCGTTGTTGGAAAGCGCCGCTCTCCGCCAAGGCCCTTCTAACCTCATTCCGTGATTCAGATTCATAATCCCACGAAATTCCAGTTCGACGATTTTTCAATGATTTTTTTTCGTTTTTCATTACCGCGATTATTATTCTCCGTACAGCCAGCCCCGCTGTCCGCCGCGCCGCCCCGCCGTGCCGCTCATTAAGCGCTGTGTGCACAATCACAAACGCGCGGCAGAAAAGTGCGCGCTAACAGCCCCCGCGCTCGTATCACCGTCATTATTGCGGATTATTCCGCCACATTGGCTGCACTGATGATTATCCCGAATGTTGGGCTCGTTCTCTTCCGAAGGCATTTGGCGCGTAAATTTTTAGATCAACGCTGCCTCGTATTTTAGCGGGGAACCGCGTCATTCAGAAGAAATGCGGTCGTTTGAAATGCTGTCACGTTCCTAATCTCTGGGTTATAGCCCGGATTATGTCCCCGTTTCTCTTAATAAGAGCATCCCGGAGATGAAAAAATGTCTTTACAAAATATATATGTCTATTTCGTCATTTAGATGATTTAAAAGATATTAAAAACATTAAATATCTTCAAAAGTCAGTCGTTGGAATAAAATATTGCTTTACACTTCCGAGCTAGGGACATGTTCGACATTGTAATTACGATCTATTTTAGATTGTGTTACACTGCTATTTAAGTTTACTAGTTTTTCATTTAGAAGATTTAAAAGATATTGAAAACATTCAATATGTTCAAAAGCCGATGAATAAAATAGTGCTTTACACATCCGAGGTACAGACATGTTCGACAGCATAAAAACGATCCAGTTAAGAGTGTGTTCAGTATTTCTTCATTTAAAAGATATTGAAAACATTTAACTTTAAAGAAGATATTTGTATATAATAGCTTTATGTTTCCGACACCTCACACCTTAAATTAAACAAAAATCTTATTGACAATATTAAAAGCGTATCAATAGTTAAAATTACTTTAACACATTAAATCAAACAATATCGGCCCTCGTAGTCCTGCACGCATGACACTGGTTTCTCATACCAGAGGTTACAGATTCGATTCCTGGTGAGGATGGGATTTTCTCAAACCAATGTGTCTGTGAAGTGTTACGCTACATTAATCGGGCCTCATATCCTATTGTAGTGTTAAAAGTTTTTTTTTTTAAATAGACTCAAACTTAAATCATTAATTTAATAATGTCTAGCTTTTTAATAGTGTCAGTATAATATAATACTGTGCCTGTAAAGAACGTGATATGCCTACACTAAGTTTATATTTTAATTTCTCGATAAAAAAAAAGAAAAATAAGTTTAAATCTGCCCAAAAATATGTACATTGATTAAATTAGTATACTATTGTATTTTTCTTTTACTTTGTGGTTATTCATTATAAATATAATTAAACCAATTTACTTAGTTTATCACCACTTAATTTTTGGTACAAACCAACCGGTTTCAGAAATAACGTTCCTTCATCAGGGTATACATAATACTAATTAAACTTTACAAATTATGAATACATCGGTATCAAGTTTCCAGATGGGGGTAAATAGTGGGGGGTGCGAAAGAAACAGGTAATGGGATGAAAGGAAACATATTCAAGATAGGACTGTAAGTTAGATTTTTTTGGTTATTCCATTTGGATACTTGTCACCGAGATATTATTGTTTATAATTTGTTAAGTTTAATAAGTATTAATTATACTCTGACGAAGGAATGTGATTTCCGAAACCGGTTGGTTTTTACCAAAAATTAAGTGGTGATAAACTAAGTAAATTCGTTTAATTATATGATTAAATTAGATTTTATATACGTTATAGAGCCGATTGCTTTCTACAAGTAATAAAATATTTATTTTTTTATAGAAAATAATTTTTAATAACATGTCAATATAAAAAAATTAGATAATATTTTTGTAAAGTCATTTAGTCGTATGTATATATATTTTTTTAGTGTAGTGGTACGTATGTAAAATTTATTCTCGTATCTCACATTGTAATGCGTAGTAATTCTATTCACCGTCAAATTTTCCGTGTAATTTATGTTGAACTTTATTGCATTAGAGCTGCTGTGTTTCTTTCAAACAGTTGGAATTCCAGGACGAATAAATATATGTACATACGACATTATTAATATTATGAAGACAAAACTTTTGAATTAATGTGGTATATAGACATCTCACAGAAACGATGCTATTTATATAGGAACGCATGTTCGGCGTAAGTCTTACTATGCTATCGTCATCCGTAGTAATTCCCATAAAATAGTATATATCTACCTATACGTATTTATTTATCATCGCTGGAAATGAAATATCTATATTTATTTGAGTAGAGTTGAAGCAATATTTTTTTTATATATAAATAATATTCTTTCGAATTTTAACATATATTATATACATGCTTTTCCATGTAAAACTGCGCCTGTAAGAGGGATCTATAATTTATCTTAATTAATGATTGTCTCTCTCCGAACAAAATAGTGTTTTATATATAAGATATAATTTAATATTGGATATATTTTAAACTTTTTATTTATTTGAAATAATAACACATCCGACTGTTCCGAACCTCTGCAGTTATTCAATCTGCGAATGCCCAATAAGCTTTCATGAAACCACTCATTAATTTATTATTGGCATTCGACTACTAACTATCACACATATTCACCGGATGTATTGGTTAGTAAATAATATATTCAATACGAATTTACCAGGTTTCAAGGCGTATTAATGTGTGGTAAATTGCAATTTTGTGTTTTATGAATAGGAATTTCAATTTCATGACTTTTTTCATGTATTAAACCTAGGGCATGTATATATATCAAACCGGTTTTCGATTTCCGGTAAATATTGCAGAATTTCATCGCCGAATTATCGGTAAATATATTCATAATTACCAGTATTTATGGAAGTAGGATAATAATTAAATTAATTACAATTCTCTGTATCAAGAAGAGATATTTTTGGTGTTTTCCATTACTTTTATTTGAGAATTTTTTCCGAATTCCGAAACATTTCTACATGTTTCGGAAACATCCTTTTCCTTCTTCAGGTGACCACTGAAGTGTGTGGGAGTGTGTGGGAGTGAGTATCCGCTGGTGAAGAGAGGGAACATCGTAAGAAAGGGTGAAGTCACAAGTTGCATTTGATTATTGATGATAGTATTTTGTATTTTAAAGATCTTAAAAAATTGTGTTTTAATTCATAATTATTAAAATGGATTTCCGCAAATTATTTATTTTAGATCCAGCTTAAATGATGGCGGAGTAAATATTTGATTTATTTTTATTCCCCTTAAATAACTTGTGTACACAAAATAAACTTAATAATAGTAATATTTTTTTAGCATTAAAAAGTTTTTTACATAGGTAGTTGTTTTATATTGTAGAGGTAATTATGTATAAATCATTTTTTGTTACGTTGAATCAGTTTAAAATATTTAAAAAAATGTTTATTTATTATTTTCAGGAGAGTAATTTTTTCTGTTACAGATTTGCAATAATCGAAAGACATAGTTATTTGCATATACCTTGTAATATATTGCTTTGTATTCAACATACCAAAAACTATTCCACACAAATAAATTACAGGAGATAGAGGTACCAATTACCAGGAAGACCGACGGTTTTGCGTTCTGCCAACATTGTAACAGATAACTTGTTCCAGAGCGGGTGGGCAAGATTCTGTTTATGCACAGTCAGACACCTGAAATTCCTAGTACCTACAATTCTCTACTACACTCTAAATATGTTAAATTTTTAACGTTTCTCTTTTTTGTGAATTTCTTTAAATAATAAAAATAAGTTAATGTACCTAATATAAAAACAATATTGTCCCGTTTTAGAATTTAGTCATAGGTTAGAAGTATATTCCAACTTATTCGTAGTGGTAATTAGCTCATTTTTATGCGGAACTGGCTGTCACCCGGTCTCCAAATATATATCTATACCTATAAAACTCAATGTCTGACATATTTTCGATGCAAACCTGTACTGCTCGACCGATCGGACTCAAAATTTGAAAACTTATTCTTTAGGACTCGACGGGTAATATATTCAACATTTCCCCCCTATTCTTTTAACCCTTCCCCTCCCTGATATATTTTTGATGCAAATCTGTACCGTTTGACCGATCGGACACAACATTTGAAAACTTATTGTTTAGGACCCGGCGGGTAATATGTGCGACATTATCCCCAATTATTTTACCACTTCCCTTCCCCCTGATATATTTTCAATGCAAATCTGAACCGTTCGACCGATCGGACTCAATATTTGGAAACTTATTCTTTAGGACCCGGTGGTTAATATTGGTGACATCTCCTCCCTATTATTTTACTCTTTCCCCTCCCACTGGTATATTTTCGATGCAAATCTATACCTTTGTTTACCCTAACATATTTATTTTTTACTTAATCCTTAACCCGTGCAACGCCGGATACGAACAGCTAGTGTATATAAATAGTTTAAAATTGATTAATAGAATGTTGTAAAACAAAATCCCTATTTATTATGTTGGGCATTGTAAAATTTGGTCCACCCAAGGTGAGGGTTGTATATAGGGCAGAATGGGATGACTATATATATATTCCTCGAGATCCGAGAGTGCATTTTAGCTAAATTTGACAGAAAGTACGACTTATTTATTTTAAAACAGATTCATACACAAAATACTTGTCACATCAATAATGGTTATATTTTCAAATTAAACTGGACGTTGTGCTATGAAAGTAGGATTCAGTACTTGATAATCTCCTGAAATGAAGCTTAAAGCCACGATTATCAAAATTAGTAATTTAAACATTCAATATAATACAATTAATTATAGGTAAGGAAGTGGATCAGCTTGTGAAGAACGAGAATCCCTGTGTTTATCAGGATCTGCAGGACCCATAAGAGTAAAGTTGATCAATTTTGATCAGTCAAAGAAAGAGTGAAGGATTGTGCCGATCTTTTAATAGTAGACTGACAGTTATACATATGTAGATACATCCATCTCTTCTTTGTACTTACTATTTACATATGTCGGGAATTAACTAGCAAATTATCAACACACTAATTAGTTATTGTTGTAGATCCATTTTTATTTATACCTGCATCCATTTTTATTCAGGTATATATAAAAATGCATACATACGTCGGGAATTAATTGATAAACTAATTAACTGGCTTATGAATCGTATTTTTTTAAATCTAATTTATTATTGTCCTGATATTTTAACTGTCATAATGCATCTTATACTTGATCTTGTATAATACCTATATTGACATGTTTTTCTACTTAATCTTAAATAAAGGACTACTTTGAACATACATAAACAAATCTTATTACTTTCCGGATTTTTATAATAATATATATTTAAAAAAAATATTTAGGAATTGTCTAATTTTTTTTTCAAAATATAACAGTAATCCGTAAATATTAACGAAATATAAAAGTTTTTACAGATTTAATTTATTTAAAAATCAACGAATATATTACACACAGTAAAATAATTCAATATATTAATTGATTTTCTCATATTATTTCTCTTTTAGATTTTTCCTTTTGCAGTACAATATTTATTAAATTTAATAATGAAATAATATTATTGTAAATAAAATTAACGTCAACGTTTTATTTTCTTCTATTTAATGTAGCGTTAAGGCTGTTCAAGTATCCCCACTTTAAAGCCTCCGTTGAGTTGGGTACCTCGAAAACTTCTGGGATACTCTTCCCCCGGAAATGCGTAAATTGGAAAAGTATCCGTCTTGTCCCTGAACATTTATTAATATTTATTATATCCGATAAAATTATACTCTAGCTTTAATTTTTCTAAAAATGTTTTGAATAGTCTTCAACACAAATTTTTCAATTTTTGTTTGTTGAGCTTTGAATGCTGCCACATTTTAACTAAAATTATATTTTTTGTAATTTTTTGTCAGAAGCAGAAAAAACTCTCTAAATATGCGCTCTGCGTCATGTTATTTTTACAGCTTATTCTATCAAATTTCTAGGTCAAATATTTTCAGCTCGCAACGTCATTTCAATCACGAAATATCCAATCACCTTTTTAAAAAGATAAACGGCGTATTACTGGTTCCATGGTTTTTAAATTTTTCTATAGGTTTTGTTAAAAAATTGTTAACATCTACCAAGAAACAAAGTAAATTGTTTAACTATTAGCGTAAAATTTTAAAGAACACACTACGGCCAGGTTGTTTCAAGTTGGATTAAAATAAAAGTTCGTTTAAAGTATAGATTTTTTTGTTTTTTGTAATTGTTTTGTTTTTGTTTGTATTTTTTGTATGTTTGTAATTTTTGTAATTGTAAAAAGAATCGTTTTATTGGTGGAAAACGCAAAAATCTATGCTTTAAATGAACTTTTACGTTAATCCAACTTGAAACAACCGACCTTAAAAGAATTTTTTTAAATAAATAAATTGTGTTTATTTATTTAACATTTTTTTCGGCTTCTTTCATTCTTGCAAACGTATTTTTTCGGGATTTATTCAGTGAAATATAGAATTAATAGATACATCAATAAAAATCTCTGGCGAAACCGGGCAGTAAAGCTAGTTATAGTAAACTAACTCTCGGGGTTCTCCCCTTCACTTGAATATTCGGGTAGAATGCGGTATCCATTTACGGAATGGTTATTAAAAACATCCAAAAATCCAGGGAGGTTTTTCAGGAGTAATGGTGCGTGTACCGTTACCGCAGAATTGTTTTCACTAATGACCCCGCAAGGCCTACGTTAATACACTTGTCGTAGCTCGCATCACCGTCACGTAGCGCTGTCGTAGGCCCCTCGCACCGCGTAGCGGTTTGCATGTCCGTCACGGTACAAACACGCGCAGTACTTTATTTTCGTATTATTTTAATTTCATTCTACAGAGGTAACGATACATTACAGTAATGAGTTTTCAGTTAAAATGTTTCCTGGGAACTTAATGTTTTCGTTCTGAATCTCTTCTTTTTCCCCTACATTCATGGTCACTGACTATAATACAATCATGCCAAAACCAGCCGTATAGCCACCTACGTGCTTTATATTGTTGTTAACCATAAGTGATGATGGCTAGCAAGAAGCACAAGGTGGCCGCTCGCTGGAAAGTCTGGAAGCTGGAACGCCAAGCACGGCGGGGGAGATGGGTCCACGCAAAGGATTCGTATCCTAATATTACAATATCGGACACTTAGACTTTTTCAGGGAAAAATGTTTTATTAGTGAAGCAGTATATCGAGTGGTTACGAACATTTCTTCGTAATTTGTCTTATCTAATGTTGAACTAAGGCTATCAGTTTTGTAGTTCGAATAGTTTTATTGTTAGAAACTGTTTGTGAACATATCTCCTGGTGAGCCATGGTACCAGAAGCGGTAAAATTACAGAATTGTCAATCAGGAATTTATTTGTATACTTAGTATTTTATAGATCGCATGACGTTATGATATCGGAATCTTAATGAAAGAGGTTCATTATCAAAGAATGAGACATATACTCAGTCCGGGGGTCCTTTTTTATTCGGGATTTAATTCAGGTGAGGAATCGATATCATATCGCCATGAAGAGAATTTACATGTTCAACTCAAAAGTAATGTTTGTAGTTTTTATTAAGGACTAGCTGTAACCCGTCAAAAATAACGAACTTTTACATTTCGGTTCCTGAGGAATTAAAAAAACAAAAAGAAATAAAAAATAAAAGAAAAAAAGAAAGAAAAAATTACTATAAAGAAGTTACGGACATTACACGAAGTTAGGGGACAGACAAATAGACGAACGGACAGACAACGAAATTATTATGATTAGTAAAATAACCTTTTTTCCTTTTTTAATGATATCCATTTTATTCTTATGTTGTATTATAGTTATTTCAAAGCGCTACGGCTGACTATTTAAACCTTTTAAGAATGGAAATATTTGCAAGATATAATAATTTTTAAATTAATTTATAAGATCGATAACCAGCCAGCAAAATGCGTTTACTAATGTTCTTTTTTTTTCTTGAATAAATGATAATTTGGATTGAAAAAAAATATTTAATTCTCCTACCCACAAATTTGAACATAATAATTTGTTCAACGCAATAAATAATAATGTCCTTTGCAGTGCGAACTCGAAAATTGATGGGCAGAAAAAGACACCATTTTTATAATTTTGTTTCCCTGAATACCGTGTCTCTCCGACTGCATTTAGCTCGTGTAGTTTCTTTACTGCTTAATTAAGGGCCCGCGAGAAACTACATCGTAATGTTTTATTCACTTATTTGCATTACCTTTATTTAAAAATTTATTATGTTTTCAATTTTATTTTATTTATTTTTTTAATATTTCCAAATATTTTTATTTATTTTACTTACAATTTTTATTGACTTTATTTAAATAGTTTTATTTTTTCTCATTTTTGTTGCTTACCGTCTCCCAGGAAAATTTACTGGAAGTACTAAAAAAATCATTAGACAAATTATTAATTAACCTATATACTGATTATTTACTTAGATGAATAAATTAAATTAAAAACCAAAACAAATATTTTTTTCTTGTTTACAATATTTAAAAACAAAAAAAAAATCTACGATCCACCACTCTACACCTTTTACAGTGAAATATAAATTGCTAGAAGTGAATGGAATGGTGTACTGGATTCTAGAAGCATCGCGAAGCGACATTGACTTTAAAAAAGATTAACCGGACCACTGTGCACTTAGTATGAGGGTTGTTTTTACAAGCGACATACGATCTTCAATTAATCTTAGAAAAGCCAAACCGTACACCTTTGACCAGAGACAAGCGATAGAGTTGGTACTTTCATACTAATATGTTGATACTTTCATACTAATATACTAGAGTTGGTACTTTCATACTAATATGTGTGAACTAAAGTGAACTAGTGCGAACCTGAGCGAAACAGCTTTGCGATAGACAAAAGTTCTGCGAATTAAAGAAGTAGGTACCTTTGTGGGATATTCTAGTGATAATAAGTGTGAATTGAAAAATAGATCTCCATTACTCCGATTAAATTTGTGTGCAGTTATTTAATTTAATTAATCAATATAGATACATCAATATAGATGTATGTATTTAGCTTACTAACTAACCATCATGCTGTTTCTCCGCAGGGGTAGGCAGAGAAGATATAACGCCATATTATTATATGTATGTATCAATTACTCAATATAGATGTCTTATAGAGACGAAATTATATTTTTTATGGGAAAGTAAGTAAGGATGTATTTTTTTTTTGGGTGCTCATAGAACTAACGACCTATCGTACGGCTGGCTAAAGTGATCACTTTACACAACGTAACGTTCACCATTTCCACCATGATAGAATACCACATCTATCATATTTTTGGAAGTTATATATATATATATATATATATATATACAACCCGTTTCACATGTGTGTTGTAATTTTTCTCATTAATTTATTTAATTCTTATTAGTTAATTAATTTCTAGTGTTCCACTTGCCTACCACAGCCACGATCCCGCGACAGTATTGTAAAATTCAACAAATTTATTTGCCCTTGTTTAGCTGCAAATTTCGTATAATAAATCGTACCTGTATATGGAAGGTTTTGTCCGAGTGCATGGTGAATGGTAAACTTATGCAGACAATCGCATCCCCGTACGAGGGAAGTGGGGCTTGATTAATGGGGCATGCACATCACGGTTTTGATGATATCCTGTTAGTATGCAGATGATTAGTGTTAGTGGCTAACAGTGAAGCTGGTCCTCGGCGCCTGGTGACGAGATTGTCCGATGTATGCTTATAGAGGGACCTCTGATGGATGTTAGGAAATCAAAAAGTGATGAGCGAGATAGAGACTCAGATAGATGAAAGTAAAAAACATAATTCATAGCTTCCTCTCTGTGAGACTTCTATAATTTGTCTCAATTAATGATCATCCCTCTGGGGAAAAAATGCAGTAACTATGTATGTTCCTAGAACATATCTACATATAAAAATATTATTAAAATGTATACCTATTGGTGTACGAAAGGAGTTTAAAAACTAAGTCTAGGTGTAACAGAGCTAGTTCACAATACTGTACAGGTGGATTCCTGCCTTGATTTTGAGTCGAAAATGTTCACGCAATCATGACCTAATATCAATAGTTAAGGAGATATGTGACATCAAAATTTGCATTTTCATTTCAATATTTCTGACATATTTTTTACAAAACGTTGGACTATCATTACAGTAAATGTGTGCATGAAAAGATATACGAAAGTGAACAAGAATAACAGAGAAAAAATATAAACATTATGACCTCAGAGATGGTCATCTCTGCGACCGATGTGTTCAAAGATAACGCGTCTCATGTACGCATCTTCGCAAATATGTCTAAATACACAAATAAATAAAAGTTAAATAAAATAATATAAACTCTGCGGAAATTCCAACTGGAATATTTCCAATTGAAATTGGAAGGTTTTTATCATTTTATTTGACTTGTATTAAAGGGATTCATATTTGATACATGTATGTTACTGTAATGATAATCCAACGTTTTAAAAAAAGAGTCAGAAATATTGAAAAAAAATGCAAAATTTAATGTCGTTTATCTCCATAACTATTGATATTAGGTAATGATTGCTTGAATATTTTCAACCCATAATTAAAACAGGAATCTGTTTAGTATTCTGGACTGGCTCTGTTACACCATATTTTGGTGGCATTTTGGTTCATTTTCGATAATCTGCTTACGATATAACAATTATTATTGAAATAAATTCGAAAGCGACAGATATGATCCCGCCGTTGTAGTAAAAAAAATAAAATTATTTCAGCAGTAGTCGTGTAACACCCCGTATCGAAAAAGGCTGTCAAAAACAAATGAAACGAAATAGGGGTGTCAACCCCAGCGCGTCTACAAGATTAACATATGTGAGAATCCCGGCTGCAGCATTATTTATCACCAGCTGTAAACGCTCTCCAGCATGCAAAGTGCAGCGAAAGAGCATCCTTCGGTAAAGGGCGTCGCAGCTAGGGCCTCTCGCGCCGCGGCTCTAGACTCTTCTACACTAGAGTGGCGCGGAGTGGCGGCAAACCCCCGCGGCGGGGAGGAAAGATAACGGAGTAACGCGCTTGCCATCCGATAGATGGCGCTGTTATCGCAATGTCGTTGTGATATTTTTTCCTTTGTTCCGCTAGCCTCAAAGAGTTGAAGATTGCGATAATACTCGTAATAAAACACCAGCTTTGCAAAAGCGGTGAAAAATATAAGCTGTTTCTTCTGAACCGCTTTTCATCAAATTAGCACGCATTTTGTAAGTTTTATTTTTATTTTGGCGGTGAAATTTGTTTTCCTCGCGTTTTCCGCCTAGACTTTAGAACTTTACAAAAAATGTGTACATGCGTTTAATCACAACCTACATACGTATTAGTATACATTATAAAGATCATTTATATGCAGGTATATGTATTTATGTCTAAGGGGTGTTCTTGGTATAGAACTTTAAAATGAAATAAAACGCGTAAAAATCCAATGGCTTTATTTGAAAAATTATTTTATTCATAAGTGTTTATACAGGATGTCTTATTACAGTAACTTAAATCGATTATGAAAAATATAATTTTTTTACAAAGTTTTTATAATTTTATTTGAATTGTATTGAAGCAAATAATTTTTTCATTGTCAATATAAATAGTAAATATAAGTAAAAAAAAGCAAACCTTGATAATGCATATCTCCATAACTATTAATTTTAGGTCATGGTTGCCTGATCATTTTCGACTCACTATTAAGGCAGGAATCCACCTATAAAGTTTTTGCTACT
The DNA here is from genome assembly GCA_016648135.1 of Agrypnia vestita. Lineage (NCBI taxonomy): Eukaryota > Metazoa > Arthropoda > Insecta > Trichoptera > Phryganeidae > Agrypnia > Agrypnia vestita. Next base: position 32,423 of record JADDOH010001931.1, read on the forward strand.
AGCCGTGCGACATCCTGTATAATGCGTTTTACTTAGTTTTTTTTTCAAATTGGCAACACTTTTTCCAGCCACACCCAATTCGACAGCTGACAGCTAATTTGTGCTTAGTTTGGTTTGCCATTTCACAGTGAGTAGACTTACGCCAGAATGACGTTACAAATTGTGAAAATTTATTTCGAAAATCATTGTATCGTAATTATATTTTTTTTTTACAAACAGGCCGTCAACATATCATTATTGGCCCTGGCAGATGCTCCTAGAGTGGTGGAACACTAATTGCATTAAATTGTATATTTTAAATATGGATATGTCATAGCATATATATATTTATACTATTTTAAATACGGATATGTAATAGCAATGAGTCGCATCATTATTTTAACTATGATTGTCACTGTGAATAAGATTTGTATTCGATTGTATATGATTGTTAGCTGATTAGGTATTCGTAGACACAAAGACTCGACGAAGTGTTTCTATATTCCTCTGTCTTGCGCTGCTTCCGTGTGAGTGAACCAGTCAAGACCCATTATTTTTTATACACATTTTTTATGTTGTTTCTCCGAGCTTAATCTGGGACGACCCATCTTCCTTCCGGGGTTGTCGAGAGGAAACTTCTTGCTACTCGTTCCTCTGACATTCTCAGCACGTGTCCAAGCCACCTCGATTATGATTTTTCTATAAGAAGAAGTAAGGGCTCAATGCCGAGTGTGTACTTCATATCGATACTTCTGACTCTGTCCGTCAATGTGACTCTCGCTACCCCTTATAAAACACAGCCTGGATCCTTCCCCTCACTTTCTCCGCTAGAATCCAAATTTGATGGCCGTATATTAATTATATGTAACCTATAACTAATATTTAATCCACTTTTTTGATACGGTAGTTGAAATTACTTTGCAATGCCACCGCTAGATGGACGCCAGAATTAATTGGATAATTCATTTTATTTGGACATACATTTATGCAACAGATATATGAAATAAGATTCTGGTATCTTCCAATATTTTCAATATTGATGTATGAGAAATAAAATATTTAAGGAAGTATTTTATTTCGATAGTAAATGATAATGTGGGAATCATTATTGTTGCTATATTTGGCTTTTGGTTCTGGTCTCTTGTGTATATTTTTTATTTCATCCATATTTTACATTCGTTTATAACTAACAATAAAGTATTTCTAATAAAACGTAATAAAAAATTATTCAATACTTTATGATTAGAATTCTTGAAATCTACTATTTTTTCTTTTTAATGTTGCACCATTGTTGTCATCGCCATGTTGAATGGTGGATCGACATAATTTAATTTAAAAGAACAAGAGATGTTTCCTTGATTTCCATAAAAAGTACAAGAACATAACTACTCGTACTTTAGAAAATAACTAAATGAGCTCCCCAAATTAAAATCCAGTAGATTTTTAAAAATACTTAACGTAAAATAAAATAAATCAAAACTAATGTGTACATTTATGGTTCGGCTGTCATAAAAAATAATTAAAATCGATATTTGGTACCTAACCTTTTTCATAAGTTAAGTTTAAAACGCTTTAATAAATCAGAACAGCCTTTTCCTTACACCTCCGCGGCAAAAAATCTGTATCTTCACATCGCTCTTAATAATGCATACGTGTTAGAAGGTTTTTTTATTACTAGTAGAAGCATTTTTGGTTTTCCCAGAATGGTAAATTCTCATTGAAAATTTATCATTTGAAATCATTCCTTATTCCGCGCTGGAAAAGAAGCAAAGAGCATCAAAATGTAATATCGCATGGATTGAATGTTCATTGTGCTGTTAAAACCGATACTAAAAGTAATGTCGACTGCGAAATGTCATGGTAACGTAACGGAGTTTTATGAGTATTTTAATGCATTTTATTAATGACACCGTCATTCAAATTTTTGTTTTTAAAACCTGCAATAGTGATACAAAATCTGCATGTGTTGCAAATAAATTATTTAAATTACACTTTTGATTATTTATGAAAGACAAATACCTAACCTAGAAGCACTATATTGTTTTAATCCTAATAACAATAACAATCCTAATAACAATAATAATATTTGGATAATTTAAGCAGGGTTATTTGGAAAACATTATTAACCCCGCAGGACCTAATATCAATAGTTATGGAGATATGCGACATCAAAGAATGAATTTTTTCAATATCTCTGACTTAGTTTTTGTAAACGTCTAATTGCAGATATGAATGTGAAAAATTCATTCTCTTTAATATAAGTCAAATAAAATAATAAAAATCTTCCAAGTCCAATTGGAAAACATTCCAATCGGAATTTCTGCTGGGTTTTTATCATTTTATTTGTATTGAAACGAATGAATTTTTCGTAATTGATATAACTTCAACCTATTGCAAAAAATAAATAATCAATATTGAAGACAAAATGCAAACTTTGATATAGCATTACTCCATAACTATTGATGTTAAGTCATGGCTGCTTGAATATTTTCAACTCATAATCAAGACAGTAATATAGTCCTGCAAAGTTATTAATGTTATCCAAATAATCCCGTACAGTGCAATTTTTCTTTAAATTTCGTTCCAGACCTCGACTCACTGAGTTTGTAACGAAATTTAGGTATCAAAAAAAATAATGTCTATCGTAAAAAATACGTTTTGTAAACAATTGTACGTTACTAAATTCCTTAGTAAACTAAAGAAGGAGTTTAATTCAACTCTGTACAATTTTATACTCTGTGGTAAAAAAAAAGTCAATAAAAACGAAAATTAAGCTGTACTATTTTGATATGGATTTTGTTTATTCAGCGAGTACTGCAATAAAAATTGTTATGAAAACTACTTTAGATGTATTAAGTTATTTATTTTTAATAACTTTACCAGTACCAGAATCGATACCAGGCACATCCAAACTTTTTTGAATAGATACGAAGATATAACAGGTAGTTTTCTAAAGCAAATCTTTATCATTGAGTTAAACCTTGGACAATTCATTAATTTGAAACATGTATAGAAATTTTACTTTCAATGGTCATTACGCACGCGTACAACCTGTCCACCATCGGCCAACATCAAACCACCACAAAGTCAGGTTGTAAAAGCTACGTGTAACACAATTCCATTTCAAAATACTTTGTAGCTCAATTACAGCGCATTTGCTACGAGTTGAAAGGCAACATCTTTGTCGAAAACTTTTCATATTAATATTTTATCTCGTTTCAAAACTATGTAACTTAGAATTATTGGTGCGAGAGTAACATTCGGGTAGTAAACTTTCTTAAAACCTTACGGCTTCCTTTACAATAACTCTTCAAGCACATCGCTGATGACGTCATAAAACTTCAATCATGAAAAATGTTTACAGTTTTCTGAAATTTTACGAACCTCTCGCGAACAGCGGAATACTTTGTGTGAGGGAGCGGAGTGCATCAGTATATCTAACGTAGCAATATGTAAACTCAACCCAGCTACAAAGAAACCTTCAATATTATTTATAAGGGAAAAGGACAACATTTTGGGGAAACAATGATTGAACACATCTTATAGATCACTCGGCGTAAAACCCTGTACGAAAGATTGTGAAGACTTTCCCCGTAAATGGGCCCTATACACATAGGTACGTACGGTGCAATTCACCCCTGAACATTTGCCAACATTTTTACAACCAGGAAATTGTACACTCAAATACTTTGTTGTTGATGCATTTTAAAAATGTAAACTTTTAGTAGTAGCGGGGTATTAATATAATGGTCCGCCGAAGTTTATAGACTCGGAAAGAAACTTTTAATTCCCCAACGTCACATAAAACGTACGTGATGTGCATATAGAATAAATGTGCTACTTTTCTAAGGGATGTAAGTATAAATTGTAATTGAAATTTTACATTGTATAGGAAATATAGAGTTTCAACTTTTATTCCTTGGCGTCAAATTTTCCTTCTTTGTCATTACGAATACATTTAATGAATATAGGTATATTCGAATTAGGCTTTGTGTGTTGCCTTTATTCATTATTATTTTAATTAAATTGAATTAGTTAAATTAATTAATATTAAAAACTTTTTAAAGTCACATGTTTACGAAAGTCAACGATGCGATAATAATTACGCTTCGAATTTAATTTATCATATTTTTAATTTCTTTAAAATTTGCATTCCTAATTTATATAGGTAGTTGAAATTATAATTTATAAAAGTTCACTGAAATTTTCCGGAAGTTGCGCCTTAAGATCCTCTGCTATACGTAGTATTTATATCGAAATCTACCAAAAAATCCACAATTTCTTTGCCTTTGCATTCGGAAAAGTTGACAATTCACCATTTGGAAGTGAAGTGTACACTTCAATATAATGAAGTGCTTCAACTACACACTTCAAACTGCATACTTCAATATAATGTAGTGCTTCAACTACATACTTCAAATTGCGCACTACAAATTGCACACTTCAAATTTTAAATTGAAGTGTGACGTCTTAAGGAATGTGAAGTTTTGGACCCATATTTTTGTGAAGTTAATTTACGTAGATAAAACGAGTTTTTAAAATCATCTCGTCGTCAGAAATATTAACAGAGGATTTGATGTGGATAAAACGCCCAAAGTGGCTGAATGAAGAAAAGTTTGAAAACTGAAACACCCCCCCCCCCTCTTCCTTCCCGTACAAGAAAATTTGGGACTAAATGACGAAATCTCTGGAAACTGAAACGATTACAATTTTGTCGTAGTACAGTTTTTAAGTAGTACTTTTTGTAGTTCATTAAAGTAGATGATAATATTTAGCTACATGTACAATTTTGTAGTAGATTAATTCACTTCATGTAGTTTATTGAAGAAGATAAAGTGCGTAATGTTTCGGTACCTACCTACTACAAATATAGTGTATACTTTGTAGTTTTCAAACTGGTGAACGTGTGTATGCGTTGTAGTCTTAATTTTGAAATGTAATTTTTCCCTTCGCTATTGAATACGCTTATTTCGAACCCTCTTTTAATCAATTAACACATAAAGAGTGAATAATAAATGTTCGAATAAAATAAAATAATAAAAACGATAAATATACCTCCATTTCTATTGTCGATAGAAAGTTCCAGATTCGCGAGAACACTTTTCAAAATGACGTAGGTAGGTAAATAATTTGTTTTAAAAATAAATATTCCAGAACTTTTTTGTATTAAATTTATTACGTGAGTGAATAAAAAACTTTCGGAAAAATTTTATTGCAAGGATCGCGAAACCTGCATAAATATATCATTATGCTCACTAATGAGTGTACTTAATCGGTAAATAAATATGCGCATAAAGTTTTATTTCTTCCAGCAGCACTGTGCAAGAATTACACGAGAAATAAAATTATTTTTTAATACCAAAGAGCTTATGACTTCGTATCAAATCCGGAATCCGCATGAGATCATTTCTCACTCCGAATGAAATTGTAAGACCTGGCTTACGTGCATCTAGCGCACGAGCTAGCATCGGGGCATTTGGTAAAAAAACAGCACGTTCGTCTATTCCCCCTGGAACGGATTAGAGATTACAATGTGGCCCTTTGTACCGGTGAGATTCGGTTTACTTTGTATTGTTTAAAAGAAGTGATGGGGCGAGGTCCGGGCTAAGCCTCGGCCGGCGATAAAGCGTGCGGTAATGGGGCAGCATTAAAATCCTAATTTGCGTTCCCGCCGACCATTGCGCTCAGGGGTGTAGCGCCGCCAGATATTGTATTCCATAACTTTTATGAGAGAAGTTGACCGTTAACAACGCTCCCTGAATTCAATCACCAGTGAATTAAAACCAATAAATAATTATCGGCTTTTATGACGCTCCAAATAATTTTCATGTTTTTATCCTTATTTAGGTATGGCTTCAGTGAAAATTGAAAAATAAACATTTTTTATGTTCTTTTCAAAACCAGATCTGGGGCGGTAATAGATGATTATCTTAAATTCGGTATGGTCTTGCCGTCGATAGCATTGGTACAGTTGCCGGCAAACTTCTTGAAAAATTTTGGCGTAGTGGGGGAATGCGCAGAAGACTAAATTTGGGTCCCGTTGGTGGAATGGTACATGCGCAAACTTTCCCCCACTACGTCGAAAAATTTCAAGATGTTTGCCGGCTACTATATTACTCGTCACTAAAATTAAAATAAACATTGATATTTCAGGAAGAAATTTTCAAAGGTGTCCAGTGAAGTGGAATGGGACCCACTACAGACCCAGGGCCGTTCTACGAGCAAAAGCTCCCGTATTGGCTACGCCACTGAAGAAGTAAAAGCGAACCCAATATCAACAACCAAAGGTGCCCAACATCAAATTTGTTTATTATGGTTAATTTTCGATTGTGAATAAATCTAGGCAGGCTTATTAACGACGTCAAATCCATTTCAACCATTCACGTCATCGCAAAAGCATATTATGTCGTCTTTGTTGAGTCCTATATATCGTGAAATCGATTGGAGAGACCACACGTACGCTGCCAAAAAATAGTGAATTTATATTAAAATAATTAAATGTAAATTTTTAAACTACGTCGAAAATTGGATTTGAGCACATTTGAAAATTACTTCCTGATTTATTGATACTTAAGTCTTGCACACGAGAATTTTACTTCCTAAAGCTTGTTTGTTGATATTGTGGACGTATAAACTTTAGGGAGTCTCCGGTACGGGGCTTCTCAAACAACAGAGCGTGTCGTAGATACCCACCACTAGGTATCTATCTCGCTCTGAAGATATCTGAGAAGCCCGGATAAATCCGTTAAACTGGAGATGAAGCCTCTGTACGCCACATCAACAACTTTGCCGCCATACAAAGAAGATGAAGTTTCATTTTACAGTAATGCAAAATACGATATTAAAAAACTTATTATTTCAGTTTCATCAAATTAATCAGTGATGGTTCCACAAATCACTACAAGATCCGTATAGTATCTTAATATTTATAAATTTTATTTACAATTTTTTACAGCAAGATATCTTACAATCAAAGATTTTAATACACCCAGTAGGTACAGTAGGTACTATTGAATAATAATACAATATATCGGAAAAGAAGTTACTGACTTGCGACACCGCCAAATAAAGATTAGGTACCTATATCATTTTTGGTAACCTTTTCAATATTTTCTAATATATTTTTCTAAACGTATTTACTTCTTTATATTATATTTTGTTAATGGAGGTGGGCGGTGTAAATAATATAAAAAGTGGACAAAATTTGGCTAAAAAATCTGAATCACAAAATAATTTTTTGTACGAGTATATTTTATGCTATTTAGCATTATTTTAATCGTTTTTTGTATTTTTTCCTAGAAGAACTGACCTTCAAACTTTACCTCTACCCTGCCGATTATTTCACATTATTAGAATTGCTTGGGTTATCACAAAATAAATATTTCGATGAAATGTATTTTTAATTTAAAAAAAACACTATTGTAATCATTTTTAGAGATCTAAAAAAGTGTTTTATGTGATTCGTTAAGCATCCAGTAATTAATTAAGTAAAAAATCATTTAAACAATATTTTGGGCGTATTGAGCGAAAGAATGAGGAAAGAATGCTAAGAAAGATATAAACCCAAGTGTTGACGGCGCCAGAAAGAAAGGGCGACCGCGGAAGACGTGGCATGACCAGATTAATCAGATACTGGAAGATGGTCCCACTAGAAGCCTCAACATCCATCGAGCTTGCATGCGAAGATGTATGAATGTGGATGAGGCGTGAGTTGTATGTCAGGAAAGAAGAGTTTCCCGTGTGAGTAACTCTCTGCTTACCCACACGGGGAAACGGCGTGATGGTAAGTTATTTAGTTAGTTGATTCATTTAAACAAAATTAGTTTTGCCTGTTTTTAATTTGCTATAAAATCATTTTAATGACTGCATCATTAACTATGTGTACCACCTACTCTGAGTGGAAAATTTTATAGCATTCTACTAACAATAAAAACAGAGAATAATTCCAAGTATCTTAGAAGGTAAGTGTTTGATTAAATAAATACAATCTTTCGTTAACAAAAAAAAATATATAGCACGCGTATATTTCAGGCTTATCCATTTGATAAGCAATGAATATGCACTTAATTCATCGACAAAACCTAGCTAGCCTTGAGGTTATTTATTTATTAAGGAATCTTGACAGTTTTTTAAACATATAAGGTAAAAGCATAATCTTCATTTCATAGACCAATTAAAAAGATTCACAGATGTTAAGAACAAAGTTAGACAAGATATTTTTAAGTTAATTATTTTGAATTAATTAATGAATAGTAGTAAGCAACAAACAACGAATAATGGTAAGTGATTGAATGTGAAAAAAGAAAAAGTATATCAAGAAATGAATTAAATAATGGGTGAGAAAGGATGAGGAGGTATGAGTCAGGATAGAGGTGGAGGAAGAGAAGATTTGATATAGTGAGTGAATTTAGTACACGTAATCTAAAGCATTCTTTTAATTTCAGTAAGACCAATGTTGAAAAGGTCAATTTCGATACAATTATTATTGAAAGCTTTGCACGCGCAATATAAAAATGTATTTTGTGTATGGGATGCTCTATTTCTCGGAACATGGAAGAGCATGTTTTGTCGGGTACGTCTGCAAGGAACATGAAAAGAAATTAAGTCCAGTAGATTGGGACAGTCGAGATATCCTCGAGTTTAAATAATAATGTTAGATCAGCACGTGCTCTTCATTGTTCCAGAGTTTTTATGTTGTGGAAATGTAGTACTTCGTGACTTCGAGTCAAAAGATAAGTTAAATCTAGTGTTGAGGTGGCGAAGAAACTTCTTTTGTATTTGTTCAAGTCTCGCAATGTATGTAATTTTTTGCGAGTTCCACACTTGAGATGCATATTCCAGGTTGCATCGAACGGACGCAGAGTAACTACAATAATTTTAGGTTACAATAAGTTTTTGCACGTACGCAGTATGAAACCTAGCATGCTATAGGTCTTTGACGTAATTTGGTCGATATAGTTCTTAAAAAAGAGTTTGTTATCCAGAATCAAGCCAAGGTCCTTTAATTCGCTTTTAATTTCAAGTGGGCGTAAGTACAGATGACCATTTACAATTTGAGACCGCTAGGGATGGGCGTTGAATGGACGGACTAGTTGAAATCAACCGTTGACGTTGCGGTTTACGTTTATCGCATGGACTAGTTGAATTCTTAGACGGTGGACGCCGGACGCCGTGGACGGTGGACGATTCGAGATACAACGTAGTGCAAAGCAACGAGGGAGAGCAAGACAAAACGTCTCCGTTTATTTCTCTCTCATCTCTCGCTGTCGACTTGTAGACGCAATAGACGTCATAGACGCTCGACGGGTAATTTCATTTCAACTCTAAAATACACGACCATAGAGTGCAGATCTGTGTACACGAACTATGACAGAGACTTGAAATTTTAATGCATGCGTAGGGTGAGATAAACTTAATAAGCTATAATCTATTATTTTTACTTGATTTGTGCGACGTGCACGTGCGACGTTTTGGTGAATTTCCAATTTTGTGCTGTATAAAATAAAACAATTCAGTTTAATTATTTAATTTTTTATTGAAATAATATTTTACTGCTTACACCTGATATGTTGTGTATACCTACTTCTTTCTTTATTATATATAGAAAGAAGTATATAAAACAATATATAAAAGCCTATAATGTGCGTAAACAAATAAATAATAAAATATTTATTTTTACATATAAGCGCAAGTAGCGGTTTTACTTTCGAACTTCTTTAAATTTTAAAAATAAATGTAATAAAAATAGCCAACGGTTGAGCTGTCGAGCAGCGTCGCGTCGAACCGTAGACAGTTGACCATCGTCCCGATGTTTAGATAGAACGTCCGCGACGTCCGCGTAACGAAGTTGACGCGTCAACAAGTTGACGAATTCAACTAGTTGATCGTCTCGTCGATGGACGGACGTGGACGGTCTCGTTTCGTCGACGGTAAATACGTCGACGACCCATCCCTAGAGACCGCGCGTGGGCTTCAACGCACACACTAAGGCCCGGTTGTTTCAAGTTCGATCAAAGTAAGCGGTCGATAAAAGCATAGATTTTTACGAAAACGGATCGTCTGATTGGTGGAGAACGTAAAATTTCAGTTTAAACTCTACGCTTACTTTGATCGAATTTGAAACAACCGGGCCTAATTGTCCCATTTCGAAAATAGCAGACGTCGTCCAAATCGGCAGGTGTTGCCCCTTTCGATAAAATTATTAGCTAGAAATGTGACGAAAATCCTCGCCGCAGGCAGGTGCAATGCCGAGTGCCGGCCCTGGCTGCATATACAGGGTGCGTCCGGAAAACATCGAAACAATTTCTCATGCATAGAGACCGCAGAATTTCATTGTGATGCCGGGGAAATTACAATTCGGCCTAGGCATAGCTGGAACGAAATTTCGCAAAGGCGATTTATGTGCGCGCGATGGTAATTGAAATAAAAATAAACGTTTTACGAATTGGTACGGCGATTGGATGTGCGGTCGCTCGTCCCGCGTAGATAACATGAAATACGATCATTATTTTGCATAGTGGATTATACCAATGTACACACATACACTCTCAATGAACCCTTTTAACATGAATGTATTGTAGAATAATTGTAAAATCGTTTTTCTCACCAGTCTTTATGAATTATTTTAACTTTATAAAGAAATACTTCAAGGAAAGTTTTTTGTTATAAGAAATATATTTTTTACTTCTCATTTATTTATTCCTTCCACAATAACTCTTTGTTAATCCTCCACATATTATAATACCCATTCAATATAATTTGACTATTATATATTAATAAGAAGAGCCTAAAAACTAATTTTTTTGGAATGTCGCACCTGTAAAGCGCCCTTGAAGCGTCTCTTACGCAAAAATGGCGCTATATAAATTAACATAAACATAACTATTATAATACCATGCCGCGCCAAAAATTTGAGGAACCTAAACGATTTTGTATATTTATATGTTTATACATATTACATATTATACCTACAGCATAACCCCAATAATTCGAAATTCGCCATAATTCGAAATTTTTATAATACAAAGTCACAATATTAATTCGAAAACCTCGGTAATTCGTAATTTGAAATAATTTTTAAATATTACACACATTTTCAAAAGTTTTTTTCAGAAATTTAGAAAAAACTAATGCGCGCGGTTTTTTGATCGCGGGCCCGTGTAGGTGTACTTTGTATATTTCGCTTACCTTATGGGTGCTCTTTATTTCTTTATGACTTATCTTATTATTTCACGTATTTATTGTAATTCTATTCTCATAGAATTGTATTGATAATAACTTGAGCCGGAAAAAAGGCGGAATTGAAAGTTAAAATCAAGTGAAGATTAAAGAAGCCTTCTTAAATTCAAAGATAACTAAACATTTTTTCAATAAGGTCATCCAAGCATGACGAAATGGAAAAAAATATTAGATTTTTCATAAGTGAGAACGCAAATAAGATCACGAATTTCGCAAATGCATCACGAATTATTTTTTTTTTTTTGATTCGTTGAATTTCGTATTAATGAGATTTAGCTTAATTCGAAATGTTTTTCGGGCGTCTTGAATTTAGAATTAACAAGGCTCTAATATATTGGTAACACTATATATTGGAGAAATAGCTCTAATATATTGGGGATACTGTCATGAAACATTGTTCTAAGACCAGATTCAGAAATCAGGATCAGATCTAGAGGCGCAGTTTCATGTCCCCAGCAAGCCAGTTAAATACAAAGACAAATCACAATCCGCTTTGTTAACAAGTCTCCAATTTTCTGCGTCCATTATGTAAGTAAATTATTTTCAACATTGAAAAATAATTTTTACAGAAATACCAAACATGGCCACTTAGCAAGATTGCTTTCTGCTAGTAATTATTTATTATGCTAGTTATTATTGCTTTTACATCTTTACTTTGTATTAGTATTGTAATCGTGATATAAACGTCCATAGTCTGAAGATAACTATATAATTTGATAAATTGTTATTTTGGTGATTTTTATTTTTTATTTTTTGTTATATTTTGTCAGTCTGCCCTATTCGGTGATTACTACCTCAACACTCAACAATAGACTGGACTATTTATTTATGCCCGTGTAATTACTTATTTAATTCATTTACATTAATTACTTTTGCAATTTTAGATGAGACCTTTGGAAAGTAGTTATGAATCAACATGGTCTAATTAGAGTGATATATTGATTGAGGGGAATGTGGAGTACAAGGGATTCATAAATAATTATCATTGAAAACCCAAGAAATGAACTAGAAATTGCATCCTGTTATGTCCACATATAATTGTGACCGACCGTATGTGACCGATGTAACCTGACCGAAAATAATTTGAGCGTGTAAGGACTCTTCGGGAATCAACCTAAACAAAAAAAATTATTGCCACAAAGACGGGGTACACATTTTTGACCTGGTTGACCAGGGAGCCTACATGCCTATAATGCCATGCGGAGATAGTGAACTTCGTTCATCTTGCAGTCGCATATTGTACTATAATGTATTAATTAATGTTTCACTGTAAAATGTAACTGTACTAATCACCTTGTCCTAAATGATTATCCATTAGGGTCATTCTGACCTATCGATAATCTTTAAATAAAAATTAAAAATAAAAATAAATAAAAATAATAATAAATAAAAATAAAAATAAATATAAGATGGTGCAATACCACTTTTCAACATCCAATGTTTGCTAAATAACGGTATGTAAACTAAAAACGAAACTCAATATCACGTGGATACCAGATTTTCATTAAACTGCGAAAATTTCTTTAAATTGTAAATATAAAAAATAAAAGAAGATTCTTGTAAGTAAACAAAAACCGTACAATCTGAGAAAAAAAGCTTATTATTTATTTCATAATATTTTGAGTATGTCCAAATTTTTCAGAACAGAACTGGATTTTTTGTCACAGGGACATCAATAATCAATCAATGTATATCTCTCTTTGAGACATCTATAATATACACTGATTTATTTATTTACTTAAAAACTAGTTTCTCTACATTTTAAGGCAATAAGCGATTGCGCGTGCTTTCGTAAACTTGACCGGCTTCAGAAAATAGTCTTTCGCTGTATACGCTACTAGAAGGAGATAATTACTCAACTAAAAATCATTCCTTAATATTGAAAAAAAACTTCTGTTCATTTCTCCTGAAAACTTAGAGTTGTTGAAAATGCGGCCCATTTTCTATTACATTATTCTTGGCGGGAGATACCACTGTAATATCTAGGTGCAGTACCACCATTCACTTTTAAACAATCTTCTAGATCCTTCCAACTTGCTTACTCCTAATATAAAAATATAAAAGTATAAAAAAAATTTCAATGCACAGAACCAAAAACAAGAATTATTTAGCTCCCGAACAAGTGAGATTTATGATTCATAAATACATATTTCTTTTGGAATCAATGGGATGTATGATTTCAGTAGACTTGTACAAGGAAAATGAAAGATAATAATTTAATATAATAAAATTTATTATAAATACTATTTTTTACCATGGAATAATAACATAAAACAATAATTTGGAAAAAATCACACAATATTTTTTTGTTTAATGGATTGATATTTCCTTACCAGGACAAGCAACTTGCAGGGATTATTGAATTCTGGGAATCGTGCCGGAATTGAATGTTCAATGCCGGCGGAATGAATCCTACACAGATTCAGACTTTAGAAAATTACTCAGCATTTGGTCATTACTATTAGTAGGCGCATTAAAATCCATTAAATAATTACAGAGCAAACATGATGAACTCCGTAGCCAAACACAGGTGCAAATCACAAGTAAACAGAATGCCTTACCAGCACGGAAGTCTGCTGAAATGGAAGAAAATATGCACACACATTATGTAAAGAAAAAAAAAATTATTCTAGAAAGTAAACAATAAAGTTTAAACATTTCTTTTTTAATGAACTATCTATATGATTTTCATTTACCTATATACATAATATATTGCAGAACTGCATATGTTATTTATATAGGTAAATGAAATATCTTATGTATAATTATTATTATTATTATTTTATTATTTATTTTTCAATACTCAAAAAACATTTATAAATAACAAGACTCAAAAAACATTTATAAAATAATCAATATCAAAAATAATGTCAAAAAATAAAATGAATGAGAAAACAATATTATTTCAATAATTTACATTAAATTAAACTTAGTAATACCTACACACATGTTGAGTTATATTTATGACTACCATAACAATACTTCAATTTCAATTTGACCTTAATAGTACGTAATTTTACACAGAACATGATCCATCACCACCTCATGCACCTTAACAACGTGTAAAAGAGTAGGCATTCAGGAATAGGACTCCTTAGCTGCAGGACACATAATATATTAAACTTGTCAGATGTCAACCTCCCAACGAGGGATCGCCAAAAAGGTAATATTAATCGATATGTATATCATGTATGTATTAGTACAAGCAGATGTAACTCACTAAATAAGAATAATATTACTCAACATAAAAAATCAAAAATTCAGTGGACGTAGTTAAGCAGAAAGCATCCAACTCACTGAATGAGTTATGTACAGGTTTGGAAAGCTCAATATGATATAGTTCTGAAAACATCCAAGCACTATGTGATATAGATTTTTTTCGTAAATTCAATATTTTTCTTACGCACATCTCGACAATCATTGTTAAATTAACTATTAAAAACTCAAAAAAAGTTGTTTGACTGTTTTCTGCGGCTTCAAATTACAAATCCTTGGAAAACAAAAATATAAGTTTAAAAACATCCATGTGATTTGGATGCATTATGCAACTTTTCAATTCTACTTTTACTACACAAAAATAATTTTGTAGAAAACATCTAAGGGGATGAACGTTTTCTATGCCTAATTCATAAAACATAGAACCCACATACTAAAAATAACTATTTGTTTTTCGTAAATTTAGATATTATCTAGGAAGAATCCAATGTGTAAAATACATCACATCTTCGTAAATAAATTTTTTTCTTATAATTGCATTGAAATAACATCTCTACAATGAGCTCTATGCAAAAAAAAAATCAATAATCAATTAAATATTGACGTATTAAGTTTTTGTAGATTCAAATTTTTAAAAGCCATTTTCTGAGGGCGGACTGATGCTCCTGTACCTCTGCAGGTACAGGTCATTTTCCTGATGACGTTGAATACGACTTCAACGAAATGTCGAGAATTGTCTCTCGGAAAAACATACAGTTCGTATAAAATATCCGTAACCATTTACATTCAAATATGGATATTGCTGTTTGATACCAAATAGTGAATATTGCTGCTTTTGCTATTTATATAATTGGATTAACAGCTCAAATATGAATTATGATGGATTAATATAAACCCTCAATTATAAAATTCGATTAAATAACATTTTAATATTTTTAATTATTTTTAATTTAATATTATCCCCTCAATTCAAATCAATTATTTATTTATTTATATAAATTATTTATGTATTTATTTATGTAAATTATGAATGAAGAAAAAATGAAGAAAAGCTGTAAAATTTATTAATATCTAAATTTTATCGTTTACTCAATTTCAATCAAATTTTCGAATTATGTAGGAAAAAAGGCGCAACATAGCAATAATAAACTTAAAGGGACCTTCTCAGTTAAGTTTATGTGTGAAATCATACATTAATTTCTATTTTTTACGCAATATAAGACTCCAAAATAAATTATTGGAACAGCTATTACAGTAATAGGTGTAATAAGGTCCCAGTCCCTCAATAATAAATAAATATGTATCAGTGAGTTACTGGGTATGAATGCATTAAAGGAGGTCATGTACTAGAGCCACCATCTTATTTTTTATATATATTTATACCACCAGCTTATTTGCACCCCATATCTAACCATTTACATAAAACTACCCAGTTACAGCCCATATAACAAAAACTCAGCTATTGAATATGATAGTCACCTTGAGCTGGTTCCACTTATCTGTCACATTGGGTGAAAAGTTATGCTCTGTGCTTTCTACTACCTTCTCATAAGAAATTTCTAGAACTGCAGTAGGTACTACCTCCTATTCCCATACAAGGGACACAGAAAACACAATGAATATTTGTTGAAAAATGTCAGTACCCTTTTCTGTACAAAAAAAAACATTGTTCGTTCCCATTAAGATTTTCTATGAGGAGATAAAAGTGTTTGGGTAATGATATTACAGTAAAAGCTCTTTAATACGAAATTCAGGGGACTGAAATTCAAAAAAAAAATCGAATTTCGAATTAGGGAAGTAGAATTAGTAGGAAGTTTTTAAACCATCAACACCCTTTTTAAACATTTCCAAGTGTACAAATAAATGCATTTTTAACATGTATTTTCAAACACATTTATTTGGCCAATGTTGCATTCATTTTTGTCAGTTGTTTCAATAAAATTAAAATATGTGATATTGAGCCATCAATTCAATTTTAAAACAGAAAAAATGAAAACAGCAAATATTGTACATCACTTCACTACGCTTTTCAATTTTGGCGCGATTTTTTGCATATATTGTAAATTTTTATGCAATCTTATGGGAAAAATGTGATTCGATTGGCATCGAAGTGCATCACACTTTTACAGAGTATAACCCCCATACAAATCGAGATCCTAATAAAGTTATACACAACCTTCTCAGCAAGAACCAAAGCAACAGCCAATAAAAATGAATTGCTAATGATATTGATAATAACGAATATAACAACTGGTATTGACAATAATAAACATTTTCAAGTATGAGCTAAAAACAAACAGGTCATGGTAATTGAAAAAATACCTAAACTTATGTGAAGTTTAATATTTCTTATTTAAATATTAAAAAAGAAAGAAAAAAAATACTTAAATTCTATCTGAAAAGTTTTATTTCTTATTATTATACATATATACACACATATATATGAATAGTAGTCACATATTTACATGTATAACTCCTTAATGTCAGACACTTAAAATTCATTTTACAATCTTCCTTATTTATACTATTTAACTAGTCATATGCCTCATTAAAAGTGTAAAGTATGATTTAAGGTATCAAAAACATTTACGTTGTATATTGAAACTGTCTTTGTTTAAGCATCGCAAGATCTTCTTCATTTATATATTTTCAGTTGAAAAATTAACATTGCATAAGGTTATAATAAATCAGCCTAAAGATGTTCTAGATTAATCAACGTTAATAAAATCACCAATGCATACATGTGGCTCAGTCATAATGATGGACTCTGAAATAGGATCCAAACTTGGCCAGAGAGATCAAAGACACATGGCAAAATAGTCCATAAAACATTACACAAAATTCCACTCTAATGATAAAAAAGAATCTAAATTATATGTATATGAGGTGATTTAGCCATAATCATAAAAACAGCTTGTATTTTTAATTTTATAATGCTGCCTTGTAAGCATTTTTCTTTTCAGCTTCGGTGAAATGAAGAACAGCAGCGATTGCTTTCAGCATATGCTTTTTCCTGTACAGATCTGTGGATAGTAAAAACGATAACACAACATTCTTTAAATATTCCAGATTGGCTCCTTCTCTCGACTGACTACGAAGTAATCTGCAAAAATAAATCAAAACAAATTAAACTTAATCTAATATTATGTAACTAATATGAAAGAAATATATCATTTGTAATATTTGAAGCAATATTTATGTGGATAGACAATTAAATGACTCTTATAAATTAACTTTGTACACAACCATTTGGGTATCAAGTAAGCATAATATTTATTATAAGTATTACAGTACAACCCCGTTAATTCAAACCTTGTTCATTTCAAAATGATAATTTCATAGTTTTTTAAATTCCGATCCATTAATTCAATTGACTCAATTCAGTTCCGCGCAAACTAATTTTTTTTTGGTGCCTTGACTTTTGAGGTAATGGGGTGTCACATAATTTGAATGTTTTTTTTTGGTAACTTGAATTTAGATTAACAAGGTTTTACTGTATGCATATATCTATGTATACATTTATTTTATTAGTTTTTTTCAAATTTTATTTACTGTGATAAACGATATCCTACTCTAAACATTAGTTTTCTTTCATACAGAGAAATAGAGCAACACAAAAATGTTGAAATAAAGCATAAAATGAAATTTTAAATTATACATATTTGCAAAATACTGAATGTAACAAAAAATTAATAAGTTTCTAAATTAATATAGGCGGCCCTCATAGATCAGTGGGTATGACGATGACTGCTCACACTGAGGGTTCCAGGTTCATTTCACAGTGAGGCCACAATTAATCTAAAGTAAAATGTGATTTACTCAAGCCTGGTTGTTTTGCTTCTGTAATTGGGCTTCTTGGTCTGTTGAAGCGTAAAAAAAAAGTCAATTATTAATAATATACCTGTCGATTTCTTCTTTCATATTTCTTCTGACTTCTTTGAATCTTTCTTTGTCAATAGTTGCATCTCGTTGGCAATCTCTGTTATATAAAAAAATATTATTAATTATAAAATATACTCTTATTAACCTTTAAGTATGGACGTGGAGCCTCCGCGACAATTTTGATTTCTTAGTTTTACACACTTCCCCCTTCCCCCTGCGCCTGAGCGGCTCAACAGCTTTAGTTTTAAAGATAGCCAACGAGGAATGAGCTTGATGCTTAACAAGTGAATAATAATATCGAAAACTTTTACCGACGTTCGTCAAGCTATACCTCCATTGTTGCTATAGATAATATTTTCATAAAGAATTTATGTTTGTTTTAGACTGTCATGTAAAAAATGGCAGAAAATAGCACCGCTTATTGTTCCAGTGCAAAGCAAATATGCTACTTTTTATGGTGTATCTATGTTCATACCTGTTTAAGTCTGATCTATGATTTTACTTCAGACAACTGACATTCCTTTGTTTATACAACACTTGTAATCGAATTTATCCCTTTTCTTATTGTTTAATGTACTCTGAGAAATCTTGGGTTATCCAGCACTAATTGTTGTCAACCTATAATATTGCTAAATTGACTTTCCACCATCCTTTTTTTTGTCATTCAATTGTTGCATGAAAATTTGTCTATTTGTAAATTTTAATGTTTTAATATCCTAATTTAAAATTCTTCTAACAAAAATCTACACTATCTGTTTGCCCAATTTACCATACTATCTCTTTTAAATATAATTGTCATATAAAAAACCATGTGTTATTTACTTAACTCCTGAATACATCTGGGAACTATCGAATCTGAAGAGAGCATTGTTTTACCGCTGAGCTAGGCGAATGTGAAAGGTAATTTAAAAATTTCATGTGAAATTTCAAATGCAGCAAGCCTATGTGCCTACAATGTTCTCGTCCATTATGTAACGACTGCCAATAATTTACCTTATAAACTCAGCTGTCAGAATTTTTGGTTTTGGTTACCAGAAGGAGCAATTATATTTTTTGGTTCCTGTAATATTATAGTTTACAAAAAAATACTTGAAATTGTTACATTACTAGGCATAATTTTTTTTAATTGCTAAAAACATAGCCTTAAAAAATATTGCCTATAAAGTGCTATAATTATTATTTTCTTTAAATTTCGATATTTTAAATAATAAAGTTGATTACATACAGATGTGTGCAGATTATTAGACTCAAACAATTTTTTCTTAGTTTTCAAACTTTAGTGACATAATTACTGTAATTACATTAATGGCTTATATCTAGTATTTCGTGAACATTCCTCTGTTCTTTAGAAGAAATTTAATTCTAAAGGCATGCTGTGCACCAAATTTTTTCAGCTGTTTTTTATTTCTCGGCTGTGATGCCATACTTGAATAAGTTCCTCGATGAGATTTTGCTTGATGGTTATCTTTTTTTCTTCAATTCTTTCTTCACAATCGACCATAGAGTTTCGATAGGGTTCATATCAGGGCTATTTCCAGGTCATGGGAGCGTTGGAATTTGCATATCTTGAGGTTATTTGTGGATAAGTTTGACATTGTGGCAGGAAACCCTGTCGTGTATGAATATTTCATCACCAATTGGAAATCACTCATGATATTGCGGAAGCATTCGGTTTTCCAGGGCTTTTATACATTGCTATTTTCACATGGTACCTTCCAAAATTTAAAGGCGACCTGGTCCATGGAAAGAGAACATACTCCACACCATAACCGATATGGGATATTGTACAGTTGCACCACGCACTCAACCTTGAACTCTTCCCCTCTTCGTCTGCGAACTTACTAGCTGCATTCATCCGACACTTGAAATATCGATTCATCACTGAAATATACCTGTAACAATATCATGCATTTTGGGTGCATCATCATGAATTAAAATTAAAATATAACACCCAAAAAAAAAAAATTTTTTTTGTCTGGGAACTCTGAACCTCTGATTGGCCCATTTGTGACCCTCTAATCTGAAAATAAACATTTATTTCTGAGGTAGTTTCATATAAACCTTCTCCCAGTCAATTGCTGACATACTTTTGACACTTTTGGCCCAAAAAAACCTTTGTTTTGCCATTCTTGGTGTGATTTTTGCCTTTTTCCTTGGACGCCATTATGGAATGCCTTCTTTAACCAGGGTTCTTCTGACGGAACTTGCGCTTATATTTACTTCTTTTACCTTCATTTGGTCACTCAGGTCCTTAGAAGTAAGTTTCTGATTCTTCAGCGACATAGTCACCAGTTTTCTTTTGGATCTGGGTATCAAAATTGGCTCAGCGCCACATTTTCCCACTCGGTTGTTCCCAGTCAGGACATTATATTGCAGACTGATGAATTCTACTAACAGATTTCTGTGATATATTCAATTTATTGACTATTACTCCTTGTGAGCCATTAGTTTCATGCAATAAAAGCCTAACTTTTGCCACTTTTCATGGGTATAAGTCACTTCTCTTCCCCATAGCATAAAAATTTCTCACCGGGTAAAAAAACAACTGAACTGGTGGTACAGTGTTATTTAAAACATTAAAAATGCGTGAAATATCTTCCACAGTAGATAATTAAGTCAATTGTTATAATATTATTCTACACAAAACCTCTTAAATCGCAAAAAATACCTTCCAAACTCAACGTACTTAACTTACGCAGGCAGCACTGAAAGTTGTGACATTTTGCAATAATGATTCCATTAACAAAATAAATCACAAAACATGGTTTTCATGTAAAAAAAATAAAGAGTCAACATAGTTCTAATTAAATAAAAAACAATTAGATGAATAAATTATAAAACGGGTGTTAAAATTACCTCCTAAGATGAAAAACATGAGTCTAATAATCTGCACACCCTGTATTCACGTCTTTTTATTATTAGTAGCCTATAATTTGAGGTACAAATTGATTTGAAGCAATTGGGAATAATTTTTGGTAAAAACGTCGCATTTGAAACAGGAGCCTGTGAGATTCCATGTCCAGGGTAGTGTTAATAAAAAATGACGTCCATACTTAAAGGTTAATATGTAATAATATAATGGAAGTTTCCGTTTTGAATTTTATCCACTGAATTAAAATTTAATATATCAGTCAGTAATTTAATATAAAAAAAAAATGTGTTCACCTGAATTGTCCCTCGAGGTGGTGTTTTTCTTTCCTAAGGGCAGATATTTCTAAATCTTTTCGTGCCAATTCATGAGCATAATGTAACATGTGTGGTGGAGCAGAAACTTCCTGAAATTATTTTCAAAAAAATTATATATATTTTTTATGCATTAACATTGTGTTATCTGTTTCTAAACAGATCACTAGAAAGCTAAGTAAATAATATAAATAATAAAATAATGGTAAAAAGGTTGGTGACAACACGGCCGAAGGGTAACCAGTCGAGTAATTTTTCAAATGGTAAAAGTAGTGCATAGCAAGTGGCATTCTTGTATCTATTGTTTGTTATCAAATATTAACCTAGTCAATAAAAAGTTGGATCATAATTGAGTTGAGTCAATTTGGTGACAATGCAGCGGCCACAATATTGACATGCAAAATCTTTTTCAATCAGTTAAATTAACTGATTTTTAAACATTTGCATGTTAAATGTTAAGTTTTAATGTTTCAATTAGTTATGCTCTGTAACTTAACAAGTATGTATATTCTCTGATGGTAGTACTATCGATAAGAGCAAAAAAATTTAATCTTATAAAGTAATAATAATAGTTGGATCATTTATATAGCGCCATTTTCGTAATACCTACATAAAAAAAATTCTAAGCCCGTTGCTTAAAAAAAAGAAGTTGTCCTATAAAGGGTTAAACCTGAATGTTTCGGAAAAACCTTTCCATCGTCAGGGTGTTTTATATAAAATTAATCAAATACTATAAGTAGATACATACAAATAATACAATCAATATTTTTTTTAAATGTCAATCTACAATTTTGTTGAATCAATTTAAAAAAAAAAAGAAACATTAATTACCTGCAATGAACCATTAATATCATGGTGTCTAGAATTATCAGATTTCCCCTCTTCTTCCTTCACATGCCGCGCCCTTATCTCGCCCTCCCTTTCTCCAAGTAGAGTGGAATACCTTTCTCTCTGAGTTTGTAATTGTTGTTCCAACGAAATGGCTCTACTTTTATATTCTGATAACTCTTCTTTGTGAGCGGCACGCTCTATTTTCATGTGCTGAAATTATTATGAAAAAATTGTTATTGAAACATGGTGCACAAATTCAAAACAGTTAAATTTGAGATACGCTGTTAAGATCCCATATTATTTTGGTTACGTTGTGACCATACTCTCATTATGATATAACAGAGGGTACTGACAATAATTTTTTACACAACCATGTCAAAACAAATATATTTTTTGCATGCCACATGGGTATAATTTTAAAAAATCTGTATAGCCTACTGTACCGTATGATACTTAATAAAATTATATTAATCCATTATATTAATAAAGAATCTAAAGTGCAGTAAATATGGTGTCAAATTTGCTTACAATTAATGTAAACACGGTAGACACTCAATTTTCCGAGGTTGTAAAGGAAAAATTGAGATGGTCTACGCATAATAAAAATTGATTAAAAAAAATATATCTTGCATACTATTGTAGATAGCTATGTGACACTACTACAAAACTGAGTATGTAAAATACGATTATAAATAATTATAAACAAATAACAAATAATAAGTCAATATATAATTTAAATTTACGGTTTGAAGTGATGTGCCCGCCGGCTTGCATCAAATGTAAAAACTGAATCTGTTTGTAAATTATTAATTGGGCATGTTTATGCCCAATTAATAATTTACAAACACACTGAATGCCTGTTCATAATTTTACTAATTTAAAAGGTCAGACTAGCGGAACACAATAGAGTCCTGGTATACATTTTTTCATTTAAGAAAGACAATCGATGTGTAAGCTGTGCGTACAATGCATATTGTTTTGTTGTGTTGGTGTTTACGGGTACAAACACAATGAAACAATGTGCCTCGGAGGCACGGCTGACACACACTAATTTGATTGTCTTTCTTAAATGGAAAGAGGTCTATTAACGCTGGCATAAGAGGAGTGGAAGTAGACATTTACAATAAAATACAAAATTGATAAATTAGAAAGGGATATAAAGCTGATCTTAGTATAGACTTGTTTAAAAGAAAGTTGCTTAGTTTGGTCATTTAGAATGAATGAATAAGGAGAGAATGATAAGATGTGATTTGAGGGTTGATAACACGAAAAATAAACAATGTTCGTGAAAGATTTGGCACGACTAGGTTAACCAGATTCTGGAATATAGTTTTATTAGAATTCTCAATAATTGACGAGCTTGAATGATAGAGAAGATGATACGAATGTGGATGGATGGGTTGCATCCTCTCTGCCTACTCTGCGGAACGATAGTAAGTTAGTTATTTTCTGTAAATATTACGTAATTAAAAGATAAATAGTTTTTACATTCAAAATGATGTGTTTCAAAATGTTCTGCTATTAAACAATATAAACCGTTTAGTTTTTAATAATTATTTATAATTAAAAATTTTAATCCACATCCTGTAAAAATAAAACCCGAATAATAGAGAGACTACTGCAACCAGGGGCGTGCAGTGAAAGAATTTGTCTCCACTAGGAGACCTCCACGGTCTCACTGAAAGGGACCAGAGTCATCGACATCACCAAGGACATCGAAGCCACAGGGCTTACGCTTGTCGTTGGCGGATTTAAAGAAGGATGGGAGTATAACTTTTAACATACATTTTGAGAATAAATCGAAGTAAAAGATATATTTCGAAATATTCCCATCACAATTATTATCAAATAATTCAGATTTTAATAAACCATAATATTCTTTCAGACAAATATTAAATTACAATTTTTTTTACAAAATACAAGTATTCCTAAATGTTACACTTCAATAAGCTCAAAGCACGCGTCTGACAGCAACATATTAATAAAAGGCTACCTACTTGAAAGTTTTATTAAGTTAATTTGTTATTTTTCATGTATATATATGTATACATATACAAATGTACTTACTTCCAATTGTTCATTTATTTTGATGTCACATTCCTTTTCTGTTTCTTCAATTTGCTGATTGAGGATTTCTACTTTGTCTTGCAATGTTTTAATGTGTGATCTCAACTTTTCTATTTCACCTTTGTTTACATTCCTTTGTTGCGTCATTTCGGTGCTGGAATAATTCTGAGAAAGCTGCTTCTTGTAAAGTTCATATTCCGCCTTCAGTGCTGTTAATTCCGCCCGGCACGCAGAATGAATGTTCTGAGCATTCGAACCACTTATATTAAAAATATTCCAAATATCTACAGGACTACCCATCATCTCATTGGCAATAATAAGCTCTTTTTTCAAAGAGTGTATTTTATCAATTATTTCTCGAAGATATGACATGCCAATTGGCTTTTCCGAATCCAACTCATCTGTTCAACAGATACATTTTTAAACATTAAAAAATATGTATTTTCGGGTAAACAAAGATATCTTTTTTACATTTAAAAAAGTGTAATATTATACATAGGTTGTACATATGTATATTTTGTATTTGAATAATTGAGGGTATAAAAGCAAAGGCAGCAATATCCAGTAAATTTTAATTTGTTTCAAAGTGACCAAGGATTACTAAATTTCGAATGTACTGAATTCGAAATTTTATAGGAAATATAGTTCTATCCCTTCCAAAATCATGTTTCCAATTCATTATTAAAAGTAAAAACAGCAAAATCAAAGTTGTGTAAAAAAGAAAGGCAGCAATATCCATTTCAATCGATCAACGCCTAAGGATGTATCACGTGAAAAAATGACCGATTCATACTCAAGTGAGGGTTGATGTCGATTTTAGACTACAGCAATATCCAATTATATAAATAGCAAAAGCAATGTCCACTATTTGGTAGCAAATTCAGCAATATCCATATTTAAATATTTATCTATACATATACATGAAAGGAAAACTGAGGTGACATTTGCTTTTAAAAACTTATTTATTACACATTAATAAGATGTAGGTTTCATAGATTATGGTTACCTGGGTTCGAATCCCAGTAGTAGCCTAATATTTTTTCGTGAATTAGATTTTTCTGTATGTCTTTCTAATTGATTAATTAATTTGGTTTTAAAATTTCACAGAACTTTGTTCTGAAAAATTACAACTTCACAAATATGAATGTGTTCTTGAATATATATAATATCTTCAAATTCACTTTGTGGCATCATTATATAAATTTGTTTTTGTGCAAAAATTCAACTTGTTTCAGGAGCGATGCTCCCTTTTTCAAGACAAGAAGTGTACTAAAATTAATTTTCAAGTAAAGACAGATAAGTTATGGTTGGAGTGCATAAATAGTGATGCGAACACGGAATACAAATCGCATCAATACTCTTAGTATTTTCAAACTAAGCTAAACGCTTGTGCTGTGAAAATGGGACTAGCTTGCTGGTGTCCTTAAATTAATCCTTAAGGGCTCGAACCACCGACTTTCAGATCACTAGACGAGCAGCATGACCACTACACCAACAAGCTACCAATAATAATTTATTTTTTCAAAGATCAGTTCTTCTGATGTTTGGTTTTCACTTTGTGGTGACATAATTTTTGCGATAAATTTTATTTTATATTTTTAAAATAAAGTAGGTATCTACTTATTGATTAACTTTTTAATTTTTTTTATTTCCAGCTAAGAAAAATAAGGTTGCATCTTATAACCCGTGGCGTCTTGCAATCAATGTAACAAGGTATTAGCTTAACGTTAAGTTTATTATATATTACACTTTTTATTGTAAAATTGAAATTTTAGAACAAAGTTCTTTGATATTAAAAACAATAAATTTTTACAACGGAAAAATTGTTGGAAAAGGGTTCATGGTGTTATTAAATGTATTTCTGTGGTGACCAAATATTTGTATAATTCATCTTTAACCGGTCGTATGCTGACTATTTTTGTACCCTCTGTATGCCGGAGCGTAGATCTATGCTCTCTAGACATGTTTTGTATTTTACCTGTGTTTATGGGTTTTAAAAGCTTATTATTGATTGTATCTCAAGTTTTTGAACAAATGAACGAGTTCTTTTTGTGAAGTAACCTCATTTGCCGCACAAACCGGACAAAAAATCATTCCAAATGTCGTTTTCGAACCGCACATTAACCTTTCCCGTACTAAACTCGAAAAATCTCTCACGCTCCGAAGTGGGGCACATCAATATTCTTACTATTTTCAAACTAAACTAAATGCTTGTGCTATGAAAATAGGACTAACTTCCCGGTCTAGAGTGAGATTCGAACACGCAACCATTGGATCACGAGGCGAAAGTCCTAACCACAAGACCAGCAAGTTACTTATTTTCATAACTAATGAATAAGTAATTTTTGACAAGTAATTATTGAAGTCTGTATATTGAGAAACCAGACAGTGAAATTTCTTAGTGATTATTGTTGAATTTTACATGAATATAACCATCACAAAAAAGTGTCTAAAAAACAGAAAATGTGCGCGAAATTGCGTGGCAGATATGGTACATTCTGCGTTACGTACTGCCGGCATACAACCGGTTAAATTATTTTAATAATTAATTTATCTTTAAATTGTTACCCTTTTCTATATATCTCATATGTCTTTCCTCTACCTAAAAATAACTGATGTGTGTATATATACCTTTGATGGCATCTTCAGCGAATGATTTTCGTTTCTCCCTTTCGGCACTATCTTCAGACTTTTCCCTGACAATATTGGTGGCGACATTGTTCCTCAACTGCTGAATTACATCCTGATCCCGTCTCCTCTGTCTGTCGTATTCTCCAACTGTCTCGGATAATTCTGCAAGTCTCGCTTCCAATGTAGCAACTCGTTCTTCTTGGCTGGCACACATTCTTTTGGCTGTCTCTTCTGCTCGCTTTGCTTTGAGGCGTTCCTATTAAAAAACATATACATACTGTACAAAATATAAGCCATACTTTCCTATAACTAAAACTCAGTACAACCAAAATTATGGCGAGGTGTATGCTCAGAGCAACATTATGTTAGGAGTATGAAAGCAAGAGCAGTAATATCCAAAAGATTTAAAAAAGTGTTTTGAATGCAGTCACCAAGGATTACTAATTTAGAATGTACTGAAATCAAGATTTTATAGGAAATGTAACTCTATCCCTTTCAAAATCATGATTCCAAATCACTATTAACTTGTTGTGGGCCGTAAATTTTCTGAATTTTTTGTGATTTTTCTTTTTACGAAAAAACCATGAAAACATGCATATATTAAAAAAAAAACACACACATTCATATTATTTTATCGTAAGTGTCGAAATGCAATGATTTTTTTATCATTTAAGTAAAAAAAATAATCTTTTTTTGAATATTCATAATGTTGCCAGCGCAACATTTTCTGAAAAATAATAATAATTTTTTATTTGTTTATTAGAGACAACACTACTATTAATAATAATAATCTTCTTCTGTGTGATATATTTTGTTGCACGGCACGGCACACGACGGGACATTGCACTCATAACACATAAATATGATACACTTTCACACACACACACATATTTCAAATAAACGCAACAAAATTGCGTGTATTTTTGTTAATAAATCACTATTAGTATTCAATTGAATCATAAACCAACAAAAACTGACAAATATCGCAAAACATATCGTATATATTTGTATATACGTGTACAAATAAATCGAAAATCGAAAAAATAAATCGTATTTCCCGCGCACATTGCGCGTGACCTTGACGATGGAATATTTGAATTTCGATTGCACAACACGCGATCGGAGCGCCATCTATAACAATTCTATACGATTTTGACGGCAGAAAAACTTCTGTTTTGATTGTTGATTTAAAATATAATCCGTGATGTTTTTGAGTTGAAAATGGAACGACAGGTCACAACAGGATTTCTCTATTGGGAAAAAATTACGTTTTTCAAATTCGATACGCGGCCGTCGATAAATAATTTATTTTGTGCCTGTCGCATATATGCGACGCGGCCCAGGGGGGGTTAAAAGCAAAGGGAGCAATATCCACATCAACCAATCAATCCCCAAGGATGTGTCATGCGCAAATTTGGATGTGTCACGACAAATGCAAATGTGGATGTGTCATGACAAAACGGCCGCTTCATACTAAAATGAGAGTTGATGACGGAAACATCAAAGCATATGCAGTCCATATCCCATTTTACTTAAATAGCAAAAGCATTAATGTCCAGTAAATGGTAGCAAACACAGCAATATCCAGATTTAAAAGTTAAATATTTATTTAAACATGTATATAAAAAGAAAACTGAGGTGGCAATTATTTTTAAAAACTTTATTCTAATAGGATTTAAGTTTCATAGATTCCAGAGAAATTTCCTTGTATTTTTACAGGTTTTTTGTATTTATCTGAGAAACACCTGAATGGGATATTGCTGCCTTCGCTTTTATACCCCTCATATGGAATATGGTCTGACGAGGTTGTTTTCAGTTTGCGGACGTGGTATCCAAGCCGCTGCCACAGATGGGAGAGGTGTCCTGCTCCCGGTGTCACAATCGTTTCAGTTTCCTTGGTGATAAGAAATAAGGAGAGAAGAGCATGTTAAGTGAGGGGTGTGATGTCTGTAAGTACCTGCATAAGAGCACAAGTGAACGGCGGAAGCGCGACCAGCCACATGGTAATGCGTGTGATATGAGCACATGATAATATATATATACAAATGTAGCGGGAACATTTAAATACCTGTGACATTTCTTATTTCTGAGCGCATCGCATTTTGATTATAGTCAACATCTAATATACAGGGTGTCCCGTATCTCAACGTCAAGCCGGGTGATAGGCCAAGTCATAATAGTTATCAAAAAATATTTTAAAAAATTAAAAAAACAGTCAGTTAAAACTGGGCAAAGTATTGTTTTTGAATACTTGGTTTGGTCAAAAAGTGACATTTTCTTCCAAGCTGGAGCAGTTGGCTTTGAATTTTGAACAAAAGTTTACAGAAACATTATTCATGATTACATAATAATAAAAAAAAATGAAGAAAAATAAAGATTTGTAGCAACAGGAGTGAAAAGACCGTCACTAGATTTTTTTGATTTTTTTTAAATGCTTATAATTTTTAATACACATGACTTAGATTTTTTTAAATATTTTTCTGATAACTATTATGACTTGGCCTATCACCCGATTTCAGCCTGACGTCGAGATACGGGACATCCTGCTCTTCTCTCGCTCACACGCGTTACTTGTGAACAATAAATACCGTCACTGGACCAACCTCTAGTTATTGTCCCGGGACACTATAATCCATCATCCAACCTGAGGAACTGGTCGCAACAAGTGATAAGATGCAGTCTCTAATGCAGCCAGTTTACCGGTTAGGATATACCAACTGGAGTAGTCAGCAATAACTGGACGACACAACATTAGCCAATTGCTTGCTGCTAGGCTCTGTGGGCGGCTATACTGCCCTCTGCGTGCCCGTAAGCGGCCGCCATGTTTCATTAAGGCTCACTACGTGGCCATTGCTATCTGCAATTGACTATCAGCTGTATTGGCCACTGCGTGGCTATTAGTGTCTGCAATTAACTATTGCCTATTGCCAGTTGCTTTCATACAATTTGGTTATTTTTTTAAACTGATAATAGCAAAACCACACACTGCTACTGCGTTTTTGAAGCAATCATAATACGGATGAACTGTCACTGTGGATGTTTTCAACATGACACATTTCAAACAAAACATATGTTTAACCTAAAAAATAAACTTTAAAAGTATAATTGCCATCAGAAAAGATAAAATTGATGCGGGAGAATTAAAATTTTGATGTATCTCGCCGTAAAGTGACTCGAATGTTAAATAATGTACATATAATATTTCGACGTATTAAATAATATCTAAACGTATCACAAAATAATCTGTATTCAAAAATGTAAAAAAGCAAACGATTTAGGTTTTTTAACCTGGCAATGGAGAAACACAGAACTACCTGATGCAGATCTAGCGCACAAATCAGATCAGATATATTTAACGTGCTACTACTCTGCTCAAGAAAATTTCCAAACAGATATAGTTTTGTTACCTCTCGCAGGGCTGTTACATGATTTTGTTTCATTTGAGCAATTTCTTCTTGAAGTTGGACCAACATTTGAGGAGTTTCCAAAGTCCTAGCCTCTGCTCGATTAAGTTTTCTCTGAGTTGCTTCTAACTCATTGTTCAAATCTCGAAACCGTTTTTCTAAATCCGAGTTTGTCACTGGTCAAATGTAAAGGAAACACAAGGTATAATAAATAGTAAAAGAATATACATGTGTATATAGATTTATAAAATTAAAATTTAAAAATAATTAATTTAATTGAAGAACTAACCTGTGCTATCGGATGAAATAACAAATTTGTCTTCTAATTTTTCTTTAGATCTTTTCTCTGAGATTAGTTTCATTTGAAGTTCTCTGAAATTAATGTATGAAAAAATAATCAATTGAACCATAACCTAACACCATATTTCTTGCTTATTGATCCTGTCTAGTAGATAAATATAAAACTAAACAGAATACATCAAACAATTTTTCGTCAAGAAATGGCATAATTTTGTTGCATGTCTTAAAATGGACAAACTATCATGACCTTGGGAGATCCAAGATTTTTGATTTTTTATTTTTCATAAAAAACAAAAACATATGACAATTTTTCAAGACATTTACGTATGTACATAATTCTTTTCCAGCTTATGAAGCCACTACAGTAAAAAACCATTAATTTGAGCTAGGACAATTCGAAATTCGCTGTAATTCAAATTTTTTTTGAAACCCTCAAATCCCAAAATGTTAATTCATAGTAGATAAAGCCCGGTGATTTGTAATTCAAAATAATATTCAACCCCTTGTGCCATAAATCAGTATATTTTAATTAACATAATTAAAAAAAAAAAAAAATTTGAGGAAGTTAAAAAATATTTCAATTTTTTTGGTAAGTGAAAACAGCAAATAGAAATTTCACAAACTTTGTATTAAACATAATAAATATTCGAAATAATTTCTTGAAATATGCAAAAATACAGAAATTTTTCAAAAAATTTAGGACCTTTTTAGGAATTTTACGATTTTTAACAAAATTGCATTTTTTTTACCATGAGTTTCGAATTAATGGGATTCCGCGTAATACAAAATATTTTTTTGGTCCCTTGAATTTTGAATTATTTCATGTTAGAGAAACATATTACTCAACGAATAATTGTATCTGCATTTACAAAAATGTATTATCATTACAAAATAGCTGTAAAAAAAGTGACGTACGCACATAAAAAATATGAATAATAATGTATTAATAATGAATAATAATGTATAAATAAATATGAAAAATAAAATGAACCATGTGATGGATGAATTAAAAAAAAAATTTTAGCAGAAAACTTTACATCTTCCAAAGATTCTATAGTTTCCTTTGCTAAACTGTGTACTTAGTGTAGGAGTTAAAAAATGACTAGGTGTGTATGTAGTAGTGAAGCTTACTATTTTATTGAAATTTGTACACGTAACCTTCTTCAATATTAAATGTAACCTTATAATAAGTAAATAACTACAGTATAATTTACAATAATTAGAAAACAGAAAAAATTTGATAGCAAACCTTTATGAATCATTTTAAAACATGTGCAATAGATCAGGAATAACTAGAATTTATAAGGCGCGAAGTAGCTTATTCACCTTGCATAAAATATAAATAAAATTCTTAATTTTCCAAAGGCTAGCTACGGCCGTGGCCTGTGGATATTAATTGCACGATATAAATTTTTAATTTGCATTTTGATTGATTGTTTTTGATTTGCTTTTCATTATACATAATATACTGTACTAATTTATGAAAAGTGAGTTAACAAAATGACAAGTAAAGTAGAAAGAATAAAGAAAGGATCACTGAGACTGTTTGGCCATGTGGAAAATATGACTGAGGAAAGCATATGAGGAAACAGACTGCAAAAGATCTGGCATGACCAATTAAACTAAATATTGGAGGGTGGTTATAAGCTTCACCAACCGAGGAGAGTGCCTGAGAAGACATATGAAGGTGAATAAGGCAAAAGTGGCATTCTAGCCTCATCTTCTCTGCCTACCCCTCCATGAAACATCATGGATAGTTAGTTAATTCTATTATAATAATATTTCATTCATCATATACTATATACCAGGGGCGTGCAGTGAGAACAAGAAGCATGACTTTTTCCTAAGCATATATGTATTTTTAAAATAAACCGAAATAAGAGATATATCTCGTAATATTCCTATCACAATAATTAATATACTCTTCAGATTTTAATATTTCACAATATTTTGCCCCATATATATTTTATTTCCAATTTTTTTCCAAATATATTGTCACGTGTCGCTGGGATTTAATACAGGATTTATTAACTACTAAATAATTACTTATTCTATTCACACGTACAAGGTCACCTATCACTATTAAATATAACGCTAATATTAAATTAAACTGTTCACTAAACTTTAATAAACTAAAAATAAACTGCAAATTTATCACTCGTAAATAGACAATTTATATTCACTTTAACACTTTATTCACTATTCACTAGAATATTCCATCCAATTTCCACATTTATTAATTTCGCTTCGGTTTATTTCGCTACGTAAGAACTTTCCAGAATATCGCTGTCGAATTACCGCTTGCAATTCGCCGCTACCACTCGCTTGGCCAGCCTGCCTTCGCTTTGTTATCGTCTGTCAAACGCGTTCAAACAACAACTGACTGTTACTCCCCCGCACGGTTCTATTTATATTGGCTTATATCGAGCCTTCCAGGCGTTTCCAGTGTTTACGTGAACTTCCTCGTGTCTTCCGGATGTTTCTCAATGTTTATAGTGAGGTTATGCTAGATTATGCTAGGCCATTCTGAAATCTTCAGTAGTATTGTGGTCATTTCAAACAACTGTCACTTGGCATGAGTGCATGATTCTTAATTTAGCCTTGTTACACAATGGTTAAATAAAAGTCATGCTTCTTGTTCTCACTGCATACTCTCTATATACATACCAATCAAAATTATATTATATAATATTTATTATATAATCAAAATGATGAAATATTTTAATACAGTAAAACTAAGTCCCAAGATATTAATTTCATAGTTGGTTAAACTCGATAATTTGAAAACCCCGGTAATTCGTAATTTGAAATCATTTTTAAACTCTTGCACTATAAATCAATACATTTTAGGTCACATAAGAGCCTATCCAGATGCAGCGTAGACCCTCGCGCGTAATCGAGATACTGGAGCTACATACATCCCGTCCAGATGCTGACGCGCGTTTGCTCATTCGCGCGTAAAACGCCCGCTACTCTCTACGCTACGCGAGACTCTCGACTTACGTGTACAGCACGCGAGCGCCGCGCGTGTTGAGATACTCGGGCTTCATTGTTGCGTCCAGAAGTACGCGCGAGTCCGTGGTAGAGATCCGCAATATTGGGTTTGGGCCTGGAATATCTAAAGTTTTTTCGACAAGTTTTTATATAAAACGGAATTTTTAAAAATTGTGGAGTCATTCCTTTTGCCATACGCGCCAACATCTACTCAAATAAAACAATTATTTGCATATTTGAATGCAATATAAATTGAAATGCGGGAGTGAGCTCGCACATAAAACGGCATCTGGACGCAATCTAAATTGGAACGCGCGAGTGGCCTCGTGTGTTGTTAAAATGTTTACTTTTCTTTGTAAGAAATTATTATTGACTTATATTATTATTTCATATTTTTGTGGATGATTGTATTTCTAATAACTGCGCTGTGTGTTGGTATGAGTCGGAATAAAAGGCAGAATCAAAAGTTAAAATCTAGTGAAGATTAATGAAGCCTTTTAAAAATTCGCATTTTTGATTACGAACATCCAAACACGATGAAATGGAAAAAAATATATTGATTTTTTTTACATGTGACAACAGCAAATATGTCAATATCGGTTATTTTAATAATAGAAATGTTATGATTTTTCATTAGCATAAGAAATATTGCATTTTTGAAATGATTCCTTGAGAACACGTACATACATACATTTCTTTTAGCGAGTTTTGTAATAGCATTATGATATTTTTTTGGGCACCTAGAATTTCTAATTAACGAGGTTCTACTGTACTTATGAATTATTTAAAAGATTCAAATTAATTTTTTTAGTTAGATTAATTAGAGTTTTACTATTCAGTAATTTATATACCTTCTGTACGAGTATATAATCTTGCATTTTCTTATTTATTTGTGTGCTAGAATGAATTATTTTCATACTCACTTAATCGTCAAAGTGTGTTCCGTGTGTTCTCTTTCCCTCTCTTGTATTTCATATGCAAGTTTTACTCGCAGATTTTCTAGCTCACTCTGCCTGATTCTTGATAGGGAATCCAACTGTTCTTGTAAATCTTTTACCATTTTATCGTTCTGTAAAGAAATTAAGAATTTTATTATCTTAGCTACCCTGTACAATCAATAGAATGAGAGTGTAGGAATAATTTGAGGTGGAAAAATATAACGCCACAGTTAAGAGAATATACTTTGTGGTATGTAAAAAAGTGTATTTCGGCAACCAAAAACTTAAGCTAAAAGGAACAAATGCTATAAGGCTTTTTAAAAATGTTATATGTCTATTTTTATATATTGATTTTTATGTGTTGAAAAAAATCTTTAATTTTATTATGTAAATTCACCAGTTAAACCAATTAGTGCTTTGCTTTGCTGAGTGTTCAGAGACCTTACGCCTACATCGGTGCATTACTATCTCCGCCTACTAGCTAAGATTTTCAACCGCCTACGGTGTATAATTCATGAGAAATAAATAAAATCAACAACCATCTTACTGTCTTTCACTGAGTTTAACTTGATCCTCGTGGTAATATACAAACCTACTTCAAAATACATTAGACATTTGTGCTGTAGTATTTTTGTACACATATATTATATGCAGTCAATAACAGCACAACCTAAGTTTATGCCTACTGCACACCACTGGGATTTGAAGCATTGTTGGAAAATTTACATTTAGCTTCAAGATTATATCGAAAAATAAAAATGTTTCAAACAATTTTTTAGTGTGCCCTTTACTTTTTAGGCAGTTTATTCTCATAAATGTTCAGCTTAAAAATGTACAATACACAGAAATTTCATTTGGAACAGATTGAAAAGTCATATTTACTCAGAAAAATTTGAATACTTTGTTTTTCAGTCGGGAATATAAACAATAAATCGTCATAAATTATTTAACTAGTCTCTTCTACTCTGCTTACATATTACCTGTTCTCTAGCTAATCTTTTATCATTCTGAAATGCTTCTTCCATACGTTCCTTTTCGGCAGCTAAAGTCGCCATAGACAATGTTAGTGTTGTGACTGAATCACCTGAAAATGAAAAAAAAACATTTTAGTAAAAGACAAAAGGTTAAAAAATATCAAAGTGATTACACTTAATATTTATAATATTGTCAAAACAGAATAGAAGCAATGTGTAATCTTGTATTGTATACAATAATCAACCAAGAAACATTTTGTTACCAAACACCAGTAATCTTTATTTTATGAATACTTATTTTATTATCAACAATTCAAACAACCTGTGTCTGTTTTTTAATAAGATTTTAAAATGTACACCAAAAATAAAAGAAATCGGTAAAGATTATACATATTTCATTTGAAGAAAAATTTTCTTCTCTACAAACGTTTACAATGAGCACTTTCGACTCGTTCTTGTGTTCAAACGACGGATTCATTGAGTTAAAATTGGATGGTTTTTATCACAGAGGCATCAGTAAGCCTGTGGAATGTTGGCAAAAAGTTTAATAAAGTAATAAAAGTTGTGAATAAAGGAGAATACCTTATTGACTAACTTGTAATTTTTATTTTGCCCTCTTGTCATCTTCATTTAAAAAAACGGACACAACTTACGCTAACATTCAAATATAAGTCTTGATACTTCCTTTACTTACTGATAGAGTAAAATTTAAACATGTTTTGAGCTACTGTAGAATATGTATGTCCTTTCAACAAGGATGTTTAGTGATAAATATAATAGTTAAATATATTCATGTACAAAATACGGTAGAACCTCGTTAATACGAAATTCAAGGGACCCAATTAAACATTTTGCATTATGTGAAACCCTGTTAATTCGAAATTCAATGTACAAAAAATTCACCAAAAATCGCAAAACTCGCAAAAAAGCCCTTAATTTTGTGAAAAATGTTTGTATTTTTGCATATTTCAAGAAATCATTTTAAAATGCAATATCTATTATGCCCATACAAAGATCGCGACATTTCTATTA
This sequence comes from Agrypnia vestita, assembly GCA_016648135.1. NCBI lineage: Eukaryota > Metazoa > Arthropoda > Insecta > Trichoptera > Phryganeidae > Agrypnia > Agrypnia vestita. The sequence goes on from JADDOH010001931.1 coordinate 69,092, forward strand.
ACAAAGTACCCGATATTGACATATTTGTTCTCGTTACGTGTGAAAAAAATCATAATATTTTTTTAAATTTTATCGAATTTAATAAAAATCTTGAATTATGTGGACCAAAATGTATTGATTTATGGCGCAGGGAGCCAAAAACTATTTTGAATGATGAATTACCGATATTCTCAAATTACCAGGACTAATATACCACGAAATTAATATTTTGGGAACTGTGGGTTTGAAAAATTTAGAATTATGGTGAATTTCGAATTAACAGGATTTAACTGCATTAGGGGATGGAGGAATTAATTTTAGCTATCAGTTTACAGTGTGTATCTCAAGCAGATTAGCAGATTCAGAAATCTATTTCTTTACGGAAAGAATTTATTCTACCGGCCAACATGATACATCAACTAAGACATAAAATTTGATTCATTTCAAATAATTAAGAAAAACTAATTTTAATACATTCATAGTAAATAATTTATTTAAAATATCTTGTATTGCTTTGTGTGTCTAACCACACAGTTATTTAATTATTGAAAATACATATATATTTATCCGAAATCATAATGACAACCATCCAAATTAACGAAAAGGGCATGTGGCAGAGATTGTGAAGCGACTCAGAAAATCAAGTGATGCACTCCAAGTTCATCTCACACTGTGATGCAATAGAATTGTTCTGTGAATTATTACATATTCAATCAATTTAACATATCAATGGTCCCTCCATAAGCTCGGACATTTACTGAAAATACTTTTTGACTTTTTTACAGTAAATAGAAATTACCAGTACAGGTAAATAGATAATCCTCTTTTCCGCAATACAATTTTTTTTTCAGAAAACAAACTGATGTAAAAGCCTACAAATATGCTTATTTTGTAGGTTAAACTAAATATCAAAAAATTCTCTTAAAAATTGTTTTTTTGTTAACAAAAGGACCGTCAATATGATAATGTCACTTTTGTGATGCATGTTAGACCTCCATCAATACAGGTGATAAAATATTTACTTTAAATCAAATGTTTAAATAAATCCCACAGATTTTTGGTAAAATTCAGCATAATCATGTACACAACAAATTTAAAAGATAAAAGTTAATAAATACCTTGTACAGGTGACTCGTCAGTTTTGTTAATGGCTGCCAAACTTGCCTCAAGGGCCTTTTTCTCCCTCACAAGCCCTTTGTATGCTGTCACCACATCTGAAAAACAAATAAAAATATAGTTGATGAATATTAAAATTATACTTTTGTTTAGGGAAGATTCGTAGGTCATTGGAATAAAAGAGCGATTGGTTGTTAAGGTTTATTTCTTCCCAGAATTAAATCCCGGAAGCAAATAAAGATGTACAAGTAATATGTAATAGATAAATGATGAACAAAGAAATACATGACGCACGATAGGCTTCCCGATGTTACAGCACTCGACTGGTGTAGTGTCGCCGTGTCCGTAGCTCGATCCCTTTATTCACCTATGTTTACGTTGCAGGCAACAACTCCGCACAGTTTGTTTATATTAACATAGTAGCAGGTAGGTACTTGGCGTGGATCGGCTGGGTGCCGCTACATTTGTGTAAATGGTATATTTTTCACGAGTCTTAGAGTTATACTTATTGGGGCCGGTCTTATCAACATATTTCATATTTATAGTAGTTAAATACATAGATTTATGCATTTTCCACCAACCAAGCAAACCGTGTTCATAAAAAATTATGCTTTAAACTTAGCTTTTACTATAAACCAAGACTAGCTAAACTCTATTTTATGGCCTCGCTCTGGCATTCATAAGAAAAAGTATCCTGGTATGAAATCAAAATTTGGGGGTCGTAAGTATTTAAAAAGTATTACATTTTAAAGTTTGAAATTTTTCCACGTTTTGATATTCGCGTCGTTTAATTTACGGATAAATCGTAGATATACTGATTTATTTGAGTGCCCTGATTTCAAAAATTAAATCAAATCGTTTTAGTCACATCTATTTCAAAAATTATTGCATTTTAAAGTTTTAAATTATTTAACAACTTTTTGACGTTTGAAACTTGAAACGCACTTTCCATAGACAACATTATCAAAATCATGATGTCAATAGATGAGACAAAAAATATTTTATTTTTCTTTGAATTAGACAAATTGAAATTTTTTCACACACGACATAACCCTGATGGGCCGTAGCAGGCGAGTACCCGGGGCACAAACCCGAGGAACGCCCCCACGACTGCTTTGCCACCAAACCATAACACAACGAGTTAAAACCCTGACGGGCTGTAGCAGGTGAGTACCCGGGGGCACAAACCCGTGGAATGCCCCCACAACTGCTTTGACACCAAACCATAACACGAGTTAAAACCCTGATGGGCTGTAGCACGCAGGTATAGTATATTTTTTAATTATGGTTCGCACCTTACTATAATTATTAATGATTTTTAACAAAAAAAATCTTGGTGAAAAATTGTCTATGGTTCTCGTCATATATTTTATAGATAAAAATATTGAAATGTGAAAACGTATGGAAAATTTTCAAACTTTAAAGTGTAATAACTTTTTATTAAAATAATTACGACCTCCAAATTTTGATTTCAGTTTTGACATCAGGGAACTCAACTATACCAGGATACTGATATTTTTTATGAATGTCAGAACGAGGCCATAAAATAAAGTAATACCGCTTTGATAATTGCCCAGTTATTTAATTTCCGTAAATTAAGTACACATGCCACGAAAAACAATGTTATAAAGATATAAACAGTAATCATAATGTTCGATATATGCAAATCTTTCAAGGATAATCCAATAATATTTCCTGAATTATTCTCCCTAAATTATCATCTTATCTACCAAACCCATTCCAGTGACACATTGTGCATACACGACACGGGCTCCAGAATGGGTTGAAGATAAATATTAAATATGTGGTATTTGAAAAATGCTTTCATTATACTATTTAAGTATCTGCACATGTCTAAAAATTAGAGAGAATAATTGAAATGTTATCATACATATTGTTACCAAAGTTACCAAAAAAATACTAGAGCTAAACTGAAAATATTTAACTCTAAAATACAAATTGGAAATTTACCCTCGCAGTTTTTTTTGATCAGTGCACACATACCATATGATATTATTTTTCTAATCTCACCTCTTAATCTGCTTTCATATCTTTTCAATTGCTCGTTCTGTTTAGAGATGGTTGAAGTCAACTCGATCTTACTCATCTTATCCATGTTCATCTTGTTCAAGATATTAATCGCAGGAAAAAATTATAATTTTAAAAGTGCTAGCATATTGTCAACTATCAAATTCAAATATTATGCAGAAAGACTGTTCTCGGGGGCACATTTTATAAAAAGGTTACAGGCTATATAGGTTATATGCTTGTACTAATTCGATTTTCCGGTAAATCAAGACACGAAATTTATAAACTATTTATGCTACACTTCGGAAAATTGCGAAAATAACATTACTAATTTACAAATACTTGTACTTGACACTCTTGACAGCTATTACTTATTCTCACAGAATTGCTTATTCTGTGCTCTTACAGATAAGGATTACGTTGGTATGTGAGTTTCTTGTTTTCAGGCCATGAAAAGTTGTCAAAGAAAACCGGGGTAGGTTGAGAAATTCTGAAATATGATTACTTAATAATAGTAGCAGTCATAACAATAAATTTTAACTATCATACTCAGCATATATCCGACACAAAATTTATTACACGTACTCGGCATTTTATTAACAGTCGGTTTCTGATCAGTATTGACCATGATCACCTACCATTGTGAATATTCCACCCGCCTTTTTCATTCAAGCTGATCCTAAGAAGCATATATTTCGAGATAAGATTGCCCACAAAACTTTTGGTCACTTCTTAATTATGTCAATATTTTAATTTTCCTTTCGATCTACCCTATTCTTCTTTAAGGGTCACATTTTTTTTCACAAATTGTCAAACTTTTAAATTGTTCGCTCTAAAGATATAGAGTGAAAATTTTATCTTCAGTAACAAGCTCTTCGAAGAGTAATATATTTGTGTGCCTGGGTTCCCATGGTTCATCAACATTTGCCTTCAGCACCACATCTCAAAAACATCGATTTTTGTGTGCGAGGTATTTCTTATATGTGAAAAATAGCCTATAATACAATACATGTTTAAGCTCTAAGTCTTTCATAGAATTTTTTATATTCTTAACCAACTCTTAAGATAAAACTCAACACTGTGCGTTTCTCAGGGCCATTTCTATTGATGACATTTCAACATGTATACTAACAGTTATTTGAGATTTGTATCTGATTGTGTCGAGAATGACAACTGATTATTTGCAATGCGACGAGCAATAGCACGTAGAACCTGTGTAAAAAAATTAAGACTATCATTCAAACAGCGATATACAAATTTTTAGATATATTTGTTTTGTTTATTGTTTATTATTGTTTTGTTTTAAGAGCTGTTGAAAGTGACAGGTATGTGCTTGTTTGCGACGTGAAAAAAAGTAACCCATAAAAACCAAGTTTTTACAATACTCCCTTTCTGATTTTCGAGTTTCATGTCTACTATATGCGTCGGAATCTCCATACAACTTACTGAATTATATGAAAAAATCATTAAAAATTAAAAAAAATCCAAAATTATACTATAATTATCAATTTTTGTAACGAAAATTTGATAGATCTTCTTGATCGTCGCCAAGAGTCTGCTTGCAAAGTTTCAGCTCGATTGGATAACGAGAAAAGAATTAAAAATCGATCCAAAGTTTTTTCGTCAAGCAAGCAAGCAGACGCCACGAGTTAAGGGGGTATTCTAGTCTAGAGGCACGAATTTCGGGCGTTTTTTTAGAGCTTTTTAAAAAAGAAACAAATAATATTTTTGGTATACATTTTTTTTTATTCGTTTATTTATATTTTAAGAATACATCAAAAATAAAAAAATAATAAAAAATCCAAAACTCAAAAAGTTATCGGCTGGTAAAGTAAGGGGTCCAAAAAAAAGGGATGTCCTGGCGGACATGGTTCCAACCCTTGTGGTCATCTGAAAACTGAAAAAACTCTAACGGTTTCTTAATTAGTAAAGATGTCGCCATCGCCCATACCTCGAAGAAATAAAAAATAAAAATAAATAAAATGGCGACCGTTTGAAAAAAAACTAATTTCCGCGTTTTTTTTATCAGTTAATTTTTTTTTAATAGTAAAAATAAAAAATTTCAACTTTAATCTGGTAGGGGCTATAGAGTCTTGTATAAAAAAGGTTCACAGAAAAATTTTAATAAATCGGTTTAGGCCCGGTTGTTTCAAGTTCGATCAAAGTAAGCGGTCGATAAAAGCATAGATTTTTACGAAAACGGATCGTCTGATTGGTGGAGAACGTAAAAATCTATGCTTTAAGAGAACGCTTACTTTAACAACCGGCCCTTAGTAGAACTTGAGATATCATGTCCGCCAGCTTGAAAAATGAAATTTCTAGAAAAACGCATTTAAAGTTTTGAGTAAAGTTTTAGTACAGTCTTGCATAATTTTTAATCGGCGATTCCTGCTGCATACAAGGACCTTTCTCCACTTCAAAATGTTCATTCTCTGAAGTTCTTTCTTGTAGACGAGCAGCATTTGAAGCATCCGAAGCTCGGATTTCAGAGCGTTCGATCTAAACTTCGTCCCGTTTCCCAGCGAACGCATGGGCTTCTGGACTAATCGTGATTCCCATAACGTTTAGTATTTTTAGAATGGGTATAAAACCTTCATTGAAAATACTAACAGCGAGAAAAATAACAATTTCAATGGTCCGCGTTCCTGCATTATGTGTTTTGGATAAAAAGTCCACATTAAAGAATTCAATGATTTTTATATTTTGACGTATAACGAAAATGTTATATTTTGCTTACATGTAGAACACAGAATTAATAATGAAAGTGATGTAAAAATAGATAAAAATTCTAAAATGCAACAGCCGTAATTTTTTTTCTATTATAATTTCTTCGTCACCCGATCTTTTCAATTTTGCTGCGGATGCACTAGTGAAACTTATTTGTTCTTCTACAGTATGTTGATTTACGATTTTCGTCTTTCTATATGCACTTATATACACTTTCTATATACGAGTACACTTTCTATAGCACCGTATGTATTTTGAACTTTTTTATCCATTTTACACAAAAACTATAATATTCTCTCAAAATATTTGTAAAATATTCGCAGAGAACGCACGTCAACGATGTTTAAAGACTAACTCGATACTAACCTGAACTAAATAGTAGAACGAAAAGATTTCAAAAAAATACGTTAAAATGACCTTAAGTTAAAAATACATTATTTAGGTATAGTATATAAGAAAGGTTTTATGAGGTAATCCATCTGTAGGTAGTCGGCAACGTCGCCCCCTCTATTGTTCGATTTGTTCCGGTTACTTGCCGCGCCATCGAAATCGCTGTATCTCGGTAAATAATTGGAATTTTGAAAAATTCCTTTGAGGACATAATTCTGAATGTCTAAACTTACGAAATATACAAAAAAAAATTTTTTTTGATTTTTTAAAATTTCTAGACTAGAATGCCCCCTTAAAAGAAAGGAAGTAAAAAGAGCAACATCGTTCAGTGATTCGGTGTTGGAACGACAAATGAAGGAAACAATATGAGCTTGAATACTGTTTGTAAGGACCATACCATTGATGACTACCATCAATTATTAGCATAATGAATTCAAGCATGTACCGACCACAACCGAATACCTGTTTTCATGAATAGCGGCCCAGATCATCCGATTTCGTTAACTACGGGAGATATACTTAATACAATTCACGATATCATGTTAGCAAACTGCCAGGTGAAGATTGAAGAAATTGGTGACATTATAAACATATTGAATGCATACCTACAAAATATAATACGCCAAAAAATAGGCATGACGTTGTAAATTAAATACCAATCAAAACATTGGACTTCACCTAGCAAACCTATACCAAAGAAGGCGAAAACGTAATTCTTCTAGCCTGGATGATACGGGGAGAGAGTGATGGCAGTAAAAAGTCAGGGGCGGCATTTAGGTATAATTCTCGTCTAGGGCGGCACACATAAACGGACCTGGTATTGCTTCGAGGCTTTAGGATTCTACACATTTGTCGGGACTGAATAATATTACGAAAGTTTTTAGCCTAGTACATATAAATATACAGGCTTGTCAACAGAAAACCAGATTGCATCCGAAATTTTCAATGTTATGCCATGCTGAAAATCACATATTATTAATTGTCTCTTTGAAATTTCATTCCGCTGTACCTCAATGCATAAAAATTATTTAATTAAAGTTAAATAACTTAGTTTACACCACTTTATCAAACAAAAAATCTACATGGAACGAGTAAAATGTTCTTTTAATTTAACTGTATATCTGCAAAATATATGTTTTTTTTCTTGAGTAGCATCTAGCATTTTCATAATGTTTTGCATTTTTTAATTACACGCTTCGAAAAGCAATGAAAAATCAGTTTTAATTCCATATGTATCTTACGGCTTATTTGAATTTAAACAAAGTGGTTACCTATATCGTTTCCTTTGGTGTACTGGCTTTTAATTAAGGAAGTTAGATAGTTGAGCCAAACTGATAGCAGCATTTTTCAGAGATGATCAAACGCCTTCTTATATTAAACACATCACATAGCAATCAATGTACATATATCATTTTAATAATAAAATTCTGGGACTCTCAAAAAAGCATTTGACAGTGATTAGTCGCAAATGACGTTATATTTTATGTTATATATCACCTATAATGTAACATGGTAGGATACGCAATACGGTAAGAAACGAGAAGAAAGATGACGAAACTACTATTTCGTCTGTTCCATTTTTCACGGTTCCAAACAAAAATACAAATAAGTGAGATGCTTCCAAAATAATAAGATGAAAAATCTCCAGTGAATACAGAGTTCATCGATTTGCATCTTACTAATTTTATGGAGCAGCTGAGAACGAATATTTCAGAAATTAAAGACAGCTTTAGGAGAAATTCTAAAATCAACGTCAAGTGTTGAAAACGTTTAAGGATGATAATTTTGAAATAAAAAATGGTTTTTTAGAAGCTCAAAATTTTTATTTTTTCATAAAAACCGCGGTAGAAAATTTCGTGATGATTTTAAACTTATTTTTATCAGATATGTGTTTTATTTTCAATATATTTTGCAAAGTTGATTGAATATTATATACTTAGGCCCGGTTGTTTCAAATTGGATTAAAGTAAGCGTTCGTTTAAGCATAGATATTAACGAAAACAGATCGTCTGATTGGTGGAGAACGCAAAAATCTATGCTTTAAACGAACGCTTACTTTAATCCATTTTGAAACAACCGTCCTTTAACGACGCACGATTAAATCCCTTAATGATTTTTTATTACAATTAAATGCATTCTTTTATAGGCATTTTTGGTTTGATATGTTTTTCTTGCCACATTATTTCTGATGTGATACAATAAATCCCGTTTCACAAGACTAAATTTCAACCTACCCCGAAAATTACGAGTAGACGTAATATTATTTGAGATTTTCTATTGGTAGCCATGTTTGTAAAGTATTGATTCGCATTTTGAAAAATCAGCGCGTCGAGGCTTCGCGCAAATATTAAAACTCAATCACGAAAAATCATGCTTATTATGAATTCGAACCCATCTTACAATATTTTTTTTGGAAAACAGACATTATAAATTGTATGATTGAAGATTCCTCCCTCACAGCATACCTCTATTCATACTCAAATTAGGGTGTGTGTCCACGTGCTCTGTCCAGTTAGGATCATTGACCTATCCCACCTGTCAACCAGATTCGACGGTCATACACGCTTGCTACAACTCAGAGGGAGATCAAAAATAAAATGATTAAATTTGCGTTTTAATTATCTGTTCTCTCATATACGCGCTTACCGTTACGCCGCTGTTTGTAGGGGTAGTAGAGGATAGAATACTACGTATCATGTTATGAATACTATGTATCATTGTATTAAAATATACTTTTTCATGCGTACAATTCTGTCTTACTACCTACCTACTCTGGAACTAACATGCACGCTCATTTTTAGTTTCATAAAATACCCGATTTTTAACCCTGTAATTTTCACACTTGTTATATGTATACAGTATATTTTCATAATATATTTACTGTACAGGTATACTTGAAGTATCTAAGATACACTTTTTCAATTTTTATTATGCTCACCTTCTACCCTTATTTTGAATACTTACCATAGTGACGGCAGCACGCCTTCTTTAAGTTTCATCATAGGAACTAATGGAACATTATAGATGTTTAACAGTGACTCTGCTCTCTTAGGTGTATTAAGAGAAAAACTTTTTTTAAATATGTATATATATTTAGGAATACTTTAAAATCACATCCACCAGTTCATTACAGTACTTAATTGCTAAATATTTTGTTGTAGGTATACTCTTCTTATAATAATCAACTTATGAAATATAATAAGATGATTGTTTAGATCAAATTATGTTTAATATAATGTGCATATTTTTTTAAAGATTTAAGAGGTAGAGAAAGATCTGTAGTAACTAGTACCCGTGTTGTGAGGGAATCAGTTTTCTTAATTATGATAGAGAATTTCTTATATCATACTCAATTTAGCAGCTACAATTTCAAAATATTAATGAAGTATATAACTAATATACAATATAATAGAATATTGTATCTACTTATGGTTCAAGCTTTGTTATATCAATGTAGGTTTTTTTCTCTATCGTGTACCATTCTTAACGCGTACAGCGCCTAGTTACATGTAAATTCACAAATTATATTATAAATGCATTAGATATATCAATAGAAAGATGTATGCTCCAGTGCAAGGAGTCTGACATCATCCAAGAATACAAAACAGATTTTTGGATAATAATAATTATTATATCAGAGTGCAAAATAATTATCATTGGAAGAATACTTATAAACAAAGCAAAAATAATAAAATAGATGTGGTTAGTTTATTGAGAGAAGTTAATTGTTCATATGAATGAGTGGGTAGGCGTAGATCGGTATGCAACTTTACATTCTGTGAATTTAATTTTTCTAGATAATTCACGGATAAACAATTTTTAGCCAATTGTAATGTGCTATGATTATGATTTATATATAAAACCTTTAAAAATGGCTCCATATTGCTTAAAACTCTTCACAACTTTACAAATTGTCCTCACGAATATAGAGTTGCATAGATCACAGTGGTTAAATCAACAATAAAAGGAAGGAAAAAGGGATGTGTGTGAGGAAAATGAAACAAAAACATAATTTTGAGGTGTTTATTATTGCTAGAATCAATAATAATCTAAATTGGATCTACCAAGATTACATTCGTTGACTTTTACAATTTAACCAAATAAACATCGAAGGTTTTGTTCATTCTGTATAAATATTTCAATGACAGAACAAATCAAGCCCTATCTAAAATCTAGGCCACACCATTATTTAACCCATACCTGCCCAAAAAAAAAAAAATTAAAAGTAAATCATACAAATGAAATAAACAAAATCAATTAAATTTAAACTACTGAATAACTCAAGTTAAAATAAAAATGAACTTAAATCTACATAAAAGTAAAATAAATAAAAAAGTATCATATTTTTCAATGCTAACAAGAAAAAACCACTAAATAATATAATCGATAATTGGTCTAGATTTCGGACAGGTATATTCCAAAATTTCTTCGATGCATAGACATAACTGCTTGATTCAGTTAGCATACATGAAACATATGACAACACAACACAAAATATTTAATGATTAACTTATAATGTCTAAATCATCTGTTCCCCAATGATTGGAGTCACGTGACTAGTTTAGGACACACATATTATTCATAAAGAAAAAACTTTGTTAGAAATAAATTGCAGATGTACATAAAGTTAAATAGCACATTAAATAAACATGGTTTTTGTAAACTCTGGTCATGAAATTAGAAAAATTATGTATAAAGCAATAAATTAATTAAACTTACAATACATCCTAGATATACTTAGATTTCCTAGAGTTGCGCAAATGTAATAATTGCTGACTAGTTCGATTTGTAAATGTAAGTACTTTCAATAATTGATTGCCCATAAAACTTAGGCTCATACTTAATTTAACCTTATTTACTAACTTAATAAATCCACAGTGAAAACACAAATTCACAACAGCTGGGTTCGTCCCAAAGAAAACTTAATGGGAAGCTTAATATTTCCTTTAAACATTAATATTAAATCCAATGTTGGCCGAAAAATACAATTCATGTGATAAAACCACATTCAGGTATGACTTGATTTTTAATACGGGTCACTTCAAATTTTGATTTTATTTTTCAATGAGAAAATGCTTACTGATTTAGTAATATTTGGTTGACTTACATATGTAAATAATTTTACTATAACCTTTCAAAATGTACACAGGCAAAGCTACGCTACTTGCACGAGGAAAAATGGCCAATTGCAATACATACATATAAAATAATTTAATATATACTTTCAAGCGATCAATTTCTGAAGATGGTTCACAATTGATTCAGAGAGAAAACAATTTGCAATTTATCTTACTATAATATAATTATTACACAAGTGAGACATAAATTACAACAAAGATAGACGAACATATGAGTAGTGTAGATAAGTTAGACATAAATATTATTTAAGTATTCTTAAATAAATTAGAGAGACGTTTCTTCAGATTAGTATGGTACCGCCTTATATTCAAATAAGGAATTATTACTTTTAGCTATTATCACAATGTGCGTAAAAATATTGAGATTTTATGTTGCAGGTGAAATTAAAAATATCCACTTTTAATACACCCAATTGATGACTTCCATCAAGCCTCTATATTTTATATACGATTGTTTATATAAAACTAGGAGGCACCAACAGAAGGGTTGGTAATATCAATATTATAGGTACTTATCAAAGAGAATAGTATGTCACGTACTTATGTAGGAAGATAGAACATGGAGTGTCATGCGAAAAGACAACCAAACATTCAAAATGTATAAAATTACAATCGCCCATTCAAAATTTCGCTAATTCTGGAAACAAACATGTCCCGGTTGCCTTTCCGAATGTCTGAGATGAGAATCGTAATGGAGAACTACATTGCACCATTTTTATCTAATATGAATTCTAATACAGTTGTGATCCACTTGTCATAGACTAAAAAATCATGACAATATTAGGATTCTTATATTAACCTCTTAGAAAAGTTTCCAATAAGTATATAAAAACATCTGCATTGTTTTATTAGTTATAAAATTGTTGTTTACCTAGTAAAATTAACTTTAATACAACAAGCTTAAGATTTACTTTTATTTGTTTTAAAGCTGACTTGCAATACTTGCCCAGCTAAAGTATAACCATTGAGCGATTGGATTGCCACGACGGCTTCCTCGTAATTTGTCATCGTCACAAATCCGTAACCCTTACACTTGTTGGTAGCAGGATCTCTGATAACCTTTACACTCTGAACAGCTCCGAAAGGTCCAAACAACTGCCACAGGACGCTTTCTTCAGTATCGGCTGCAATATTGTAGACAAAGATACACCACCCTGAACCTCCAAGGGCGTTTCCAGGGATTAATGTGGGATCCCCAGCCAGGGGAGAGAACCGTTGTAAGCCTTTGTTTATTGCGAGCAATGCTTTACCCGCTGGACCGGCAAACCTGCGAGCGGCAGCCGGAGCGAGGTACGCAGAGAGTGGAGCCAGTGTCTTGTTGTTGCTTGGGTTATTAGCGCACTTCACAGTAATAGGTCCAGTGGCACCAGGAGGAACAGTACCATTGAGCTCTTGAATTGCTCGCTCGGCTTCCACGCGCTGGTCAAATCGGATGAAAGCAACGCCCCTCGACAGGCCCTGTATGTTATCGTCGCCTCCGCCAGGTATCAAATGCCCTACTGATATGTTGTCATGGAGAATTCGAGAGCTAATAATGCGACCGAAGGGGCTGAAGAGGCCTTCTAGGTCTTGTTGGTTCATGTGTTTGGGTAATCCTGATACATAAAGATTAGCACCTTTAATAGCCTCAGAACTAGGACGGGCAAAGGATACTTTAATTATCTTGTTTTGTAGTCGGAGACCATTAAGAGTATTAACAGCCTTCTCAGCATCTTCTGGCCTATGGTAGTTGACGAAAGCGTATCCAAGACTTTGACCATTCAAAATATGGTCTGGAAACACGGTCACCTTGTCTCTGATTAGCTTGCAGCTTTCCACCTCACCGACACTCGAAAACAGTGATCGTATTTCCTCTTGTGTCATAGTCTGGGGGAGATAATTGACGATCAAATTCGTCTTCGATTCCTGTTTGTTGGCCTGAATCGTGCCACCATTTTGGTTTTGCTGGTTGGCGTTTAATGTGTCTAAAGGTTTAGCCATCATCTTGCACGATTTTATTTTAAATTACGATTCTATTAATAAATATATAAATGCACTATAATTCACTTCTAATATACACTAATAATATTGCCTTTGGAGGTTTCTTAGTAATATCACTGATTTCATGTGCCAAGCGTGTGCTCTAAGAAAATCAATAGATGCTGCACTTATCCCCCTCCCTCGCAGCCACACCCATTAACTAGCGTCTTTTTGATAGAATAGTAAATTCAAAATCACTTTTTATTACAAATTGAGAAATCAAAGGTTGAATTTCATGTGATTATCAACACAAAATCAAAAGTTAAACCAAATATAACTAAAAATGTAGGAAACGTTAAGACACGGCACGCTTACTCACTCGCTAAGTTCATTGTAGAAAAGGCTTGCCAACTGTTATCGATTTAATAATTTAGTTGGGTCTGATATACAACAATAAGTATTTTGAACACCATAGGCCATTTTTTGATTATAAATATGCAACGAAAAATAATTCTTTATTTTACAACATCTCTCGTTTTGCATGAAATGCTCTAAAATCGGATAAAAAGTAAAACATATATTTGAGAATTTATGAAATGGCAACATTAACGTTTGTGGTGTCAATGACCTTGAAGTTATGGATTTTGTGTACACTGCCGGGTACCGGGACTACCGGGACCGGGGGTACGGTTTGCTGAATTTTACTCCCTATCAAGAATTTGTGAATGGGGTGAAAGTATTTTTCTCTTATATAATCACACCCAACAGATAATTAAATAAATGTAATGTCATTTAATAATAACCCATAAAACTATGATTACATATTTTTTTAACGCGAAAATTTATAATATTCATTTAGTTTTGTAGGGCTGGGGCCAGGGTCACAAAGCGACCTCTGTATGATAACAAATTGACATTAATAATTTATTATCTCGTTTATTTGCTTATTATTTCGTGATAAATATTTCATACATTAATTTTTTCGAAAGATGACATTATTTACATTTAATTTTTATTATTTAAAATGATGAAATATTTAAACATTATTGCCGATATCGTCTTGAAATATTGCCTTTACGACATCTGTTAAAGTTTCTCAGAAGAAATGTAACAGAGAACATTGCAGATACATTAATGTGTCTATTTGACGATAGATGTCACACGCCAATAAACACATTAATTCTTTCATTACGAGTAGGTGTAATTTGATTATTTTAAAGTGGTGGATCTGTAAGGCCCGGTTGTTTCAAGTTCGATCAAAGTAAGCGGTCGATAAAAGCATAGATTTTTACGAAAACGGATCGTCTGATTGGTGGAGAACGTAAAATTTCAGTTTAAACTCTACGCTTACTTTGATCGAATTTGAAACAACCGGGCCTAAGACTCATAAGTAGACGTACCTACATAATTATTTTCAATTCTTTAGAGTCTACAATACTCCCAGCTCCGAGTATTCTACATGTGGCTACAGCGCCTAATCTACTACTTCAAGTGAATCCGCGCTATTGCTTTGAAATTTTAACCAATTAACTTTCTATTTACGAACATCTTAATGTATCTAGGTATAGGTACCTATAAAACTCAATGTCTGTCTGTTTCTCTATCTGATTCTCTGTTCTCTATACAAATCTACACCGTTTGTCCGATTCGACTCAAAATTTGCATTAGGTCTCGGCGGGAAACATCGACATCCCCCCTTTTACCACTACCCCCCACATGAAATATTTTCAATGCAAATCTGTACTGTTCTACCGATCGGATTCAAAATTTGGAAACTTATTCTTTAGGACCCGGTGACCTTTAGGCGACATTTCCCTCCTCCCCTTTTACCCCTCCCTCACACCCTGATATATTTTCAATGCAAATCTGTACCGTCCGACCGATCGGACTCAAAATTTGCAAACTTATTCTTTAGGACCTTTCGGGTAATATGGGCGACACTTTACCATCTCCTCCCCCAGATACATTTTCTTTACAAATCTACACCGCCTCACCGATTGGACCCAAATTTTGCGTACATATTTCCTACGGAAAAAATAGGCCACATTTTTTCCCTAGACGTCCTATCCATCCCAGCCTTGATTAAATGGAGACATTGTTTTAATAGAAGCTTTGCAAAAAAATGGAACCTTCTAGAAAAAAATTATTTTCAACTTAATCCTTGAACCGTGCAACTCTGAACAGCTAGTGTTTTATAAATTCCACACATATTAGTGGATTGTAGATAATATTTATATAATCGACTGATCCATAAATTGTTTTCTACTTTAGGTTTTATGGCAAAGGAAAATATTAATATATTCGGCCGTATTCTGAAAATAGCAAAATTTCTATTTTGATATCTTGATACTTATGTATAATATACGTAATGCCGTGAATTTTCAAGTTTTAAGTTTGACAGGTTTGAAATTAGTGATGTGCCGGATCGTTAAGAATATATAATATCCGCGGATACGGATACGAATAACTTTTAGACATTATAATATGTAATCATTAATGTTTAATTAAAAAAACCCAAACAATTTTTTTTGCGCACTGTTTTAAATAACTGAGGAGCAACGATAGATCTGACCCGCAAAACGAGTAAATTGAGTATTTTTAAATAGACCACGCCCCTAACTAAAGAAAGTTGGGAAAGCAGGTGGTAAATTCCATAAAAAAACAATACCTACAATCCGAAAGGATTACAGTGATTCCGAGAGTCATAAACCTATTATACCTATAGAGGGTGACTATAGGTCGACCACAATCAAAAGACCATTTCCTAACCTTGTTCGGTAAGAAGAAAGCGGCAAGCCCATACAAGCCTCAATATGATATTTCAAATATTTATATATATATTTTTTAGTTTAAAAAAGGTTACTTACTTGCTAAAAAAACGTCCTTTGTGTTAATTTTTTTCATCGTAACAACACACATATTTTTTGCGCACATTCTTTTGAATGCGGTCTAGCTCTAATACATTTGGCCAAGGCTGTATCTAAGCATGGCCACCTCAGTGCAATTGCTATTTGCTGTGCAACAACCACAACCAAATGACACATTTGCGTGCGAGCTTTTATAATTCAGAAGGCAAATACAATAAATAAATTAATACCTATCCCAACCTAATCACTAATCACTATACTGTTCTAAATAGTGGTGATCTATTTGACCTAGAGAAAAGATGCTGAAATTTTATTGCTAGCAGAAAATCCGCCTGGGTATGTATTTTAGATAAAACTATTAATAGTATCTACTTACCTATTAATTGAGATAAATTATACAAATCTCACAGAAACGAAGAAATTTATATGGTTAACATATATGGAAGTATTTATAGGGTGGACACAGGGCTTACGATCAGTATTAGCTGGTTTAAGTAATCACTTTACACAATGCAACGTTCACCGATTCCAAACTAAGAACATTCGTATACTATCAATTTTTAATGTCATATATACACAATGTGTAATTTTTTTAATTTATTTCAAATATTTGAAGCAACTACGCTATAGCCAAACAAATAAATTTATTTTACAAATTAAAAAAAAACTCAAATTAATTATCAACAACTTTTATTTTTATTATTGTGATTAAAATTGGTTAAGAAATTATATGGGGCGAGTGTTGAAGTCAACAGGAACAGAGGGCGTCTGCGAAAGACCTGGCATGATCAAATATTACAAATATTGGAGGATGGCCCTGTTAATAGCCTCAACAACCGTATAGCTCGCATGAGAAGATGTATGAATTTAGCCGAAGTAAAAGTGGTGTGCCAAGATAAAAGAATATGGCGTTCTATCCTCTCTGCCTACCCCTGCGGAGGAACGGTGTGATGGTTAGTTAGATAGTTAGTAAGTGATTAAAACTAACGTTTAAACATACCTACTGGCTCACAATGCTTATAAATATAGATTTGTTGTAATTATTCATGTTGTTATTATGCACAACTATATTTTATGGGATGAAATATGTGACTCCCCCAAAGCACAAGTGAAAACGCTTATCGAGGGGTAATATTATTTTATAAGATATAAAGTTAATTCCACTTTATAATTCTAAAATAAGTAAATGAAAATAACTTAATTTATTTTATTACAATATAATTTTTACAAGTAATACTTATTGTACGAGTACTATTCCTGTATTGCTAGAAGAATCTGTAACGCGGCAGGTATTTTCGAACCTAGAAATTAAAGAAGACTATTGGGAGCAGAGACAGGTAGAAAAAGTTTGATTCATAGTTTAAACTCATCAAAGTTAAAAATGAAGATGTTCGCCAATTCCTGTAGGTACTCCGACATTACATATAATTACACTAACGACAAAAGAAGCTCAACAAAAATATAGTCTCCCAGATACAGTCAGTATTTTTATTTTCAACACTACAACAGGACAGGAGGCCAGATTACTCGAAAAAACATTTTTTTTTGTCACGTCCAGCGAATACTTTCATATTGTAATTATTTTTTCTAATCTCTCAGAATACAGGATAGTCTCTAATCTATATAAATAAAAATGCAGATGTTCGTTTGTACAAAATCCATGAAAGTTTTTCACCGATTTCTTTGAAATTTTGGCACAACGTTGCATTCGATTATGAGGATGTTTTTGTATACTTACTTTGTTTTTATATACCTATTGCTAATTCATGAAAATAAAAATGTAAATTTTTGATTTTCCAAAATCATAAATCTCCTAAAGTTCTTCTAGACACAACGTTGCATTCGAATTCGCACAAATTATTTGGAAAAAAGGCACAGGTATCTATCTACCCTTTCAATATTGATAAATATTTAGATCTAACATTTTTCAAATTCAAATTTTTTGATAACATTCGGTCGTCTTTGCTTAAATAAAATGTTTGAACCGATGAGAAAGTGCAGCCAATCGTATCGCGATATCTATAGGTACCTATAAAATTCAATGTCTCTCTGTCTGTCTTTCTGTCTGTTTGTTCTCTATACAAATCTACATCGTTTGTACAATTCGACTCAAATTTTGCACACTTATGCTTAAAGACATTTTCCCTCTCTCATTCTATCACTTCCCCCCCCTAACATATTTTCAATGCAAATCTATTTTACGTTCGTATATTTCGACCGGTCGGACTCAAAATTTGGAAACTCATTCTTTAGGACCCGGCGGGTAACACAGACGACATTTCCCTCCTCCACTTTTACCCCTTTCCTTCCTCCTGACATATTTACAATGCGAATGTGTATCGTTCGACCGTTCAAATTTTGCGTACTTATGCTTTAGGAGCCGGCGGGTAACATATAGGCGACATTTCTCCCCACCCTTTTATCCCTTTTCCCTGCCCCTGATATATTCGCAATGCAAATCTGTACCTGCCATTAGACCGATCGGACTCAAAGTTTGGAAAATTATTCCTTAGGGCCCGGCGGGTAACATACGCGACATTTCCTCCACCATTTTTACCCCTTGTCCTTCCCCTGATATATTTCCAATACAAATCTGTACCGTTCGACCAATCGGACTCAAATTTTGCCTACTTATGCTGTACAACCCGGCGGGTAACATAGGCGACATTTCTGTCCTTCCCTTTTACCCCTTCCCCTCCCTCTGATATATTTCCAATGCAAATTTATACCGTTCGACCGATCGGACTCAAAATTTTCAAACTTATTTTTTAGGACCTGGCAGGTAACGAAGGCGACTTTTCTCCCTCCCCTTTATCTCAACCCCTTTCCTGTTATATTTTCTGTACAAATCTACGCTGTATGACCGATCTGACCCAGATTTTGCATACTTATTTTTCAAGACCCGGCGGGTAATAAAGACAACTTTCCCCCCTCCCTTCTTACCCCACCCCCATACCTGATATATTTTTTGTACAAATCTACAACGTTTGCCGATCTGATCCAAATTTTGCATTCTTATTCTTTAGGTCACGGTGGAATACATAGGTCACAATTCCCTCCTGGACATCCCATCCATTCCAGCCTAGATTAAATGGATCCTTTTTTTTATTAGAGACTGCGAAACAATGAAACCTTTGTGTCCCCCCATAAACTTATCTTTAACTAAATCCTTAACCCGAGCAACGCCGGGTATGAACAGCTATCAATATATATATAAATGTAAATATTCGTTTGTTCAAAATCTTAAATCTCAGAATTTTTTTTGACTGACACAATGCTGCATTCGAATACGCGCATGTTTTTATATACCTACAACGTTTTTATATACCTACTATTATACAGACGTCACATCTGTGACAGGTAATAAGATGCTTTTTTTGAAAAGCTGCAAAATTGAATACTCACAAGCATTGTAAAATTAAACATATTAGAAACGTGTACTTTCTTTCTTTTCCATTTAACAAGACTGAGCCACAGCAACGCGTGGCCGGGTACAGCTAGTAAATATATAAATATATATACGCTTAGGAATGATTAAAATATGAACTATGAATTAAGTATATTTTCAGAGATATTCACGTAATTAGAGGTAATGCAAGCTTAGTTTACAACATCGGAGGGGAAAGGTTAATTAAATATTTTCCATTTTGTTTTTACAAGACTTTGTTGTTTATCCAGTTTAGTCGGGGCTTCTCATTGGCCGCCTTCGAGTTCAGAAGTTGTCAATAATATTCGTCTTTGCAGTGAATGGTACCCACCGCTTACCCAGGACCGTTCTAAGAGCAAAAGCTTTCATATCGGTCCTACTCAATCGTCTCCAGGTTGACATTTTTTTTCAACTAACAAGCAGGACCGTGCTGCTCCACACCGGTTGTATAAACCGTTGCGAAGCGGCACGGTCGCTCGAACAAAACCATTCACTGTCCCCGCCTTAAGATATGTCTTTATTAAAAAAAAACATACATAAAATACATTGAAATAAAACAGTACAATAGTAAGAAGGAAAAAATACAAAGAAAATAACATAAAAAGTAAAAGGAACCCAACATAATAGAAGTGTAAATAACAAAATCAAAGAAATACAATAAAGTAAGTTTTGTAATTCGTCTTTGCAATCGTTTCTCTGGCATTCGCAGACCGAGTACAGTAGCCGGCAAACATCTTGAAATTTTACGGCGTAGTGGGGGGAAGTTTTCGCATGTACCATTCCACCAAAGAGATCCAATTTTTTTCTTCTGCGCATGCCCCAACTACGCCAAAAAATTTCAAGAAGTTTGCCGGCAACTGTACCAGACGTTTTAACTGAGAATAATAAGTTAAAAAAAATGGCCACCGCAATTTTCCTTTTGTATAGGTACCTACACGTGTACGTGTATCAATAAATATTTAATTTTTAAATATGAATATTTCTGTGTTCGCTACCTGCATAGTGGTCATTACTTCTTTTCGTTTTATGTAATTGCATAATGCTGTCTTTGCTATGATGTTTCGGTGTAAAATCGACATCAACTTTCACATTAGTATGAAGCGACCATTTTGTCAAGTGACACATTCTTGCGGGTTGATTGGTTGAAGTGGATATTACTATCTTTGCTTTTTACACTGCGAGCATATTGCTGTCTTGGAAGGGACAGAGCTATATTTCATACAAAATGTCGAATTTAGTTTAGAATTTTTATTTAGTACCTAATCCTAGCATTCAAAACATTTAAAAAAATATAATGTTGCCTTTGATTTTGTACCCCTCAACTGAGGTTAACGACAGGGTACCTAGGTATTTAATTGGTTTATGCGGATGATTTATACGTTAATCTGCAATAGAGAAGTGGGACTTGGATTAGAACTGCCAAGGCAAAGTAAGTACATGAGCAGCGGACAAACGCTAATATTATTACCATTCACTGTAAGTGATTAATATTTTGAATCGGTAGAACAGTTTAATTATCTGGGAACAAATGTAACATGACACTTCTGATATACAACGTGAAATAGATAGGAAGATAAAATCAGGGAACGCTTATTACTTTGCTATACGAAAATAATTGCTGTCTTCGAGCTCATTGGCAGATAATTGAAATATTAGACTGTTTACTACTGTATATTATAGCATATAGTTTAATCTTTAATATTATACTAGTATATTGTCACGAGCTGTAGAAACAGAAAGAATTACAGGTAATCGAGGATTTCTCAGCTCTCTGGACATTTTATAGTAAATTGGAAATCACTGGAAAGATCTAGAATAATCTACTAGATTCACGAAACACCCAGAAACCCGAAAAAGTATATAAGTGCGACGACGTCATTGAGAAAAAAAGTTTGTTGAGACGTTTCAGCGATACACAGAAAACAAGCGACCAGCAGCGATTCAGTGTGGCAGGAGAAATACCAGAGATAATAAATTGGGAGAGTACCGACCGTTCACACACAAGAGAGCATAGACGTGCGAACACTCTGGAAAAATGAGTATAAAGTGTTCCACAGACGAGTGATTAATGCAAATAAATGGTGTGAATTAGGGAGCGTGTTCCAATTGAGTTCGTGTTCAGTGACTTTGGTGATACATAAAAACTTTTATTAATTTCAACTGGTTTAATTTATCTCCCACCGCAAAGATCCCATGAAAATTTATTAAACTGTATTGATACAACCAATCGATCTACATGGACGTGAAATTTGGTCTCTTTAGAGGAAGAAAGCGCATATTAAAGGTCTTCAAAATTAGTATTGCGCAAGTATTACAGCCCGCTACTAGATATTCTATCCGAAGAATGGAGATGTTTATAGAACCTGAAACTTAAGAAATGGTATATGGCCCCAGATATCCCAAAGAAAGTGAAAGCTAGAAAGTTACATGTAGCGAGGGCATGCGAGTCCCGTAACATGCGTAAAGCTCTCATTTCGTACGGAGATGGGCGAATAATTCCAGATACACATTTGTGACACTTCTAATCGTCGGTGAATATTTTTTTTCTGTCACGCCGTGCGTACAGATTAAACCCACAAATTAAAGCATCCGCATCAGAAGTGCCGGAGATGATCATTCCTCGGGTGAGGACCACAAGGGTGCTAGAGTGGATATACAGTTCGAGGACATGAAGGTAAGTGTTCGAGCGACCTCTTTGGGTCAGGCCAAAACCATTTGCATTGTTTATCAGTAATTATGATTAGTGCGCCCGAGGGCGACATCTGTGGTTTTACAAGGAAGGAATGTGGCATTATTTGTTATGCTTTTGTTTTTAATTCAAATTTTTCTTCTGTGGTTTGACATTACAATGAAATGAAGAAAATAAAAGCATCTCTTTCATTTCTAACGTTTTATAATTAATTTTGATGATATCTGCGACAAAGGGATTATCCCCTTCTGATCCATATAAAAGGATCAAATGTGCTTTGTATAATAAGTTGCCATAAGAGAGGAATATCTCTCTTCAGATCGAATATCATTGTATCCAAGGGGAAACATCTCATTGGTTAATTGAGATTCAGACCAAATATTACTCAGAGATTAAACAGTAAGCCAGATTATTTTTTCTGTTTGATTACAGTCCACTAACGGGATGTTATTCCACATTAAATTCTCTATCTTGGACAACACTCTTCACACAACGTCGACGACTTTCTTCTTCTAGGTTTTTTTAAGTTTTCTTCCATCTCATTCCGTTGATAAAATCTGTTCAAGCAGTTTTTCGTTTCCTTTGTGCAGTATACGTCCATGCCAACTTAGTTCTCTCGTATGATATCATTTCTGATTTGATGATATCAAAATGTCACCTCTACTATTTCTCTTAAAAACCTCTACCGATTTCTCTTCGTCAATATCCAAAGTTTTTTTTATTGTAATGTATCTATTCTGTACCTGTTGTAGGTACTTTGTTTAACTGTCTCAACGATGCAATTTTGTGTTCATTTTCTTACGACTCATATTTGTTTCCTTTTTCGATTTCCCTCCGTCAATATCCAAAGTTTTTTTTATTGTAACGTATCTATTATGTACCTGTTGTTGGTACTTTGTTTAACTGTCTCTACGGTGCAATTTTGTGTTCATTTTCTTACAATTCATATTTGTTTCCTCACATATATGTATATCATGTTCTATATAAAGTTTTCTAGATATTCTGCCAGATATTCAAATTCTGAATGGCCGTGAAAAACTGAAAACATGAACACACACAAGAATCGTAATTCTTTTTGGGGAGGTACATACATACAAAAAAATGAATTGTAAATATTTTGAAGGTTTCTTTGTAATAAAATATTATAAATATTATTAATTAAATAAAAAAAAATGTAGATCATGTATCATTCAATTTCTTGTATTGTTTGCTATTGTTGACAGTGAAGCGGTTTTGTGTGAATGCTTTCCCGTGCCGCTTGCACTCATATGAGTTTTTATGCTAAGGTGGTCAAACTTATATGAAAGTGATCATCTTAGCATAAAAATGCCGAATTGGGTGGCGAAAGTTTAGGGCCAATATTGGAGCTATTGCTCATTAAATGGCTCTGGGTATACGATTAGTCCCTCTTCACTGTATCTGTACTGATTCTATCGTTAATGTTGTCTAGGTATGATATAAACGTAAAAAATGGGTGCGTGTACTTATGTACGCGCGTTAGAAGTTATATACTTGGGTTGTAAAAGCAAAGGTAGCAATATCCAAAAAAAAAATAATGCAGTCATCGAGGATTACTAAATTATAATGTACTAAATTTGAGATTAAATAGGAAGCATAGCCTATACATTTATAGAAAACATGATTTTGGAAGGGATAGATACATAAAATCTAGAATTCAGCACATTTTAAATTAGTAATCCTCGGTGACATAATTCAGTTTTTCAATTTTTTTAATATTGCCGCCTTTGCTTTATACCCCACATATAAAAACCATTAATTTTTAACGCATATAAAACAGATACAGTATACTAAAATAAAAAATCGAAGTATACACATTACCAAAACCAAAAATTAAATATATGGGAGATGAATAAATAATTAAGGAATAATGTGAAAAAAGTTTAAAAGGTAACTATTAGAGAAAAAAAGGATAGGATTATTCATAATATTTAATTTGCCGTTGACACTTCTTCTAATTTCTAAAATATATAATTTAACCTATCTCTACCTACCTAAATCTAATTATTATTATTTACTTGAGTGCTTATTGTAGGTATATATTGTATTATTAATTAAGATTTTTGATATATTAGATAAATAGTACCTTAGATAAACCTTTCTCATTGTTTATTAAATTAGGTTACACCACCTATATGATTGTAAGTGGTTATCCCTCACCACACACAAGAATCATAATTCTTTTTGCTGAGGTATTACATACAAAAAAATTTGAATTGTAAACATTTTCTGGGTATCATTGCAATAAAATATTATATATATTATTAATTAAATAAATAATAATAAAAAAAAACTGACTGTAATCTTGTGTTATTTATATGTAATATTTCTAAACCCTTAAACCCGTAAATAGTTAGCCACGTTACATGCTCCGCCGACTCTGTAATACTTTTCGTTTTAGTTAATGTAGTTAAACTTCTTCGAACAATAAAATTTCAATAGAAACACTTTTTTTATCATTTCATATATATCAGTACAAAATGAACAAATAATGCCCGGTGTCACCCTGAGGTGACACCTCAATAAAAAAATTCCAATACTTGTAAAAATTTTTTTTACCCATTTTATGTCTAAATACACACCCAACAATGACATACATAAAATTTAGCCAATTCCCTCCATTGGTTTCTACATGGGAATTGACGGCTTTATATATAGAAATGTTTGTTTTGGAAAGATGATTAAAAAATTCAGAATATTATTATCATTTAAACATCTTAAGTGCTCCTTAATTCTAATATCAAAATTTCTACAGGTTTTATCTGTATGAAAATTATTACAATCATTGCAAATTAATTTATAAACCCCCGAATTTTTAAAAATATTATTCTTATCCTTATTATTTAATAAATTTTATATCTTTATATCTCAATAAGGTATATCTATTTACGAGTATCAACTAACCGCGCGTATCCTCAGGAAAGGCTGGCTCGCACCAAAAGCTTAGGACTCTCGCAGTCTGCACGCGGCCGCCACGTGAGGCGCACGGTTCGCTGTCGTCTTGTTTCTGTTTCGGCGGGAAAACGAAAACTTTGACAATCGAGATACACTTTTTTTTTCGAAAAAATCGACAGTATATAGCGATTCATCTTAGGTAATGTGTGTTAGTGATTAGTATGTGAATGTGACTTGGTTTAGGAATCTTGCAACGTATAGGTAAGAGCTTTTATTAAACAATCGATTTAAAATTCTGAAAATGGTTATTTTAATTTTTTTTTAACCTCAAATGTTTGTATACATATTTTTAAAAGTATTTAAAATATACTGTCGTTTTTCTTGACACATTTTTTTTACATTTAAAAAAAATGGGTGATGTTTTAATATTGGTTATCTTTGTAATAAAATATTAATTACATAATATTAATTAAATATTAATAAAAAATATTAATTAAATGCTAATACATACATATTTTAGGCAAATATACGGTGGTCTAATATTAATAAATATATAATATTTATTAAAAAAGGATAAAATTAAAATAAAACTCTCAGATAATTAAGATGTACGAGTATATTACCGCATTCAATTACTATCACTTTAAAATTAAACACTCGATTTCGACTTTCGCAGCGATATTGAACTTGAATAGAGCAGTTTTGAAACTACTCTATGTAATGCACATTGCACAAGCTGTACGGAGTGAAAGATGCACTCAGTGTCAGAATCAGCGTCAATCAGAATCAAAACTAATTAGCACCGAAGCTAATAAAAATTTTTTTTAGAATATTTAATTATATTATAAACGAACTGTATGTGTTCGATTCTTGATGTTTCGCTGGAGTTATATCACAGGAAGTGAGAGTGTTTATAAAACTTAAATAATATGATAAATTTCGTTCAAAAATATGCACGGCATTAATTAACAAGAACCTACGGATACGTACAATTGAGAAAATCGCAAACAAAGTTTGACATGGGTTCTGATTCCTTAAACTTGAAGTTTTTCTATTGTTAATTATTTTCGGTACAGTTATTTGGAATTTGTATCTGATTAAAGAGTTTAAGGTTGTTATTACGGTCGTTAGACATATTTAACTGTAATTTCGGATACGACAATGATTCAACTTCGTCGGCGGATTTTACTGCAACCTTGAGAGAAGTTGCAGCAAAATCCGCCGGCGTAACTAGTACATATTGCACACTGGCGACCTCTATTGTAGAAGAAGAGAGCACTCCGCAACAAAGTGCATACAATTTACACCCTAGAAAGCGGCACCTTTAATCAGTCCGACCTCCACCTCCGCGGGTAAAGGTCGTCCTCCTGATGACGTTGGATAAGTATCTAACGAAACGTCGAGATTCGTTTCTCGGTAATACATACGGTGCGTATAAAATATCCGAAATTACAGTTAATTATTGTATCTGATTGTAACGAATATTGATAACTAAGATACAACTGTTGTCTAGTACCGATGCATACATAGAATTGCAAAAAAATAGTGGCTATCGATCATCGATGCAATCAGATACAAACCTTAAAAAACGGTTAGTGTGTCACCGGTTAAAATACCATCATTACGTGAATTCTTAACGGGGTATATTTTCCATTGCAATGTTTCTAGAAGTTTTCGATTTTATTAATTTAGGTACCTTATTGTACAATGTTAACCATAATATATCTTCATAGCCTGCCAAAAGAAATTCAAAATACATCGAATATAAGGAGGTTTAAAAAAAAAAAAAAGGAGTGCAAAATTTTTATTATATATAAAAACTATTAAATGACTAGATGGAACGTTATATGTATTAGCCCACATATTATTATGTGTGCAACTAAATAATTAAGATAAATAAATAAATAAATTTAATATGTACATAATTGTGGTTAGTAAAATTATATTATCTTACTAGCCATACGTCCGTGAAAAATCACGGTAATTTACTGGGCAACCGTTGCGTGTTGCCCGCTGATTGCGCGCTGATTGCTTGTCAAACTCTAATTACCTTAATATGAGATTCCAGCCTCATTCCAGCAAGCTACGGACGTTACGGATAGACAAATAACAAAATTTTTAAATTTATATTAAATAGACTATTGTCATACACGCGATATTAATTTAACTTAATTTGATTTTTTAATTTAATTAACTTAATTTAAATAACTAGCTTACCATTTTTTCGTTTCGTCGTACATCGTTTTACCGCTGAGGAAAGCAGAGAAAATAACTTGCCAAAAAAAAAATAGGCATAATAAATGTGTGAGTATACCTTTGTACATTCTAGTCTAGTCTTATTGCAGTACGCATATGAGTCGACTCTTCCGAAACGGCTGCGTGACCACGCGCACAGACAAAGCATATACTTACTGCATGTAGACCAAAAAATAATTAATGACTTAAAGAAATATACGATGATGATATCACAGTACACCCAGAACAGTAGTTTATCTCCGGCCTGTCGGCGAGTTATTAGCCTACTCTTGCGTTGACGATAGGGTTGTCACTTTATTTTTACTCCCTTTCTTTTAACTCGTAGCGTCTGAGATTCTGATGCATAAGGTAGACACTAAACCCGAATAAAATTCAATTTCTTTTAATTGTTCAAAAATTAATGATTATGTGGTCCTTTTCGAACTCTCTGCGAAAGACCTGCTCCATCCTCTTTATATTGGCAACAAAGTCATGAGTAAATTTCAATCTGTCGCATTATTTCTGTTGTTAGTATACCTAGTTTCTGCTCTTAAATTGCAAGAACGCTGATTACCATCAACTAGACTTTTAAAAACTCACAGTCTTTGTCATAATCAACACACCTTTTTAGTAAAGCACAACAAACATAAAAAAAGGCATTTTTTTCAGGAAGACATTTTTGTTGGGTCAGGTTTACTCACCCTGCCTTTGTCATGTCTATTCAGCCTAACTTGCATTATATACTTACATTCTATTTTTTGTCTTCCGTATTTTTTACAACATTCTTACAGTTAAGTTTGTAATTTTTCCGCTTATTAACATCGCTATGGGATTAGTAATTTTCATACCAATGACCGAATGACGCCTTAAGAAGAGGATTTTTTTAAATAATTATTTTATTAAATTATTTTACACGTAATTAATTTACACATAACTATGACATTAATACAATTTATATTTATTATAATTATTGAAGAAACATGACATTTTTTGAAAAATTCATCAAGTCATCAAACATGGTCATTTGTTTGCCTTTATGAACTCCTGAATATAAATTTCATTATACAAAATAGTCAGGCACTCTTATAAAATATAAACTTCTGTTAAATAAACTTTTGGAGAAAATTATAATTTTTTACGATTTTGAAAAGAGTTCACATCTATTGTTTCCATGTGTAATTATCAAAATTGAACTATTTTGATCTAATTTTATGCGTAGGGTTTATGATAACCACGAGTGTAAATAATTGTCTATTTATTTTTAGTTATTTATCAAACTTATTTATTATATATTATTTATTCATTACTTATTATCAATTTATCGTAAAAGTGTAGGTATTGTGTAATTATGTCATATTCAAAATGTTCATTGTAATTATGTAATTTTCATAAAGTCCACAAAATGTTCTTACTTTTGTACTCTAACGTCACTTTAGGACCATCTATTAGGATCATTAATGACTTATTGGTGGTCTGTTTGTTTAAAAAAATGACATTGTCCGTTATACAGGATTCTAATGTATAATTATTGTATAACTTTTAGCCAGGTAACGCAAAATTATCTATTATTATCTATTAAAATTTATTTTTTATTGTGTCTGTTAAATAATACTACGGTTGTAACCTGTAACAAAGCAGAAAGCGTTGCATTTCCTCTCTTTCTACTGCAGTTTTTAAGAATTTGACAGATTGGTTTCCTGCATCCTGCCTCAATAGGGATGCATTAGGCGACGAGCGCATTAGTCCCACTTTTGCCACTACACCACCCATCACGGGGGGCTCGTGACGTCATATATTCTCGAACCAAGTTGAAAAACTCTGTTTATTTTATTATATTTTTGTTTATTTTTTAACATAGAGATTATAACCAGATTTCTAATGACCCCAATAGATAGCCCAAGTATGACAGTAAACTAAAATCATTCTATCATAATTACGGCCGGTTGCATCAAATTGGTTTATGCCTTACTTGTATTATTTACTTACATTCTATTTTTTGTCTTCCGTATTTTTTACAACATTCTTACAGTTAAGTTTGTAATTTTGAGTACAGCCGCTTATTAACATCGCCATGGGATTAGCAATTTTCATACCAATGACCGGATGATGCCTTAAGAAGAGGATTTTTTAAAATAATTATTTTATTAAATTAATTGTAATCTTCTATCTAAGTAATCTTTCGTAAAAACCATAGATTTTTACGAAAACGGGTTGTTTGATTGGTGGAAAATGCAAAATTCGATAGTTTAAACGAAAGATTACCCCAAATCAAGTTGATGCAACCGTCCTTTGGCAGTATAACTCTTACCGGAAAGTTAATTAAAATGCAAAAAAGATGTGTTGAAGGACTCACAAAAATTTTGACAATAACATCTCAAAAAAAAGGAAAATTGGTTTTGACATAAGTTAAGTCTCACCTACTTAAATACGCGACTCTTAAAAATACTCCAATTAAAAATAAAATCGTGTACCTACTACGTAAATCTAAAACAGGCAGATACTTCTCATTCATTCCACGACGGGTTTAAAAATTCGCAACATGTGTCACAAGAAATGCAGTTACCATTTTTTTCAGTGAAAACACAAAAAAAGATTTTATTGGTACCTTGGACGTGTCTTGTGAATGCCAGATTAATGATTAGCTTAACACATTGAAGTCGCCCGGTGCGTCCTCCAGACTATGTTGTGTAAACAGCAAAAATGAAATTATGATATAGAATCAGCCTTGATTCATCATCAAGTATTTAAATAGCATAGGGGAAGTTGGAGGCACCATGTCGAGACTATATATTATAAATTGATTGACGTGAAAATAATTAATTACAAAACAGAATAAAAAACTTCGGAAATATCTTCAAAATGTTATAACAGCGATTTTTATAACAAAACTGTGAAAGGGTTAACATTAAATTATTTATTTATTTATGTACTTAATTTCCATTAAACACGCAAAAGGAATAACTGAATTAATAGCGTGGTTTGGCTAAGAGCATGTATTAATAAAAGGCGTTGTATTTAGTATTTTTATTTGTAACCTATAAATGGCAAAATGGGGTTCTTTTATATCCAGTGCCAGGTTTTTTTATAAACATCATTGTTTTTTGATTTTGAAATGACTTTTTTTGGTATATTTTGTGGCAGACAATTCTTAAGTGGTTGGAATTTTATGGTGTTTCTCTTTTACTCCGGGATAAATAGAGAGCGTTTAGAAGAAAAGTTAAATATATTAAGGCAATAACTATTACACAAAGCAGGGAACGAGAAAATAATATTTTAACTATCTATTAGATATAAAAGGTATATTTTTTCATCACACAAAAGATTAAAATAATATCAACTGTAAGTACCTACCTATAAAACTGTAGTTACCTATAAAATGTAGAAGAACATTTCATTAGTGTAATGAGAATATCACTATAAAGATTTCAAAAAAAGAAAAAAATATGTTTACTGAATATGAAAAAACTATTTTTAGTGTAAAAAAAAATTGATATTAAAAAAAAAGAATTTAGTGTATACAATTGTACCTATGTGGAAAATTTTCTTTCTGAAAAAACTACACTAGTTACGGGTTGACACATGCGTTTTAGATTGCACACATGGTAATTTGAAAATAACGTGTCAGTTATCACGTTTCCTAACTAATCATCATCTGAAGTATTTCGCTTTATAAAGCTATTATCACTGAATTATAAAAAAGTTTACGCGATCGGAAAGGTTGACGGGTTTCATAATCAGTATTGGAACCGCATTATGAAAAATAAAATACGAGTATTTCAGTAAATATTCGTGTAGTTTTCTGCATGTCAAAGGAAATAAACACATTTTTTAATGTTTACGTAAAATATTACCTAAAAAGTATAGACTATTTATGTGGGACTCTCTCACATACTTTTATTATATAATAAATACATATGACCTGATCGCAGCAAACTTAAAATTATTTGGTTCATGATTTAACATTATACAGAAATATGGAGAGAAAAGTGGTGCCGAGGCAGAATGCTCGAGATTTCAGTGACTTTTCAGAAGCTCCAAACAAACGTATGAATGTCAATAATTTAAGGCATCCCTATAAAAAAGGTCCGAATAGTACCGATATCAGCTCACAAAGTTATTTTATTGTTTTAAAAGGGTATGTAGAACCATGTGCACCATGTGGGTTATATTACTTTTCATGATTTCAAATCAATCTTGACTAAATTCGACCTCAAAAGTTGGCTAACGTGAAAAAAGCGAATATTTATTTTAATTTATTTTTAAAAGATAAAATAGAGATGCGAACGCGGAATACGTGTCACATCAATATCCTTACTGTTTTCAAACTTAGCTAAGCGCTTGTGCTATGAAAATAGGACAAACTTGCCAGTCCGGAGTGAGTTTCCAACCCGGGACCTTTGGATCATGAGGCGAGTGTCCTAACCATAAGACTAATAAGCCACTCATTGTCATACATCCATGTACATTTATCTGTTGCTAACATATATGACGGATGCCAATAGTTTGACGATGTCACTGGGATGGCTTAACTTTATGAATAAAGAAAGAAAACGTAAAATTAATATCCGTAACTGACAAGTGAATATGAGAAAAAAAAAGAAACTGAAATTCTGGTTATTTATTTCACTGAGTGTTTTTGCATATCCCGTGTAAAATTTTGTTTTTGCATATAGTCCCTTTTTATAGGGACGCCTTCAGTTTTCTAAGGCAAATAAACGTAATTTTCGGGGCACAGACCATATAACCTGGATATATTATTAGTTGGGCAGTTTTCCGCGAACGTGAACGAAAGGACGTTCGCCGATGCAATGGAGTGAAAGACCAAGTGAAGGAACTGATGGGAGTTTACTTTCAATCGGCCATGAGATCAGCACAAAAGCTCCTTAGTTACCCAGGGAACTGTGGTATACCACTACTGCCGAAAATGACGTATGTATCATATTATGGCGTCTGCGAAAATGTTATTCACCTCAAGAATTCATGAATCAGTTATTTTATAAATCAGTTGTTTCTTTACTTCTTTACACTACAAGGGGTTATCTGTTCTGTGGCATTGGAACAGTGTTTTCGGTTTTTTTCACTAGATTTGTCATTTAAAATATTAGGCTGATATGTTTTATTTTGCTTTAACTATACAGATACGTATTTTTTTTCTTTCCTTTTAAAATTTTCATTTTCTATGTCTAAAATTTTTAACAACTGTTATATTTATTTATTTGTGGATATGTACTTTCGTTTTATAGTATTAATTATCAAAAAAATTGCTTTTATTTTTTAGGTCAAAAAACTGTTATGCAATATGAATTTTAGTTTTTTTTAAATATGTTTATGTCATTTTCTATAAATCGTCGTCGCTACGCTTGTCGCCTTTAATATTATGTCTGTAAGGATATTTTGCTTTCTAACAATTTTCGTTAATTTTAGTTACTTAGTAGGTACAGTATAAATATAAAATAAATATACTTGATAGATTTTTCACGTTAAATTTTTATATTTTTATATTTAAGTGGATACAAAAGGTATCGAAATTTAATTAATTTTATTTATTTATTTAATATCATTAACACCCTAGTGGATTTTTACATTATAATAGATTTGCAACAATTTTATACATACCTAATATAAAAGGCATTTATTATAATAAATCAAAGAAGTAATTTAAAATAATACATATTTAAAAGACAAATGAGAAATCATTAAAACACTATATAAGCAATGATTAGTAAAAATAAACAGTAATAATTAAAACCGTTAACAAAATAATAATAAAATGTAGAGTAGTACGGTTCAAGGATTTGGATTAAAATATTAGAGAGGTGAACCGATTTGCCACAGTGGGAATATTTTGTTTCGAAATCCTCGAGTCGCCTATGGAGGGTACGTACTCTGAATTTTTATCTCGCAGGGGTAGAAATCATAATAGAAATTGCAGAATGGACGTGTGCCTGCCATTGTCGAATCGTTTGAATGATCCATTGTACCGAAAAATACACAGCGCGCGTCGTATAAGCGTCGCCAAACAGGGCGGTCGGACCGTGCACGGTTTGATGGGTCGGTCGTCGATTCGGTAGTTTCGAATATTTTCGTAAAATATTCATCTCGGTAGACTGCCACGCTTGCCCGATTTTCGGACGACATTTATTTAGTAAACGTTCCTTAATAAGATACCACATCGTATTCAGTGGTGTAATGTATAATAGATTTACTCCACAATATTTTGGATGTGTCTTCTCAGAGATTTCATAACTGCCGTGTAGTAAATATTTTTAATTAATTAAAATGAAGGTATTGAGGTAAGTATTTATATGGGAAAGCAAAGAATGTATTGAAGAATTTATTGGGCGTCCATAGAGCTGTTGCATTTGTATATTTTCTATATAGTCCTATAGCCTTTGATCGATCAAAATACAAATTTGAACAGTTACTCTTTAGTTTACTCTGCCCCTGTGCGGTGGACAGCATGCAACAATTTTTCACACAGCTCGATTTTTTCGAATATTTGTTATTCTCGTCTTTAAAATTCAATAAAATCTTGACTGCTATTTATAGAGACCGTCATTTTAGTGTACAAAAGACCGGACCAATGCTTACAGATGCATTTGAGACATTTTTTTTTTACTTTAGCACAAACACTGCATTAAATGACCATGCATATTGTGCATGATGGTTTAGCATAACGTCATCCAAATAATATCATATTATGTTACATTACTATATTACATTACTATATTACACGAGTACTGATTGAGAGGAACGACCATGCATTTGACGTTATTGAAAGATTGCATGTTTGTCTTAGGCTGAAGAGGAATGGTGCGTGTGCGTGATAAAGATTATTGAGGAGAACTCTTGAGGAGGCCCAGATCCATCAGGTGCTGTAGGGCCAATATGGTGGACTAACTAATTTATTTGTGAATAGAAAAGATAGTTAGGTACGTAACATTTGTTTTTCGTGACATGTACCTATTTATCGCAAACACATTTTTGTTATTCATTTAATTAATCATATTATGATACTTAATGTCATTTCCCCATATCTTTTCATCATACTTTATGTTTCAATTTATAGGGATAGGTACATACTAGAATTATTGGTAGCAATTGAATTTTGTAAACAAAAAATAATTTTATTTTTAGGATTAGTTTGTAACTGCCCCTTTTTGAACAGTGAATTTCAAATTATTATGAATAAACAAGTTAAATTTAAAACATCATATTATATTTTTTACCTTCTTTGTATA
The DNA here is from genome assembly GCA_016648135.1 of Agrypnia vestita. Classification (NCBI taxonomy): domain Eukaryota; kingdom Metazoa; phylum Arthropoda; class Insecta; order Trichoptera; family Phryganeidae; genus Agrypnia; species Agrypnia vestita. Next base: position 103,801 of record JADDOH010001931.1, read on the forward strand.
GGAAGCAGTGATTTAGAAAGACCTAAAATATACCTAGAACAAAAAACCTACAAAATTAATTATACTATGTGAGATAAATAGTGATTTAATGATTGAAGAATAGATAAAGTCCACTAACACCAATAAATTGAAAGGTCCTCGAAAAATCCATTGAAAAACACAAATCAGACAAGGGAAATCTATCATGAACTTAAGTCATTCCACCTGGTTAAAATACACATTTTCTCATTAATGAAGATTTCCAGGCTTAAAAGAATCAAATCTATTTATAACATGAAATATTCATTAAAAAATTGTATACCCGTGAAAAATCACGGGAAATTATAAAACGACTTGCCTTGCGCGACCGCCCGACATATACCGCACACTGATTGCGTGTCACACTCCAAGTCCAAGTTTTAATTCCAGCAATTTACGGAGTTTACGATATTATCGTGCATTTACATCATCGATATTGGCAGCATAACCCACGTCCATATTGAGTGCACGCCACTGCCGTCAAATACAATTATATTCATTAATAAATATTTATCTCTCTTTGTATATCATAAAGAGTTGATAACAACAAACGTGAGCAATAAGAAGTAACTCAATTAGTAATGTTGTAATAACTATTACAGTTAATGTAAAACGTTAGAAAAGCTGATGGAAGTACACCCACACGAGGTTAAAAGGGATTTTACGGTCCTCGGAGCAGAGTGGGAACCATCACACTTTTGTGATCCGATTAAATTCATCGCCACTAAAAGCAAAGCACACTTACACACTGCTATTTAGCGAGAACTAGTGGAAAATATGCGCAAATGCACTATGTTAAAAAAATCGGGTATCGCGAGAACCCACAGCCGGCCACATTATCGAGGTAGGTAATATGGAGCGTATTATTCCGTTACGATTGAGATTATATCTTCACTTTGCACGCGTGTCGCTTCCTCAGAGTGTGTTTAATTACGTAGTTATTTTAGCACTATGAAGTTACCGCAGCGAGGAAGTTGAGCCTCGGGTCCATGACTCAAGAGCCGCACTGAATAATCTTATTTTTATAATTATCTTATAATATAATTAGTTTTCACCACTTTTTTATATGGAAAATATCAACATGTTTCAAGGATTATGAATAACCAGGTTCTTTCTACAAATAGTTATCTTTAAAATTTATTTTCATGTTAATTAGGTACATTATTATTATTCATTTTCCATATATAACTTTTTAAATATTTTGATTGTCTATACTTAGATTTTTGAATTTAATTTTTGTTAGTATACAATTGTATCCTGACGAAAGGGCCAAAGGCCTTGAAACATGTTGATGTATTTAATATAAAAAAGTGGTGAAAACTAAGTTTATTTTATTAATAATGTCATTACAAAATTCTTTTGCTATTTAAAAAAATCTTTTTTTTATACGAATAATAAAATTATTTTATTTTATTCCTTTAACACTACGTTTGAGCTAAAATCAAAAATGGAAAGTTTGATGATGACTGGCCATTAATATTGTCATGGGTCGTGGCTGTAGGAGGCAAATGAAAACACTCGTCTGTGAAACACTTTATTATCGCTTTCTAGAAAATTCTGTTTAATTCTCGCTTCGATTAACCTCCGCGTTGGTAACACTGTATTCAGATTTATCACTGGTTTTTGTCGCGTCGGTTAAACGTCTAAATCCACCTTTTTATATGAAACACGTTGGTTTTTACAACTTCCGAGATTATTCTATACATTTCTAGTGTTTACGAGAATGTTCGTGTCACTTCAGACTGTTCCAGACGTCACCCGAATGTTGTAGATAATTTCAGAGTGTTGTAGGGCGTCCCTGAATGTTGTGGAATGTTCGATCGTGTTTTTGTCCTCGAAAGGATCTATCTGACAGTGCGTAATCAATCACGTTAAAATATATATTTCTGTATAATATATGCACTCAAAACCACGACAGGTCCCACGAACAAGGCACTTTACGGAGCTTTTTTTGCGGACAATTTGAACAATAAATAAACAAATGTTAAATATTTTCTTTAAAATGGAATTTGGAATAGGTATAATTCTCAATGATACAAGTGTCTAATGCAGGAACATGCAAACTAAAAATAATGGATCAAGGATCTTAGCTTGAAGTTTACAATATACCATACTGTACACATCTGCAGCGCTAGATCCTCATTAAAATACGAAATCCAGGCGAAAAATCGAGACATTACTATCTATTCAATTCACCCGATAACTGTATTCGCCCAGACAATTTGACGAGTACTAGTGACACATATCGAACAAATTTTCAATAATATTGCTGACAAGTTACACAAGTGTAGTACTTTATCCCGCTGTGAGTTTGTACGATAATTCCCTCAAATCCCTCACTTTTCTAAAGTCATAAGTCATACATGTGACAAAGTGCCACGTGTGCATTTCAATGCGAGAAAAAATGACTTAAAACCTATCTATTATCCGCGAACCGCTCTCTCGCGCAAATTCTATTTCACCGGCCACCCGCTTTCGAGGAGCGCTCTCGAACATCCGCGAGACATCTGTCACTCGGATTGCCGGTGGCGGTGGGTACCGTCAGCCCGGATTCATAGACTTGTCACAGAATAGACTTAAAAATTGCACCACTTTTACCGAGCACGCTGGATATTCAGCACTTCAGCCAGCGACGCGCAAACTTCTTTCAGTCTCCCCTTTGCGTGGGGAGGTTTTTTATAAGCCACCCTTGTGTATCTGTCTATAGGCAAAAAATGATGTTAACAGCGTGTTCAACGTTTTTTCTTCCTAATTCCCGACGCGTGCTGCTCGGCTGGTTCGGCATTATTTGGGAACACCGTGTAACATTTAATGATACGAGGGGGATCCTTTTGAATAATTGAATATGTATTTGTCTAAGAAGTACGATGATTAGTTTTTGCATTCGTTATTACTTATTACAAAGATTCTAAGGCTTGACGAGTTTAATATCTTGAACAAAGGGAATATTTAACATACTTGTAATGGAACAACTAAAAAATACATACAATCTAGTACGGGTAGACTAACTAATTTATTTGTGAATAGAAAAGATAGGTAGGAAAATAACTTTATTTTTCTTGACATGTAGCTATTTATTGCAAATTGTCGTTATTAATTTAATTAATCATCAATGGAGATATAAAAACTGAAAATCCAATCAATAAATTATTTTTAAGATATTATGATACTTAATGTCATTTTCCCATATCTTTTCATCATACTTTATGTTTGAATTTATAGGGATAGGTACTGGATTTATTCGTAGCAATTGAATTTTGTAAATAAAAATAATTTTATATTTAGGATTAGTTTAAAACTACCCCTTTTTGGACAGGGAATTTCAAATTATTATATATAAACAAGTTAAATTTAAAACATCCTATTATATTTTTTACCTTCGTTATACAGGAAACAGTGATTTAGAAAGACCTAAAATATACCCAGAATAAAAAACCTACAATATTACTTGTACTGTGTGAGATAAATAGTGATTTAATGATTGAAGAATAGATAAAATCCATAACACCTATAAATTGAAAGGTCCTCGAAAAATCCATTGAAAAACGCAAATCAGACAAGGGAAATCTATCATGAAATTAAGTCATTTCACCAGGTTAAAGTACTCATTTTCTCGTTAATGAAGATTTCCAGGCTTAAAAGAGTCAAATCTATTAATGACATGAAATATTCATTCACGAATTGTAACCATGATAAATATTATTTGAGGCTATCTGTCGCAGATGCCTAAAATGTCCACGAACGATATGAAGTAGGTATCTAGGATCAGATTTTCCAAAAACTTGCGAAGACCCGTTTTACTAAATTAGACTTTTGAAGACATTCATAGCCAGTTGAAATTCGAGGAATACATGTCTTACATATTTTGAGAATTTGGACTGAATGAATTATGGATGAATTTGGTCTGACTGATTTAGTTTGATTTTCTGAGGAATTAGACGATTCAATTTGTTAACGAAGTGTTGTAATATAACCACTTTAATGAAATGAAACCATTGATTACCTGTTGTTAATTAACCTCATCTATTGATTACCTGACGTCACTTGAAAAGTTAAGCGCTTTATTTATTTCCCTCATTAAGGTTGCAAACAGCCCGCATGTGAAGTGCAAGTGAGCGACTAATTGTGGGTACACAGAGCCTCCATTGTTGACAGCGCGCTTTAAGGGTTGACATATAATAATATTTCTTACTGAACATTAATCAATAAAGTATTTTTTAATTTCAATTTTTAATTTAAGTTAAATTAAATTAAATTTAAATTTTGAACACTACAACAAGCCATTAAGCCCAATTACTCTTCTATATATAGTAACTTAAAATCTCATAGATATATCTCAGCGGGAATCGAACCAGGAACCCTTGGTATGAAAGTCAAGCCCACTGGACTACAAGAGCTGCCTTTGTTACTAAAATAAATGTTTTTGACTCTGTTAATAATCTGGATGTATAACTGAAATATTTTTTGTTGTTGTTAAAAAGTGCGAATAAATTACTCTTCAAAATATATCACTTGATTTACGGATGTAGTCACAAAATGTATCTATCTAAAAAAAATCATATTATTTGCGAAGTTGCAATTTTTGAAAATGTACTTTTATAACTGTTATCTATTCAATTGAGAAATATAACTGCTCAGAACAGGTTTCACTTAGTGGGGCATTATAAGCTAAATTAAAAAAAGTGTAATTGTGATATTTAAATAATGAAGAAGAAGAACATGAACAAGATGGCTGCTTATATAAATCTGTTTTTTTTCTGACTGAAATCTTAAATGGCTAACATAGCGAATTTGTCATCGGAGTTTATCTACATGAAATGTTCCGGTTTCGTATCCCGCGGTAATCAAATGTTTTTTGACAGATATTTCTGATTCTAATAATTTATTCTAATTTAACTTTAATTGAACTCTTTTTTTTTAAGAAATAGAAATGCGAACCCGGAATAACCGTTTACATCAATGTTATTAATATTTACAAACTGAGCAAAAAGCTTGTGCTTTGAAAATAGGACTCACTGGTGTCCGAATCACCGACCATTGTATCACCAGGCGAGCATCATGACCATTATACCAACAAGTTACTCTGCTTATTTATATGAAATAAATAATTGGCAAACTTGTTTGCTTCAGTTGTGATATTTACCTAGTGACCAAGTATTATAGCGTTCGAGTGTTTTCTCGTATTATTCATAGGACAAGCACAAAAATTAAAAAAAAAATGTAATATTGATGCGACATGTTCATATCTGTGTACGAACTAATTAACGAATTGAAATAGCTCTATAATAATTAATGATGTCGATACATGCAGTCAGGACAACATTGATTCAGACTTAATAATGTGAGGATTCCCCGCCCACCTTACCAACATTTCACGACTGCGCAGGTTTGCCAAATTTGGAATTGTCGAATTCAAAAACTACCACAACGGTTGCTCCACAATGCGTTCCAAAACACCAGAAAGCAAAACAAGCAAAAAGCTAACTCCCGCCAAATTGAACGCTGACGCGAGGCGTTCCAATTTTGAGACAATGGGAGCATTTCGGCAGTGGTCTGGGAATGTTTGAGGATACATTTTTATCATTCAGTAGTTTTTACCTGAGCCCTGAATTCGATTAGCCTGATGCACAGATTTACTTTTAGAGAATGCATTAGAATTTTACGTGATTGAAATGGTGGAGTGACTCATCGCAGATTTTTCTCGTTCTCATTCCGTTAAGTTTTCAGTCACTTAATTTGTGTAGATATCTGTAGCATCGAACTTAACTGGATCTATTTTAACTAAAAATATTTTTTTTGTGATACCGTATTTCAACAATATCATTCAAACTATTTTTATGAGTGTGAAAAATTCTTTAAGTAAGTGCCTACACCATTGTGGCTGAATGTTGACTTTGTATTTTTCTCCATCATCGAGCCTTCTTGATTCCTCTGGAATGTATAAACAAACTGATCTTATAAAGGATTTCATTGTCTTTAAATATATGGTTGGTTACTTATGACAGGATTGCTCACGTCTCATATAGATAAAAGTACAATGATTGCTGCTGGAAATATAATATTGTTATCTTTTATATTTCGATTAGAAGTGAACGTTTTCGACGGGCTGATGGAGTCATAGATTGGATATTTTATCGGTGGTTCTGTATTCCTAAAAATATAAAAGAGGTCCATTTCAGGCGGTATGGACATGAGATGCAAAGGAAGTTAGATCACATGATTCGTAAAGTAAGATTAACTAAAAGTCCAAAAGCCCAAAACCACAAGTACCATGGATTGCTTCAGCAGTCTTAAATATATTAAGGATTTGAAGACGACCAAAGATGCAGCACAGAATAGAACAAAATGGAACAGAGTGATTAGAGTACCCGACCCCAGATAAACGAAATAGAAGGAGTGAAGTCTTAGGAAAATATTTCCGTACGATACCTTGATCTTCCATGACTAATGGTGTTGACGAGTGCTCACTTTTACTAAAGGGTTCGTGTACAAATTAGAAAGCGTGATAGTAGAAGCCGTAACCGAAGTTCTATATCGAGTGAGTTTCTGAACAAATGCATTAAAACTCGACCTCAGTCGAAGATTGCTGCATCTAGCATTGTAAATTTCCAGGAATTATTTGGCGTGCTATATTTTACTGACTGGAACTTATTGACTACCAAAACGCGGAATGTGTCCATTCCAAAGGAAGGCCATAAACTTTTCTTGGGTGTTCACGGCAGCATTAAAATTAGGTTAGCTTTATGCGCCATTTCTGTTATTATAGCGCAGTTAACATTTCAAACATTGTTCGGTTGTATAATATATTCTTGGATATGTCTTTCTCTTCTTCTTTCAACTCAGATGTGAAATAATATTTCTATAAATTAATTAAAAATATAAAAGTATATGTGAACAACTAGTGTCAAACTTCTCACAAAACAAATAGTATAACACAGTATGTTATATAATAACTGTCAAGATACAGAAATGCAATATTGCATATTTTAGAATACGGTTGACCATATGGGTAGAATATTTGCTTTTACTATAGATATCCATCTACGGTGTGTATATCAAAGTAACCGTAAAATAAATTATATTAATGGTAAACACTCATACATTATCTAAGTATTTGTTCGTTAATTTGGGAAACGGAACTAATTATTTTTGTGTCATACTTGTTGATTTAATGGCTAAGACTCTCGCCTTCAAGGAGAATCATTTCTGGAGACCAGATAGTCTTATTTTCTTACCACAAGCATTTAGTTTAATTTGAATATAATAAGAATATTGATGTGACACGTACTCTGTGTAAGTATTTCTGTTTAAAAAATACACATATGTATCTCAATTAACCGAATTTTCAGGTCATTCAGTTTTTTTTTTTAATTTTATCATCTCGTACGCGTTTTGCTAGCATACACAATTGTTGAAATTTTGACTAAACAGCATAGCCAATCCGGATTGTCTAAAAATTCTTGAAATAATATAAAAATCCCTGGAATTCGAAGCCCCTGAATATAATAACGAATTTATTAGCATGCACAACTTCAGCTCAGGTTGTTAAGAACAGGTAGATAACCTACCACCAGCGACGAACGGGCTATATTTAGCTGCGGGATTCTGCGATAATTCACCCGTTCCGCGAACGTTTTAACTTAGCGAGTTAATATAATATAAAAAATGTAAAATATTTATTTTATATTTTTACATGTGCATAGATATACGATGAAGTAGAAAAGGTTATGCAAAATTCAATGATTTAGAAATTATTAAATCTTTTGTGATTTTCGAGAAATGAGCGGGCCCCAGTACACGATTCTCGTATTTGCTAAATTTAATGTAAACTTATTAAATCATTTTGCAAAACCCATAGCTAAACAGACTTTTAATCAATTTTATTATAATAGATACATTTACTCTTGAAACATTTCCTTAAAAAAATATGAACAAATATATTGTTATAGCATCAAAAGCCCGACACACTATTTTAGTTTTCATGCAGATTAGTGTACCAAAGAGTTATGTTTGGTACACTAATCTCGTATATTTTCAAATAAAGACAAATATGCGCCCTTGAGGTAAGTATTCGCGAAAACGGCGCTACATAAGTTATCCAAATATTATTATATATTTTATTTACAAATTGTTTGTATTAAGTATAAACCGAAGTCTGATTTGAAAGAAAAATGATCTTTAACAGACTATATATTTCGTTTCCCAAATTAACGAAAATATACTTAGATTTAATTAATTCGAATTCTTGAGTACGAAGTATAATTTTTTGAATATTTTTATATTTATGACAGTGAAATTTTCTTTATTTTTTACCGTGCGGTATAATGATGGATCCGAATCGGAACAGATTTTTTTTAAAACACAAATCTCTGATTGTCACTAACAGAGAAAATCCTGTATGAAAGCAAATTTGAGTACAGTCACCGGGTGCCTAATGTTTTTAATACATTGGTACTGGGATGGCGCGGTACATCGGCTAGCTCTATAAGTCGCATGTACGATCAGCAGTGGGTACTAAAATTATAAGTATTAATCAAACGATGGAAATAAGTACCCGTATGCTGTCGCGTATTCTGTACAGTTTTAATTTTGCGAAATAATATAAATAAATAATTACGTAGCTCGGCACTGACCCCCTGCTCTCACGTTGCCCAGCATTCTGCATAATCCCCGCCTTTATCAGGTCATGTGGTTTATGGACGCTCCCCTACTAATTTTTGGTTTACGGAAAATGAAAAAGTTATATTCACATTTTTGCTGATATTTTACTCTATTGAAAAATGTAAAAAATATTTTGTCTTAGATTTGATCAAGTTTTTTTAAATGGATGGCAAGTGATGTCTCTTAACCATGCACTCCATTTCAACTACTGTCTCTGGGACAGCGTGTATATTTTATAAATGTTCATATTTATTCTATTTCACCATACATGTAATGTGTTGATTATTTTCTATCAATATTTTTAAATGAAGTTATTTTAAAAGTTGCTGGACATGCCTAGCCCAGTCAGTGACTAGTTATGTATGATTACAACTTAATATTTTCACTTTAATTTAATTTAATAAAATAAATGAATAAATCTAAAATCATCGATTATACATAAGTCAATAACATGTAAATAACGATCGTTAAATAAGGACGTAACAAAAATCGTTATTTAATTATTTTGTTTTATTTTCTATTGTTACGAGAACGTTCATTACATATCAAATTATTTCCATACATGTACGTACATATGAATATGGATGTACTGAATAGGCATATCATAACGCGTAATGTGCATCTTTTAAATGAACTGAGCGATCATGTCGATTTATTTAATGATAGAATTAAAAGAATAAGACAAAATCGCATACAAATAACGCACTAACCTCATAAATTGCACGGTAAGTATAGCATTCTGTCGCGCAATTATTAAAAAAAAGTTATAGGTATTCTCACGTCTCGTGGCTGCGGGAAGAATGAATAGAAACACCGGAAATTAATTAGCGATTTATTAGTTAAAGATTAATTACCTATCCAATGTGTAAAGTCACTTAAAACGAATTAAACTTAAAAATATTTTTTAAATTACACTATTTCGCATTATATTACTTGTAAATAAACACTTCATCACTTCATCATCGCCGGGTAACACGTATTTTACATTCACTAGAAAATCGCTTCCACTTCTCGCACGTAGTATTTATCGCATTTACTTATTTCATCAATTAGGTACTTCGCTCGATTATTTCGCTCGGTATCTGTCGTTTCGCAATTCACTACTGGCCACCCTGGGCGTCGTCTCGCGGCTCGCGGACAACTTTTGAATCGCACGCATTCCGACACACTGAACTGAACTGAACCCCGAACCCCCCCCCCGCGGCGTGGTTCCGAACTTATATCCAAATGCTGGTATTTTCGTTCTTTCAAGATTATTCTAGTGTTTAGGAGAAGGCCCTCGTCGCTTCTCGGTTGTTCCAAGCGTTTCTAGACATTTGTATAAGTTTCCTGAAGTTTGTAGATAATTGCAGACGTGTTGTTCCAAGTGACATATTACAGGAGGTTCGGAGAGTACGTAAATTCTTAAGCATTTCTTTACAATTTTATTACTATCGACAATTAATTAAAATCAATTAACTTAATCTGGGGCGACACACCGGCCGCCTTCTTCCGGGGTTGCCAGGAGGATTATTCTTGGTATTCGTTCCTCTGGCATTCTAAGCACATGTCCAACTATTACGACAATTAATTACAAATACATTCATACAGGGTGTCTCGTAGCTTGTAGCAAAACTTTACAGTGAGTCAATAGTTGTGGAGATGTTTTGCATTTTTTTTTCAAATTATTTCTTTTAATTATCTGTATACGCATTAAATTCATTAGTTCTAAATATTTAAAGTAACTTTAGTATGAAATTAGATTCAAATCATTAGTTCTAAATATTTAAAGTAACCTTTATATGAAATTAGAAATCAAGAAGAGGTGTAAAATGGTGTACCTACACAAGTCCATACAAATTGATAAATTCTCAGAATTGGAACACGTGCTGCTTTTGATATCTCCGGGCCGTCAATTAAGGGAGTGCATTATTTACATCGACCGGTTAAGGAAAACAAATTGATCTGAAAAATGTCTGTTCTTGCTGTTCAAATAACCCATCTATCGGCAGATCATACAACTGCCGTTGCGTAAACTGCCGCGTTCAGGTTCTAATTATAGTTTAATATACGTTCTCACACCTTTTGAGCCCAGCTCACCGACAGGAGGTAATAAAGTAAACATTTTTACTTGCGCGCACATGGGCCCTGTTAGTCGACACACCAGTTCCGCTGCGACCGAGCTTAATCGGCCGGCTGAAATCATTTCATCTGATACTCTCGCGCTGCGCTCCTTGGGCTCCGGTGACGTCATGACGCGCGCACGACGGTTTGCTGTGTGTAAACATGCGCGTAATCATTTGCTATAAATTGTAAAAACACTTATTAATATCGGTTCGTGAGACGAAACTATTTATATGGGGGATAAATTATTTAGAAGTCTTTATTGGGCGTTAACAGGACTTACGGCTGGCTTGATCTTGCTGGAATTACAACAACAACACTGACAAAGTCGCTAATGAGGCGCGGGCAGCCGAGTGTGGCACGTCAATCGCGCGCGGCTAGGGCTACATTTATATTAATTTATGCCCCGTGATTTTTTACGGGTGTACGGCTAGTATTCTAAATCTAATAACTTCTTTGTCTGTCTGTCTGCCCGTGTAACGTTCGAAATTTCGTTCGAATTCACGTCTAAAAAACGAGATCGAATAGGCGGATATGGGGCTTAAACCACGGGCCAGCAAACCCGAACAGGCAGCATCATAACGATGTTGCTACCGCCGAGCCTGCGCGAATTTCCAAAAATACCGTACATATAGGACTTAGCAAAGACGCAAACCATTTTAATACTGTAATTTTATTATTATTATTATAGACATAAATTATATTATCAATTGCAAAACTCGTGTTTTATTAATAAAGCTTCAAACTTTTTAATAATTTTTATTTAAACTAAAATAATGACCAGGAGCCGTAATTGAAATTGAAAGAATGTCACGAGCCAGGGCCATATTTGCGAGAATCCCACAAGACTGTCCTTTCCGAGCCCTGTCTATAACATAAACTCTGTACTTCATTCAATACATCTATTCGATATTTGATTAGGTGACGATTTGATATGATTTATATTATTAATAATTTATTTATTATTAATTTATATTATATTATTAATATTTGTGTTTTACATAATGCAACCGATGTCATATGTTTCATGTATTGCTGAGTTCTGTAATTCAGACACCTAGGCGTTATTTTTTCAATATGTTTTTAGGAGGACATATTATTTATTATGAAACGTACTAAAAATAAAATATCTTAAAAAATCCAATTTCTTTTTTTTCCATGTAGGTACCTAAATACTTATATTTTTATTCTTATTTACTTTATTTCTTATTTACTTTATATACTTTTACTCTAAATTACTTTACTTTATTTTTCTTTTATTCTTCTAATTACGTAACCATGAAATTAAATATTTAAATGGAATCTCAATGAATGGAATGGCTGCTTACCTCAGAACAGGTATTTTTATGTACCTAGCGAGGTAGGTAACGATAAAGGCCTGCATATAAAAAATTGTATATTGTATTTGTTGCTATTTTATTCAGGAACTCTGTAAATATTCTTAACATTAATTATGTTTTGATGCAAGCTGTTATAAAAGTTATTGAGCTAATAAACGCCGATTTATCGGCACTGAAACTGAAACTATCTTAAATCATCGAATGTGATTTTTTTGTTGTTAGAAATACGAAGATTTTGAAAAAAAATTGTACGTGTGCAGTGTCGCATTTCTGTTTTCCGTTTCACCACGCATTTTTTGGTAACTGTCTGAGAATTTTTATGTTTTATACACCGTAAAACTCTACCGGTCACCCTTTCATCTTTAATTTTATGCGAGGTGTGTTTACAATACAAATTTTTACGAATTTATTCAGCAACATTCCTGTTGGAGCGTTGTCAGTTATCCTTTCGTTCAAGTGATTTTGGCAACCTTCCGGCTCATTCTGAGCGCGTGACCGAATTATAATAATATTTTGTAAATTAGAATCACAATATCACAATTAAAACACCAACAAACAGAAAGCTTGTTGGTTTTATAATTAACTTGGCTGTTGCCGATTAACTATACTAATATTTTTTAACTACATATGTTAAGAATCATCTATTATTTGGAAACTTTTCAAATACATTTTTCTCTGAACTGGCGTGTTGAGCGAATGACTGAGGAAAGAATGGTAAGAAAGATATATAATGCAAGTGTTGATGGCGCCAGAAAGAGAGGGGGACCGCGGAAGACGTGGCATGACCAGATTAACCAGATACTTGAAGACGGTCCCTTTAGAAGCTTCAACAACCGGCGAGCTTGCATGCGAAGATGTAAGAATGTGGATGAGGCGAGAGTTGTATGTCAGGACAGAAGAGTGTGGCGCTCTATCCTCTCTGCCTACCCCCACGGAGAAGCGGCGTGGTGGTAAGTTAGTTTAGTTAGTCTGAATCTGAATAACTGAACTGAGTATTAACTCTCAGGTTCGAAGTATTGGTCTTCGGGTTAGTACGCGATTTTGAAACCTTTCACTTTCACATTTTACTTAAGTATTTTTGATTGTTGTAATGTAAAGGTACAATTATGGTAAATTTTAAATTTTGTAGGTATTATTTTATTTTACCGATGAGCTGATACGTTATGCATATAATTCGTATTAAGGAATTTCATCACATATTATTATTTGTGTAAAATTTTCAAAATTGTGTACAGCAACTAACATTAATATATATAGACTCACTACTTTGGCTACTATAATATTAATTACTACTTTGGCATCCGAAAGTATCTAAAGACCTACTTGCCAACCTGCAAAACTATATAGGTAGGTATTTAAAAAACTAACAACCTTATTTATATCAGTGTCTATCCGTCCTGATCACGATATATTAATTTATAAAGCGGTTGTAATATTAATTATTGTAGTTTAAACAATATTTATTATTCATTTTAAATTAATAATTAGGCCCAATCAAGAAATTAACTCTGCATATCAAAGTTTAGAAAAGCTAAATCTAGATTTTCATAAAACTCATTGCTGGGTGAATGGAAGAAAGAAGAAACTGCATCACTGCTCTTCGAATGTAGGATTCTAAGAAATATGTAATAAAATAGCTAATAATGAAAGCAGGATGTGTAACTACCACGAATTACGAGTAGAAGCAGACTTTGGTGAATCCAACTTTGTGCAAATTATCACGATAGCACGTTTGAAGTGGAACGGTTAAGTTCAAAAGTTACATATGCCATATGCCGATATATCAAAAGTTACAAGTAAGGCTCACAATGAGCAACGAAGAAAATGTTGAATATAAAACTTATTGGCCTAAGGAGTGCTGGAAGACCAAGCTGTGGTTTCTGATTGGACTTTATCCCATTCACGCTTGCAGTCAGCACCACGATTAGCTTGGCGATTTGATTAGCAGATTGGAGTGGCGAAAATATCTTAAGGATGCCAGGACCCACATCGAGCTGTTACGTCATTGATGATGATACGCTTGCATATAATACATTTTGATTTTAACCCTACGATTTGATGTAGTATAATTAAACCTCGTTTACCGTTTATCGCTCAGTTTTCTCCGACAGCTGTCCGTTTATTGTTGTATTATTTTGGAGTCCATTAAATATTGCAGTGTTTATTTGAGAGAAGACCAATCAAGATTTCAATGTCCAGACAGATTTGTAAAGATGTTCAAGAATGCTTTTCTCGGAACAGTGAATCACTCATTACATTCTTGGAATTTTCATGGCGATGGATCCTTAAATGTTTATTATACTTCATCAGTTTTAATTATTTAAGGTAACGGTAATATTGGCTGGGAGTATAATTTTTTAAGTATTTCCAATTAGATAAACACATGTTATATATTACGTCGTATCAAAATAAAATTACAAGTATCATATTTTTTTTTACATCAGCTCTTTACTTTATTAGACTACTCATTTTGAACAATATTTAATATAATTTACTTTTAATTAAGATAAAATTTATATGAGAAATATGTACGATGGCCCGGGGCTTAAATCCTGTATGAGCTGACTTAAGTGATCACTCTACACAATGCAACGTTCACCTATTCCATCGTAAAAACATCCACATCGAATTTTTGAAATTTATATAGGTGTATGTCCTAAATAGGAATCAACAGTATATTTCTAGGGTCTATGCTAATAAAATCTGTTGCCTCTTCTCAACTGGTAATGATTCTTCTAAATTTTTAATGCAAAGTATTAAGCAACATACTTTTTCATGTATATTATGATATTCTTCCGAATTATTCAACACGTAGGCTATAATTCGCCTGAAAATTGATATAGCCTAGGTTTTGTGCAGATACCTAATTAATCCTTTTTTTAATTAAAAAAATATACTTATAGAAATAAAACAGACAGAGTTACAAGTATGGACAAAATAGTATAGTTGTATACTTAATGAACGATATGATTCGTGACGTAATCCAGGCATATTTCACATAGACATTTCGCAGAGAAAAAATAATAAAAAAATGAAGAAAATAACAAAAATTAAAAAAATAACATCTCAGTAACTGTGCCTTAGAATAATCAGTACTTGTGTTTTGAATATTATTAACGAAACTGCAAATTAATGTAATGATGTCGGTGAGCAGGTCATCGTATGTTCTAGCGAAGGAAAAAATTTCATTCATTCTAAATGAAGATTACAACACACACACGTTCACCAGTTTGAAGAATACAAAGTGTATACTACATTTGTAATAAAAACTACATGAAGCGAACTAATTGTAGTACTACGAAATTGTAGTACTAATGAAGTGAAGTAATGAAGTCATTGTAGTATTAATGAAGTGAAGTAATGAAGTAATTGTAGTATTAATGAAGTGAAGTAATTGTACTACAAAATTGAAGTACTAATGAAGTAATTATATTTTTTCCCAAATAAAAAGTTTGGTGACAAAAAAAAAGGTAGCCGGAAAAAATACACGAATATATCGATATTTTTCAGTAAAATAACATTTGGCGACCTAAAAAAAAAACAAACTCCGGGGGGGCATTGTTTCGATTTCCAAAAATTTCTTCATTTATCTACATCGACTTCCCAAAAATTTCACCCAAAAAAATGTGCTATTTGAAACATGTTCTCGTACTTTCAATAACTTTGAAGTGCGTGTACTTTGTAGTGTTCGCTTTAAAATGAAGTGTATTATTTGAAGAACATATATACTTTCAGTAACTTTGAAGCGCACTACACTTCAAAAAGTATGAAGTGTACGCTTCAATGTAATGTAGTATTGTATTGTAGTAGTGAGTACAGAGCGGACCCATATAGGAGAGCGCAATCCAGAATTAGTTGTGCTTTTTTAGATGGGATGAGTACGTAATTAATATTAATAACATAATTAAAAGCGACGTTAATTAATATTAATAATTGATACATTTATCAAGCATGATAATTTCGTTGTCTGTCAGTCCGTCCGTAACTTCGAGTAACGTCCATAATTTCATTCGAATTCACGTCTAAAACAACAAATTAAACGACTGAAGATGGGGCTTGAACTCTATGCTACCAAACCCGAACCGGCCACTTCACGTATGTTGCTATAGCCGCCTCTACGTGGACCGCCAAAAAGATACTATATTTATACTAGGGCTTAGTAAAGACGCGAACCAATGTTCCGTCAGTTTGACGGGTTACAGCTAGTAATATTATAAGTTTTTGTCTTTTTTATCTCGATATTTGTGAAAACATAATTAAGGTCCATACAAATCTACACATATTTGATCGAAGGTACGTATAATTATATTCGCCTCTGAATACTGAAAGCTTATTTTGTTTAGCTATTAATTTTATTTAATGGCGAACAGAATCTATTAATTTTATCAGTATTTTATAAAATAGATTATATCATCGTCATCGTTATTAGATATACAACCCCAGAGGTTGCGCCTTGGCCGTCCCAAGCTTCGCTTCACCACGCCAAGCCACCGAAGTCTTCCTATTTTATCAAACCTTGAGATGATTTTCTAATTGTACGTAGAATATTCATGCATGGTCAGAATCACCCCTTTTTATGTTATATCGTTTTTTTTCGTTTTGTATCGATGAATAATTATTTTTCTAATAAATATATTTTTTTAATAGAGATGTGAACACAGAAAACGTATCGTATCAATATTCTTACTATTTTCTAAATAAGCTAAACGCTTGTGTTATGAAAATAGGACTAACTTGCTGGTGTCCTAGAATGGGGCTCGAACCACCAGGAATTTAATATTAAATATGGATGATTTTTGTTTATTTTTTTCGTGTAAATTTATACATATAAATTAAGGTAATTGCTTCACTAGATCTGTCAGTAGATTCAATAGGTCTGTTGTGAAGAAATTAGGAATCAATTTCAATAAAAGTCGATTCATAGCAATAAAATCCAGAAAACTTTCTCGATCACTTGATAACTTTGTAAGGAAAAATATTATTAGCTGGTGATAAATTTCTTCAATCGTGTAAGCATGTGTGTACTTTTTTATATATACCTACCCATATACGAAGCTTGAATTAATAAAATGTGTTGTTCGTAGATAAATACAGAGATAAAATACAAAAGTGTCAACCAATTGATTTTAGTGTGTCGCATTCTTGAAATTGTCACGTTATTAAAATAATTTTTTGATGTTAGTGCTTGGTGCTGAGTAGATGCTGTGAATGTCAAAAATATGCAAAAACGCTTGTAGTATGAAACATGATTGGCTTGGATGGCTTCTGGGATCGTATTCCCGGCCTTTATAACCGGAGGTGGGCGTCTCAATCACACCAACTTTATATATCTATAATAATATATAAAGAGGTAAAGTTTGTAAGTTTGGATGTAGGAGTTAATCTCCGAAACTACTCATTCGATTTCAAAAACTCTTTCACAAATATTTAGAATGGACTTTCAGGATGGACATTGGCTATTAGTATCTCGTTAAAATAAAAGTGCGTTTCATGGTGACCTATTTACAACTAAAGTCGACGAAAAAGTGGTCCAGCGATGCGTTTTTTTACGAAAGCTGCCTTAATGATAAGAGATATTTAAATACTTTCTAAAGAGAAGTCGTAAAACTCAAAAAGTTCTATAAAAGAGTTTGGGACGACATATATCTACATGTTAAGCTTAATACACAAATTTATAAAATGTGACTAGAAGCCGCGCGGGCACAGCTAGTAATATTATAAAACTTAAAATGGCGAGTAGCTTGTCCACCCTTTTAACTATCCACATATCAAAATCGATAACCTAGATTCCATTGAATATTTTATATGAATCGTGAATTCATATTAAAAAGACTGAAAATGACAGATCAATTTCCATTCCCAAACAATCTATAGGTATTGCACTGAATGATAAATGAGAATTTAAAAGGATTCGAATGTATACAATATACGCTTTACCTTAATTATTCAATCTACAAAATATCAATATGTTTAAAAATTACTGAGCATTTTTCCGCAGTGCATATGTAGTTAAATATTTAAAAAATTGAAATTCTAGAAATCCGTATGTGGGATATAAAAGCAAAGGCAGCAATATCCAAAAAAAAATTGAACGCAGTCGTGGAGGATTACTAATTAATAATGTACTGAATTCGAGATTTTAAAAGGAACATAGCCTTTTACAGAAAAAAATTACAGGAAACATGATTTTGGAAGGCGTGGATACACGACATCAAGAATTCAGTACATTTTAAATTAATAATACCCGGTGACTGCATTCAAACATTTTTTAATTTTTTTTGGATAATGCTGCCTTTGCTTTTATACCCCACATATAGACTTTGGTATAAATAAACATACATTTTTTTTGATGTTGGATCCTGCCGTTCATCTAGCCTTAGGGTGCGGCACATTCTTGAGCGTCCGTTTATTATACATTCACACAATTTCTAAATACCGACGATCATAATATTTCATTTTCATTGTTTTTATTAAAATACATTGGAGAACAATAGGAGGCAGAAATTAAAAGAAGAAACATCACGACACGGTCTTCAATGGATAATTTAAAAAATATATGGAAAGACTGAAGCATACATAACTAGGAAGGCGAGGATGACTGGTCAGTAGCTTCATCTTCCAGATCTTTCTCTATGGTGCTGAAATATAGACTCTGGAACGCCCTGGAAATGTAGTGACAGTCCACATAACGAATCTTGATCGTAAAGGAATTAAAGATCTAGCAGCACCTATCACACGGCTCTGAATCCTCAGGTTTTTTTGCCACGTTTAAGTTGAAGATGAAGATGAAAATAGTTTTTTAGAAAAATTGACATTATACACTTATATTTGTGGATTTCATCTAATCTTTATAATAAACCGGGTCGATTTTTTTTGAATGGCGCGATTCTAATAGCGATAGAATGGTGCTCAATGACAAGAGATTCATTAAAGCTAAAATAGCATCTCGCAGTCTATTGCCACAATTTGAGAGAAAAACGATTTAGTTGCCGATTACTTTACTTTATCACTTTAAGTATAAGTTTGTAATGACTTTCTTCTTATTAAATACATTCAAACTTATCCTCAATCGTTGTTTTATTTAATAAATTAAAATTTTAATCAGTTATTGTGTCTATATGAAGAGATAAATTATGGCCTTTTTTCTTAATTTTTCATAATTTCATGGTCAATCCGGAGATATAAAATGTTGTCAGATCGTTATGAAACTTTGTATATACTTAAAATACATCATTTATCAACTTTTTTTCACTATTTCAATTCAATACTAGAAGAAAAATTAGTGGCCCACCCTTCTGTGTAACCAGACCTGCGTAAAATTACTTAGACTGTTTTTTTTTAGACGGAATGTAAACAATTCTAAAGAAGGAACGTAAATAATCAAGTCTCATAACTTTCATATTAAGTTATGGCTACCAGCATATAAAGTTATATTCCCTCAATAAAGTTTGTCGTTCGCCTATACGGGTCGAGTAATTTTATTAAAAGATAAAAGACAATATTCTAGTAGAGAAAGCTTCGATCAAATAACAAATCAAAATTAAATGTAGAGGTAAACTTCTCCTAGAGAAAATAATATAATTCTTGTATTTGAATTTATTCATCAAAAAATAAATTAGCAAAAACATCCATTATGCTAATAAATAATCCCATTAAGATAGAAAACTGAAATAAGATCATATTATTATTTTACATTTATAATAATATGTAATAAGATAAAATGAAATACATAATGAGTTAAAATAATCATGCGTACAGAAGTCTATAATGACTGTTACATAATTTTTATTTATTTTAAAGTAATATATAGGTCCATATATAATATTGGTATCGTGGATAATAAAACTATTACATTATATTTGGAGGCGTAGCATATGCATTATTATGAATGTTGAAATTGAGAGTTATTTTTATATCCTTTTTAATATTCGTGTCAATATGTTTACTAAATATTTAGAGTACCGGAATCCGCCGCAGTGCCCGTCATCAGATATCGTAATGGAAACTGAAAGGATAAACAAACAATGTCGTTTCCCCAAATTTTCAACAGTAACGCAATGTTTTGGAGGTTTTCTTTTTAAAATTTAAAAATAACTCTATAGGGCCTGGATTTTAATCCCAAAGTGTCAAAGTCAAAATGTTCAATTATCTTTTTATAAACGTGTGCTGTCAGAATATTTAATTATATGTTTCACTCTTCGTTTGATTCATTCCATACCGAATCTTTTCAAAAAGTATTTTTGTAACAAAGCATAACTTTTTTACTCAGAAATTATACTTTTTAAGAGGATTTAGTTCGATTTTTTCATAATTATTTCAAAATTTACAATTTACAAAATACGAAGTATTTTTTTTAAACAACTCAAAGATAGTGGAACCAACCTGGGAACCACATATTTTAAAAATAAATTTACGTTAGTTCATGTCTATATATTTTGGTTGCCTTTGGTTATATTATTGTGAAAATTAATAGTTATTATGTATAATAAAAAAATAGGTCATAATATTAAGAGATTAAAATATTTATCAAACATAATAATTTCGTTGTCTTTCCGTCTGTCCGTCTGTTCGTCCGTCCTTGCGTCCGTCCGTCTGTCTGTCTGTCTGTCTAACTAACGTCCGGTTGGTTCGAATTCACGGCTATAAAAACAAATTAAACGGCCGGAAATAGGGCTTGAACCCCGGGCCAGCAAACCCAAAGGCGGCAACGAAAGCGATGTTGCTATCACCGAGCCTGCATTACCCGTCAAAAATACAGTACATATAGGACTTAGCAAAGACGCGAACCATTTCATAATCCGTCCAATTGCCAGGTATTAGAATAGTACTTTTAAGTGCCGGAAGGGGAAATAAAACAAATTCAAATATTTTATGATAAAAGTCATTATTAATTTTTCATGGGTGTTATTTATATATAAGTAAATAATTGTTCTTTAGGAACCGGCATGTAATCGTACCTTCATTTTTGATGGGTTACAGCTAATATTTACATAAAATGTCTGAGAAACCGCCTCACATTTTGAAGTATTTTCTGCATTTTATTGTGTAATTTCTGTGTCTTAAGTTAAAATACTATAATCAATATATAAACTTACGACAAATCTACTAAATTAGAAACAGATATACTTAAAAATATAAAATATTAAAATCGAAAAAAGGTTTTATTGACAAATAAAATAAACAGTAAAACACGACAAATTAATAAATTAGAAACCAAATATATATGAAACCGCAAGTAATATTGTCAAATAAGAGAAATAAAAAAATCAGGCTCAAAGATATCATATCATGCTTTCAAGCCACTCTGATCCATGCTCGTAAGCACTGAAAAAATTCTTTCTCATGGATACCTACTCAGCCATTCATCATGTTTTTTTTAAAGACTGGGTGACGGTATATTGTTTAATGTCGGAATATAAAATATTGAAAAAGTTTGGTACTAGGTAAAGAAAGTGCATTTGTCCAAATGTAGTCTTAATAATAATAATAATATGTGGATAATTTATACTCACTTCAAGGGCGCTTTACACAGAAAATTATCTTGCAAAACAACTTACTGTTAAAAAAACTTTACTATTACTTTTTCGCTAGGTGGCATGCAAGAAATGGAATTAAAGTTTAATACTATAATAGTTGCGAGTGCCTGAAAGAATTAGAATTCATGTGTGGAAGTTGTGTTTTATTTTATGAGGTGGTTCTAGTGGTATAACGGTGTAGGTGTATAAAATAATTGCTGTTCTAAATAAAGTTGGTGAATTTCGAGAAGACTGAGTGATTTAAAGAGTTGGTTTGTCGCGTATAATTTTTTTTATATGACTCGTATTATAGATTTCTGAGCTCTGATAAAGGGGCCCAGATTATTTCTTGTGGCAATCCCCTATCCTATTATTCCATAGCCAAGTATAGATTGGAAAAAAGTGTAGTACACAATTTTCAGAATGTTGCGTAAATTTTTGAATTATGACCTGGAAATCAACGTGAAATTCTTAAGATCAGTGTTGTGCCTATTATATTCTGATTAATTAATATTAGTTATGCACACGCATATTCAATTTTATTTCATGACTCTATTTTATTCTATGAAGTGAATTCTGAATTTCTTCTTCTGTTCCTTTGTATTTTTTTAATATCTTTTCTTTACATTGACGAAACTAAAAATTACGGGACGTCATTATTTTTTATCCGCTGATAAAATAAATTATTACGATGTCGTTGGAAAATCTAGGTTGTCGCAATAGTTGCTTCATTTTTTCTCATACGAATATGTATAACACTTTGGATTATCCTCACGTCCTTTTCACAGACGCAAGGCAATTTCTTTTGGTCGTTCGGGAAATGTCAGAACGGGGGAACAAATCATATGACATTTTATGAAAAAATATAAGGAAATAATGTATATTTTTTAATGTCAGAGTGAATGTTTTCCCAATGCTTTATTTTTATGTCGATTCATACCGTAACAGATACGTAGTTATAAAATGTGTGGATGTGCATAAATCAAAATATGCGTCAATATAGGAATGTGTGAAGTTATTTCCTCCTCGTCTGCCCATATTGTAATATTGAGTCGTAGCATGGAATGGAATTAATAGTATTGAATAATTATGGAACAGGTATCTATTTTTTTATTTTTTTTATTTTCACTTTCATTTATTATCCTATCCACAAATACGAGTATATCGTATTATAAAGCTTTTATCTTTCCCATAGACATAGACCATAATTATATAAAGCTGCGTTTATTTTTTTTGGTAAAATGTTTATATTTTATTAAAATAGAATTAACATTATAGAGCTAGTGAACATTACTTCACAGTGAATGTTACCCACTGATTATCCAGGAGCTTCTATATCGGTCCTACTCAATCGTCTCCAGGTTGACATTTTTTTCAACTAACATCGTATGAACTAAGTCGTATAAGCCGTTGCGAGGCAGCGCGGCCGCATGAACAAAACCATTCACTGTCCCCGCCGTTGGAAGATGTCTTTTTTTTTATTTTTCTTAAAAGGTTACGTATATACATATTGTAAAATATATAAAAAGAAAGAAAGAAAGAAAAAGAGACTTTACAGGTGGATTCCTAAATAATGAGTCGAGGATTGGCAAGCAATATGTTCAATTCATTCGAACACATGTGCGTACTCTTGGACGCTGCGCACTCTTAGCCACCAATGTCCGCATGTGGGACCCGTGTAGGGAAAATTGGAAGGAAAGTACTACATTATATAAAACTGAATTCTCTATAATAATGAAAGTAATATATTATATACTTCTAATACATTCTACACTAAATTCTTATATAAGTTATACGTTATATAATAATGAATTCTCTTTTTAAATATACGAGACAGGTGAATAAGTTATTTATTTGATATGAAGGGATATTTAACAGTTAATTTTTTAAGATACATTATAGATGTCTCATAGAGACGAAGCTACTATTTTACGGGAAAGTAGGTATGGAACTTTTTTTGCGTATCCATAGGGCTTATAACCTATCGTAAGGCTGGCTTAAGTAATCATTTTACACAATGTAACGTTCACCAATTCCACCCATGACAGATTACCACATCTATCCAATTTTTGGATGTTGTTATTGTATTGTTATTATTATGTTTAACATGCAAACCTAGTTCCATTTTTGTGTTATATCTTTACTACCGCCACCTGTGGCTGAAAATGTTGCCATTCCCATAAACCAGTACAGATGTCGTTAATTTTTTGTCAGTAAACGGGCTTTTTGGTCAAGTGGTTAAGGCTCTTGCCTAGTGCTATAATCGTTGGTGGTTCGAGCCCCATTCCGAGAGACAGGCAAGGCAGTCAAATTTTTATAGAAAAGTATTTGCATCTTTATTTTATTAAAAAAATGGAACATTAATGATTTATTACTCTATTGCTACGCTGCATTTATAGATGTCTGCTGGTTCAATATATTGAGAGTTAATATTTGCCGGATCTGAGATAGGTCCGAATACCGATAGAAAATAAACTTTTAAAAAAAAGTTTTTTAACGAATATTTAAAAAAAATCTCTTTGTGCGACATTGTTTTAAAAGTCTTTGTTTTCCTCTTTTCTATTTTTAATGTATTTATAATAACATTTCTTTTCCATAGGAATAAATGTCAATATACTTGACAAGGGTAAAGGACAATACGTACGAATTCTGCGAATTTATTTACCAAGAAAAGTAATCGACTGTCGCAAATATCCGATTTGACATCCGATTGATCTTTCGTCAACGTAAACAAATCAGTGAAAGGCCTATCCTTTGTCAGTAATATGACTTGTTTAATAAATATATGATGTACACTATTCTTTCTTGTAATACCCTTTCAAAACAGAAAATGAGAAATACGAAGCTCGACGTTACACAATAGGTAATATGAACTTGGTACCATCCTGTCATTGCAATCTTCTTTTGCTGCGAGGGAAAAATGCAAAGCTCCACAAAACCATTATGGCGCCCCCCTTAACGAGGAATAATGCCTTATTGAATAATACCAGGAGAGTTGTAATGTACATGGATCGGGATTAACAGGGATCCTAGCGGTAATCGGCACTTGCTCGGACTGCTATTTTACGAGAGCTTTGGGCGAGCGCTTTGTTAGAAATCAGTCTCGGAGAAATACAGATCTATTATTATTTACTGCTGCGTAGTGTTTGTCCCGACGAAGAAATGGGTGCGTCTCGAAACCGGTAGACTAAAAATCTCCGTAAAACTACTTACTGACTAACATAACTAACATTTTGTTAAAATGCCCGAATGTAATGCCTGACCTATGATGATAAAATTAATTATATGAATTATGATGACACATTTACTAAAATTAATTGATATATTTAACTGGCGGTCCGCTCCCGGCATTGCCTGGGTTATATAATTAATTAAAAATGAGTTTGTGAGAGTGATGATAGGGATAAAAAAAAAACATAAAAATGAGAGAGATAGGGAGGGGTACCATTGTTTTGAAAAGTATATAAATAATAACTGCATTTTGATTAAGGCATGAGCTGGATGAAATGTCAAGGAGAGAGGTATGGAATGACTTTATTTTCTTTAGGGTTGTAAAATGCAACTAAGAAAATTTTAGTTCAGATCTGTACTATTGTTCATTTGTACGTTTGCCTTTATTTTTGGAACACAACCAAACAGTAGATAACATATTAATCAAGATTTTATATGGTTTAAAATTAAAAAATTAAATGGTGTAGATTTGTAAATAGACTATATCAGAAAGATGGGGTGCGATATAGGGGGAGAGGAGATGGCGCCTATGTTTTCCGCAGGGCCCAACATAATAAGTATGCAAAATTTGAGTTAGGTCTGTCAAACGGTGTAGATTTGTATTTGAAAACCGACAGGCGGAGATTGAGTTTCATATGTATAGATTAATAACGAAAATATATTCTTCGTTCAACATTTACGAAGACGAATTTTACGAAGATGAACATCCTTATGAATTATCCGGAAGCAAGACAAAAATACTTTGAAAGTAAATCGCTTCGAACAAATTATACGATAAATGACTAAGAAGAGGTCAGAGATTTTATTGACCTGGGATATCTTGTCACGAGAAATAGAGAGTGTGAAGGCGTGGTCCGAAGGAGAATTGGTATTGGACTACTTTTATTTTTGTAAGGATGATTGAACATATTAAATATATTTGATATATTGATTCAATGACTCAACATCTATTTTGAAAAAATAGCCCATATAAACGTAAACGAACACATCGTACATATTGGAAGATGTGAAAATAATTTAGCACAATATATAATGTTGTGAAACCGTGCCTGGCATCCATGTTTTCGATTTATTTATAATTTATGGCACAGCGGCGTGTTCTCGTATTAAAAATGATAATTAGGTACTAAAGTTAACCAAAGCTGACAATAAGTGCGCTATATGACATCTAGCGCACTTATTATGAATGGTGCGCACTCTTTTCGTCCGCGCACTCTTAGAACACCCTAAGCTAAAGCTGCGAATATCAAATTGAACGATTGCCTCTATTCTTTAGGAAATTAGTATTAAAGAAAGCTTAACCGCAATATACATGAACATTATTCTTTCATTGTATTATATATATGTTTGTGTGTTTATGTATTATATGTATGTTTGTGTGTTAATGTATTGTATGTATGTTTGTATGTTGTGTGGGAAATGGTGATTACTTCGAATATGTAAGATGGAGGGCAGGAGACCTCCAATAAGATGGATAGACAAATACTTATTATATTAAATAAAGTACTATTAAAGCACAAAAGCCATAAAAAATAGCACCTACTCGTTATGAAAATTTGATAACAGACAATGGAATTAAAAAATAAAACAAATGGGGAATCCTTAAGAAATTTGTAAAATAATATATTAAAGAGTTAGGCAATGAGACTATAAAAACAAACCAATGACCGCACTGCATAATGAGCGCATTGCACACAAACTGTGAATGGAGGAATACAATAAACACTCAATGAGAGTATAATTACAATGTAGTACAAAAAACTTTAAGTCAGTAACACACTTCAGCATATAAATATTTTGGTGAGAGTGCATTATCAATATTGCTATTAAAATATATTATATAATGCATATACTCATTACCAAATAAAAAATATACTAATAATATATATTATTTATATTCATTTTTCATTGGAGCATTTTATCATTTGCATATTCGAGTACTATTATTATAGCTCTCACATAAAAATTGTTTCCTGTTTCCTATTATATATAAATATTATTTACAAGGTTCAAAGTAAACGTTAAGAACTCAACATTTTTAGTCTGATTTTTTGAAATTGATACCTTGTCGATCAAAAATGTAATCTTCATATAAATGTGTGATCTTCATGAATCGAATAAAAATGTGATTCTTATAAAGCATAGTCAGTGATATCACAAATAACTATAATTATTTGTTCTGATATAATAATCGAATACAATGAACACACTTCTAATATCCCCCAAAACGAATTTCTTCAGGCAATGATACGAATATATTACCATAAGATAACCAATATACAATTGATAGACGTATCATATTTCATGCAAGATGGCAGTGCAAGATGGTATGATTTTTTAGTTGCAAATATTATAATTTATTAACTCTATATTATTCCGTGCATTAAATGGTAATTGCATTGTATATGGATGTACACACTTAATTTAAATGTTCATATATATTTAGTTGAACATTTTTTTTCAAAAATAAAATAATATTATAATTATAAGTAGGTACAACGTATTGTACATTTAATTATTTCAAACATTCGTAAAGTTGTTTATTATACCATGGAATCATTATTATCACATCTTAGAATATAATTAATGTTTAATTACAATATCATCCCTTAAAGTCACGAGCTCCTCAGTCTTTTAGGATTTTAAATGTTTACATATTCATATAACTGAATTAATTTTCGCGTTTTTAATTAAGTCGTTTCAAGTACGTACTGCTGCGTTGTCAACAATTAAGGCTACAGCCGAGTGAAAAAGAGACTTGCGTCGTTATTATTTTGAAGGGCATAAAGTAGAAACGTTTCCTTTAAAACAATAGGTCGTGGTAGAAGGTTGCCGAGGGTAGGTAGCTACCCTTATAATGACTCGTCCATACTGATGAGTCTAAATATAAAATCAAAATGGAGGGTCTAAAAGCATTTTTTTCATTTACATTTTTTACTTAACTTTATGCAAAATTCTGTTCAGCATTCATGAATTATTTATCAAGGCTTCAATATTTTTTCGTGTATATTTATAATTTGTATCATAAGGGATTGACATAGTATTAATCATGTTGACTTTTCAATGTCGTTTATTATTTAATTAAACGACTTTGTGTTGTAAATATCGAAAAAGTTATGTACGGTGAATTCACACGTTCTTTGTTAAGTCTAGTTTTGAAAAAGTTCAGAATAATCAGTTTTAAACAGGAATGTCTTGATCTGTTCGGAAAAAATGATTTCAATAATGATGCCATTTCAGAAACAACATAAAAATCTATTAATTTTAAATAATTGTTATTTGGTCCTTATCTACCAATTTTTTTCTACGTTTTCTAATACTGGCTTTCGATATCTTGCATTATACTTGGAATTCCAAATTTAAATGAAGGTCATATTAAAGCTATGACATTCTTTTTTCTAAATTAGTTATTCATTTGCATGACGGGACAATGAAGGCAAAATTTTGGATGGCAGCCGTGCGGCCCAACTCTGCTTCCAACGCTGGGTTGCACGGTTGCCTTTAGTATTAAAAAATGCCAACCTGGCGGCGAATGAGTAGGACCGATATAGGAGCTTTTGCTTATAAAACGGTCCTGGTTAAGTCCCTCATTATTCATTTGTTTTCGCGACATTTTTTTTCCTTGATATTGCCGTGTCTGCGATAAATTCACGTTTTTTCCATGAGTTCCGTCGTGGTACTAATGCTGCATAGACGGCGCACAATATCAACGATGTGTATTGACCAGGTATTTCAAATGAACGCACTATGAACTATCTAATTTTCATTAAAAAATGTTTCTATATAAAACGGCAATTTAGAGGGTATGGACCTGATACTAATTTTCTCCGCAAAACTTTTCGCAGGACGCATGTCAGAAAATTCATTTGTTACTTAAGAAAATCACTTTAATATTATTCAATAAACATTAAGTTGCCTATATAATGGGAAGAGTAAAAATATTATGTATTTGTTATGTACAAACATAACTTATATACAACATCCTTTATAGTTGGAGGTAATTATTAATTTCAAAAAACTAATAAACTTTGTAAAAACCATTGATTATTTTTAACGTTGCATGGTTTCGATGCTACTGTATCTTCTTCAGAACAGAGTTATTGTGCGTCTGTAGCTAACGCAAGTTTTTTGAAATTAAAAATATATTATTTTTTTTCAGTTGAATTTATTTTTTAAAAATATTTAATAAACAATCATAGCTGCTAAGCAATTTACATAAATCTTAATATTCTCTATTCTTACACATAACATTCACAATTCATAACATTCATCATATCCGAAATGAAAAACATTTTTCTATAAGTAGGTACCTACGGTACATCTTTTAAAACTACAAAATAATTTAACTCAAAAATCCAAAATTGTAATTATTATTGTTTTCTCAATTATGGAAACAGTCTTATGTTTAAATTTAAATGAAAATGAATCTTTTCCTTAAACATTTTATAGTTTCTTTTAAACATTTATGTAAATAAATTACTGATATCATAAGATGTTAAATCTTCCCTAAGAAAATCACATTATTTTGGGCCTACCAAAAATTGTCGAATTGTAAACAAAAAAAATAATAATTTCAATAAAAATCAAATAATCTATATTTTTAGATACATTATTATTATTATTATTGATAAAATTGAATATCTGTGGATGTTCATGTATAGAATTAATTGACAGAATTTTTAATCATTAAAATTTTAGGTGATGTTACGATGAATTCATTCGTTTAATTATTTTTAAAAATAAAATTCATTAAATAAGTTTAGATGAATATTGGCTTGATTCTTTTGTCGCTTGTATAGTATGGTCATTTCGAACGAATAAAAGATGTACAACGCGGTTGTTGATGGCACCAAAGTCCCAAAGAGAGGACAGGTCTGCAAAAAAATTAATAGACGAGTCATAAAGACTATTTATATGGGAAAGTAGGTATGAAAATCTTTGGGAGTTAACAGGGCTTACGAGCTGTTATATGGCTGGCTTACGTGATCATTTCACATAATATATCGTTCACTATTGACAACCAAATCTATCAAATTTGGAAAGCTGTATATCGTCGGTGGAACGCAAGAAGTCATTAAGTGACATTTTTGGTAAAACCGAGTTAGAAGTAATTATGGGTTATTTTTATATAAACTATGAGAGAAAGAAGTCATAGGTTTCAATAGGCTTTTTGCCATGGAACGGCTGTTGTGGATGAAAAAAGGAATTAATTTTATAACATTTTTTAAAATAGAAATCAATAGGTTACTTAATGAAATTTTATTTTCTTTTCGGTATACTAGCGTGCATATTCCTCACTTTCTCACTGAAGGCATTAATTAGTTTTAGTGATTTCTGATTTCTGTTCACAAATTCCATTTGGCAAGGGCTTTTACATAATTATTGCAGATTTAAGGCATAGAAACTTTGGAAGCGATATTCAGAAAAACATGAATTTGTTACTTAATGACTTCTTGCGCTATGCCGACGAAATACGTTAATACAGCCAGTTTTTCATGCTGTTAGGATGGTGTCATTCTTTAAATTATAAAAATACATAATTCTCTTTGAAACGAATGAGGCATAAAATAATGATGAGTAAAGAAAAGCACAAAAATGCGTCAATTTAAAGGAAATATAGCCTATAAATTTATCGGAAACATGATTTTGAAAAGGATATTAACATAAAATCTAGAATTCAGTACATTTTAAATTAGTACTGCATTCAAAACATTTTTTTAAAATTATTCGGATATTGCTGCCATTGCTTTTATAGCCCTCATTTAAGAAATATCCTGAGTATTTTAAAATAGATTGTTGATTATTTATTAATTAGTAATAATACATTTTTCAAACATAAACACTATAAACATACAATTTTTTCTTATTATAAGATACTAAATAGTACTATTGTTCATTGGGCAACTCTTAAACTGTCTAAAACTGGTACACCTACCCCTCAGTTTTCCAGAGAAAAAAAAGATTTCAAAAATGATTGCTACGATGCGACTTCGTGGTCAGTGACTTTTTTCTCACAGCAACGAAATAGATAAAATCCTCAAAAAATAAAAAAATGACGCCTAGACCTGTACCTTTTGGGGGGCCGTAGCTGGTGAACCGCTCTTCCTTCCAACATGCAGCGCCACTCCAAACTGCAAAGGCTTTGCAAATGGAAAGGAGCGGTAGCCAAGTAGAGATGTAATGATAAAATTAAGAATGCAATGCAAAGCCACGCTCTTCTCATCAAAGGAAAAGAGATCCCTCTCGGCCGCGCGGCGCACGGCGCGATGGCGCTGTTTGGCACTTAGCTCAGTGCCAGATATGCACTTTAGATAATGTCGATGCTAATAACTTATTCAGTACCCCGAATACGACACGCATTAAAATATTCTCATTTGTTGTATCCGTGAAATATAAGAATCCGTGAACATGATTGCCACACGAATTGATCAAAGATTGTAGTAAGATTCTAAGTGGAAAAAACATGAATTAATAAACAGTTTTTTGTGACGCTGTTCAGAAATAGTTTGATGATGCCTTCTTGTATACAGTGGCGTAGGTAGACTTCTTTTAATTTTAGAAAAACAATCGAATTAGAACCTGTAAGCCGTGTGTACGAGCGCATTGTTTGTTTACATTTGTAAACACTTACACATCGAAAAAATGCGAGTCGTAATATCCATTGTATAGTTTAATTTTTGCATCCATTTCTCCTTATATTACAAATATACTTCGTTACTGACTTCAGCTGTTAATATGTAATGGTGGGTAATATATATTTTTCGTACACATTGCCGCTTTGTACTTTATATTTTTAATTTTTGTACTCATATTTTGGTGCTATTCCTGGTACTTTTAATAATTTGCTACTTGTAATTTATATTGTTTAATGTATGTTCTTTTTAATTTTATGATATATTTTTTTATGTAAAAGCCTATACGCATTGCTGCTCGTTACCTACTCTACATTTTTAATTTTTATACTCATGATTTGGTGCTATTCCTGAAACTTTTAATGTATGTGCTTTCTGAAATTTATTTTATACTCTTTATGTAAAAGCCTAATGGGCGTAAACAAATAAATAAATAAATAAATACAAGTTTTATCAGGGTGCGATTAACCTTTTGTTTTTAAATATATTATAGTATAAGCATACTATACATATATTTGTGTAAATCTTCACGGAGCCATCAGTCTGAAGTTCGAGCACGCGGGAGGCTTGAATTAATTTTGCATGCTTCACAAGACACCCGCAATACAGGCACTTCACATCTCAAGCCTACAATACACGCGTGCTAAATGCCGCTACTGGGTAGCTTTCCCTTCCAGCTTTCGTTATAGATGGAGAGATTTTACTGTCTGTACATTTTCCCCCATCATTCTGTTTTCTTCATCAAATCGTAATAGTAGAATATAATGCAATGCAATAATAGAATATGATGCAAAAGGATTTAAAGAAAATATGACCTGTTGTAGAAACTTTGTGTTAAGTGGTCACACCACTCCAACATTGTGACAAAAATCGTTTTCTTTCTTTATCTTAAAGCTTCAATATTTTGAGTAATTACTCGCTAAAAATTCCAAAAATTGAAATTTTGTGTTATAGAAATTAGAAACTAGTTAGGTGAATCTTTAAACGAATTTCATTATTCTTTTGAATTTTTTTCGAAATATACTTACTGGTGGAGAAAATATCTCAAAATTTTGAGCCGATTTTCTTAAAATTAAGCGAAAATTGTAATTACATTATTATTTTTTTATGAATGCGCCGTTTTTACTCCCTTCCTTTTAACTCGTGGCATCTGATTGCTTGCTTGTCTGACGAAAAAACTTTGGATCGATTTTTAACCCTTTTCCCGTGATCCAATTGAGCTGAAACTTTGCAAGCAGACTCGTGGCGATGATCAAGAAGATCTGTCAAAATTTCGATAAAAAATTTAATAATTTAAATATAATTTTGGATTTTTAAAATTGTTAATGGTTTTTTTATACAACTCAGTAAGTTGTATGAAAATACTCCAACGCATCTTTTAGACACGAAACCCGAAAACGAGAAAGGGAGTATTGTAAAAACTTGGTTTTTATGGGTTAGTTTTTTTTATTATTAATTTTTAACGTATTTTTTAAGGAAAAAATATTATCTGCTCTCAATTACACATATTTTTTTTTTTATGTATTCCATCATAGGCATTCCATAATTTAACAAGAACATAAACAATTCTTTCATTTCACTCAAACGCTGGTGAAATGAATATATGTATAATGTATATACACCAGCTGCCCGCGTCATGAAGAAGTATTTTTGCGGGACTGTACATAACTCAGCTATTTTGAAATTTCCAAAATAATTTGATAGTGAAAAATATTGTCCATTGCATTTTTGGTCCTAAATAAAGATGGTAAAATGTATTTTGTATGTGCAATAGTTACGTCAAAAGGTATTTGCTGTACTTTATTCAACATCACCTTCTTCCTATCCTTGTCATAGAAGAATCGAGAACCAAACACCTGCCAGGGCACTTCGATCTTCCTCAACTTCGTGCAGCTAGTCACTAGTTGTAGCAAGGTAACCTTGTGCGCTAGTTACGGACGTTACGGTACTAGTTGACCAATGAAGGCCCAATCTGTCTCAAATTTTGTTATTTGTCCCAACTACCTTCGGGGGGGAAACCCACCGGTCGCCTACCCTCTGGAGTTGCCAAGGTACATTTTGGTAGTCGCACGTGTGGCATTTGTAAGACGTCTTCAAGCCGCCTTTATTGACACTTTTCTGTATGCAGAAGCAGCTGATTTGTTCCGAGTAATATTCCTCCTGCTACTCTCTTGAGGTAACTAATTTCGGCAGCTATTTGAATTAGCACAGATTAAAGTGAGTCTGTACACAGATTAGAAAACATTTATTTGATCTTGATATTTGATCTACTAATAAATAATCAATAATACAAAACAAATCATTTCCAAATATGTTTGTGTACTTTATACACTGAGTGACCTTCTACGGATCCAATAATCAAGGATTTGTTTCTTCAGAAAATGGAACCTTAAAACACTTATTTTCATTTAAGTATATATATACAAAACTCAATGTATATACAAAACTCCTTTATGTACAGATCCACAAATTCATTTAACACAAACTATCACCACATTGACATTTTCAACGCAACAATAAGAAACATAAAACAAACAATATCTACACTACCGCACCCAAACTAATTTGTACATTATATCTTCCCTTCTACTCCCGCCCCACATTCCCCTCCACCCTCTCCATTCGCTATTAATGTATGTTAAAGTAAATTTTTAAATTCAGTGGAAAATTTTTAAGATTGTTTTGCTGTTAACTTTTCCCAAAACAAAATAAATAAATAAATAAATACACACACTCACACAAACTCACTATTGGACATGTTTTTTCTTATTTTTTTTTGATTGTATATATGTGTTTTCTTGTAATTGGCCCAAAACTCTGTACATCAATTATTGTTTTTTTTCAAGATTGATTAATTATATGGCTGTAAGAAAACCAATAAATGAAAATAAAATAAAATAAAAATAAATATTGTTCAAATTATTTGCTTAAGTAAATAAGTTAACCGATAATGTATACTCGTATTTTCTTAAACACGTCTTAGTTTTCTGCACCTACTGAAATCTACAAAATAAAGATTTATTAGATAAAATAATATTTTTAAAAGCAAAAGTAAAAATATATATTCAAAGAGACAGAATCATTGTTTCAACCCTATACCACCAGTTTTCATCTGATACTCTGAGGTCTTAGGGTTTCCGAGGAGCCTCGAGAATCTGAAAATCTTTCCTCGAAAATATTAATCTAGTTTCCAACATTTATTTACAGCAAATGGTTTAACTTAGATTATTTAAATTTCACTAAAATTATAAACAAAATGTTAGCGACGTAATCGTAATACCATGAAGATAAATATTACAAATAATTGAATATAAATTATTATATATAATATGCATAGAATATTTTTCTGAAGATTAAGGCAATATTTTGATATATTTTGATATTTTTTTATAATATATTCTCGCAGAATCTTTGCTTCTTGTGGAAAACACTGACATGTAATAAAAACAATTTATGTTGAGGGTATTTGTGTTTTGGCGGCAACTATACATAATCTTAAGGTAGAGAAGTTGCAAAAATACAGAACTCAAAAAAACGTTCAGGAATAAATTTTAATTTATAAGAAATTAAATTAATTCTGAAAAAAACTAACCCATAAAAACCAAGTTTTTATTATACTCCCTTTCTCATTTACTAGTGGAAACTGGTTTGGCGCTCAACCTACGCGTTGGGCTTCGGTCGGGCGAAGCTACGAAAGGGAGTAATAAAAAAATTAAAAAATTGCAAAGTTTCAGCTCGATTGGATCACGGGAAAAGGGTTAAAAATCGATCCAAAGTTTTTGCGTCAAGCAGACGCCACGAGTTAAAATAAAGGGAGTAAAAAACTAACCCATAAAAAACAAGTTTTTATTATACTCCCTTACGCATTTACTAGTGGAAATTGGTTTGGCGCTTAACCTACGCGTTGAGCTTCGGTCGGGCGACGCTACGAAAGGGAGTAATAATCTCCATACAACTTAGTAAGTTGTGTGAAAAAACCATTAAAAATTTCTAAAAATCCAAAATTATACTATAATTATTAATTTTTTAACGAAAATTTGAAAGATCTTCTTGATCGTCGCCACGAGTCTGTCTGCAAAGTTTCAGCTCGATTGGATCACTGGAAAAGGGTTAAAAATCGAATC
Source organism: Agrypnia vestita (assembly GCA_016648135.1). Taxonomy (NCBI): domain Eukaryota; kingdom Metazoa; phylum Arthropoda; class Insecta; order Trichoptera; family Phryganeidae; genus Agrypnia; species Agrypnia vestita. Next base: position 139,425 of record JADDOH010001931.1, read on the forward strand.
AAAGTTCAAATCGATTAATTTTACCAATGACTGGTTTCAATTACACTGTATCTTGTCAGAGCGTATGTCACTAATTTTTTAATTGTCGGATGTGGGTGTGGGGCGTCATTCATGATATATAGTTGGCATGTCGTCTTATTTTTTTCAGAATAAAAACAACATTAGAATCAAAGCGGTATGAAGATACAGTGGTATCGAAACCGGTCAACATTAAAAGTAATGAATGTGGTTTATAAAAAAATTGACAATTTTTTAAAATGTATAATATCTTATTTTAAAAAGAAAACGCTGTATATATTATCACTATTTATTGAATTATAAGTCGTTTAGGGACCAACGATCCTTTCATCAGGATACAACTAAAAATTAAATTTTGAAGTACCTGTAGACATAAACAAAAAAATTATGGGAATTGAATAAATAATTATGAAATATATGTAATGTGAAAACAAATTTAAAATGTTAATAAATGTGTGCAAAAAGGATTTAGTTATGTAAAATATTTAATATGCTATTAACATTTTTTAATATCAAAATAATGGTGTGTTTCCAAAATATGAGAAGAAAATTCAGAATAGTTATTGCTATTTAATTATTTTAAGTGCACCTTAATTCTAATATCTCAATTTATATCCTGATGAAGGGACCTTTGGCCCCGAAACATAATTCAATAAATCGTGTGTCTATAAAGTGTTTTTTTAAAATTATTCTGTTTTATTTTTTTTATTTTTGAATGGTTCACAAACAATGAAAAATACATAACATGATATAGGTAATACAAATATAATACAATTAGTTTAAATGCTTTTCATCACTTAAATGTGAACACAGCAAACATAGAAATAAAAAGTAAAGGCTAAAACATACACAATAAAGAACAGAAAAAAGTAACCCATAAAAACCAAGATTTTCCTATACTTACTTTCTTTGTAAAATATAACAATAATTAAAGACGAATTAAAACATATAACATAACACTAAACTTACAAACTTAAAATAAAATAAACTTACAAGAATTTAATATATTTCTAAAATGTCAGATGTTTTGAGATGTCAAGATTTTGATAGATTCAATTAACATCAATATCGTACCTTATTAATTTCCAGCGTCAAATGATTTAGTCAGAATCAGATTTGAGTAATGTAGACTTCTTCAAAACTAGCAGAAATCTAATAGAAATAAATTATTATTTGATTTCTTCCCAAAAAACCCAATTTTGCTGTCATCTGTGAACCAATTTTATAAATTTTCGAAATTCGTAGTTATGTACCTATTATACCGACGGAGTAATTCAAATTTTAAATATTCTGTGGCGTCGTCGTTAGGCCGCCGTTGGTAGTAATCAAACTTTTGTAATGATTCCAATTTGAAAAAACCATTAAAATTTCTAAAAATCCAAAATTATACTTTAATTATTAATTTTTTTAACGAAAATTTGATAGATCTTCTTGATCATCGCCACGTTTCAGCTCGATTGGATCACGGGAAAAGGGTTAAAAATCGATCCAAAGTTTTTTCGTCAAGCAACCATGCAAGCGACGCCACGAGTTAAAAGAAAGTAAAAAGTGATTTTATAGAGTAAGCTCAACAGAGTGAGACTGACTACAGAGACTATACAGCTAATTTTGCAAGTTTGGTAATAGTTTCCTTGTATTCGTGAAAACTGTCATGAAACATGTCAATGAGAACGTTATGACTGTTTTCTATTTTGTTGTATGATCTCAAAATTCTAGATACAGAGTTAAAGTGGGTCATTTTGATATTGAAAGTTGATAAATAATTTTACCACAAGTCATTTTGCAGTTATTGAAGAGGTTAATAGAATTTTTACCTAAAGCGTGGATGAACCCTTAGGTATTCAATATCCGGGAAACCCTTCAATCACATCATAATACACGACGTTCACTTTAACAGAAATGTTAATTGCTGCATTCAGTTTCCAATTAATCTCCATTACAGTCTGATGCACTTTGTGACGTCTCGACACGTAGCGGTGACGCCGCGCTCTTGGAATACCACTAATGAAGAGTTTCCATTCATACCTGAGTGTTCTCGGCAGAAATTGTAGTCTCATATTGAAGCCATTCCAGATTTCAGGCTGCACCGGTATTGAAAAAATGTCTAACGGTTGTTTTATTGTGACTGCTTGAATTTAAACGGATACGTAATTTTGAGAGAATTTGCGTTTTGGAAACGTGGTAAATACACAGCTAATTTCATCCGAAATTTCTAGCTCAATGACACTGTTTTCAGCTCGAAACACCATTTCCATCATAATAAGACTGCGAAACGGAAAGAATTACACGTAATTGAGGATTCATCAGCACTCTTTTTTTAAGTAAATTAGAATTCAGCCGAAGAGTCTAGAATAAATTACAAGATTCGTGAAACATCTGGAAACCCGAAAATATAAATGCAACGAAGTTATCGAGACGAACAGTAAGTTTTGAAGTTTCAGCAATTAAACAGAAGAAATATCCCATAGAAACCCAGCGGCAATTAATTAAACGAGTACCCACCTAACGTTCAATAATTAATAAATGCAATCATAGATGGCGAATATTCTGGAAAGACGAAAGAAAGAAGTGTTACACAGACGAGTGATTGGTGCGAAATTATTTTGAATTAAGGAATAGTGCTCCAATAAATTCGTGTCCAGTGACTTCAGTAGATAAATAAAAACTATTGTTTGACTTGTCTTCCGTCGCCACGATCCTGTGAAAATATATCAAGCTTAAAAATATCACAGTATCCATCAAAAATTGACTAGCCATATTTACATAATATTTATATACAGAACAAAGATTTCGAAAAAATAGTGTTTTTAAAAAACACGCGGAGAAAAATTTGTGTGTTGAGTGTGTCGCTTTGAATGAATAATTGTAATGAATTGATTTGTTTTGTTTTTCTTCTTTCTTGGAAGCATCACTTTTTTTCAGCGTTTTTAAAATATGTAAAAGGGAATATGAAAATAATAAGAATAGTAAGAATATTGATGTGACATGTATTCCGTGTTCACATCTCTATTTTAAAAAAAAAAAAAAAATATGGTAAAATAAAAATAAAATATTACGGTATCTGTTTGAACGAAGTATGTGTATGATAAGTTGAAAAATATGACGGTGTTTACTTACAAGATGTTACCTTTGATGCGTACCGATTTCCATTAGAGTTACGTAAGCTTGTATATATTTTAATATTCGTATACTGTATCATCAAATATGTTGTGTTGAGCGCATTTGCATTGCTTGTAAGTATATAGAAATATGTTAATGTCCCATAAAGTGTTATTTTCGCGTATAATGTGAAGAGCAACGATCCGTGATAAAGTTTGTAGTGTAGTTCGGAAATAATAGAGAAGCCGCATTATCACAAGGCTTAACCATTTATAACATTCAGAATTTCGTGTTATGGGCTAGAAAATAATCTGTGCCTAAGTTCACTGCATGAAATTATTTCTACAGGCTGGTTAGAGGTGAAATTATGAAGCGTAGACAAATTAAAAGATGTGCGGTTTTCTTCTTATCAAATTAAAAAAACTAACCAATAAAAACCAAGTTTTTATTATACTCCCTTTCTCATTTGTAGTGTTTCCAATTTGATATTCTATCAACATATTTCTCTTGCTTTAAGTTCACTTTAAGTATACCAACTAATACTTCCGCGATTTTTATAATTTTCGAAACGCGTGCACCAAAATTGTGTACATTACAGAAAAATTCGATCATATTTTACAATTTTCTATATTTTTGTAAATTTCTTATAAAAAAGGCGAAGAACACATACATATATTCGATTTAACTTCTTAGTAAATGTACCAAAATATATGATAACAATAATGAAATTTTAGATTTTTAATCAAAATTATGTACATTTTTATGCTTTCCAAAATATAGAAAATTTTTATCCAAGAACGATAAAATATAATTTCTGCCGAAGTATCATTTACTTGTAAAATGTACATATAATCGAAACACACTTTATTTTAAAATAATATTTAATAATTTTTCCTTAATAAGTAGATTTTGCCATAATATTGTCAATTGAAAACCAAGTAAACACCATATTTTCCAAAAAATCCTGTTTTAGCCAAAAATTTCCCGTAAAATTCAGGTTTCCACTGATAAACCATTAACGCTGGTAGTATTTCCTGGTATTTATTATATAAATTTAGTGTGTGTAATGTTTATGACACGGAAAAACATTTGGGAATATAAAAGGGGAACGCTAAACTGGGACACGGATATTACAATGTTGGGCCGCCCAAGAATATCCTCTTATTTATTATATAATGTGGTCGTAATTTTGGTAGCTTTTTGCACTCGTACATTATCACCATGCTGTGTTGGGGACAGGGATGAGAGAACGCCACATATAATAATATGCCGACTAGATATATAAACATGGCAACTGCACACAAGATAGGTGCACACAGAAAGCTACACACAGCGACAAGTGACATATAGACATGTCCGAAAAACAATAGGTACTCCACAAATGATGAAAATTACAGTAGAGAATTACTAACAGTAGTGTAGATATTTCACTGGAATATAGAGGAGATGTATATTTCATTAGTAGTAAATCAGTAACTATCGCAATACGAACGGATAACTTCATACCGTAGAGAAATGGAACCAGAGGTCATGACTGCCAAAAAAAAGCAACTGAAAGTTCATCCATCACCACTGTTTGCATTTACCTTACGAGACCAAAGAGTTTTAATATCTGGGAACAAGTCTGACAATATTCATTGATATTCAATAATAAATAAGTACCAGGATAATACCGGGAAACGCACGTCTCTTTGCTTTACAGATATTGTTATAGTTGAGAAAAACCGATATTGAACTTCGGTATAAATATCTCTCTATGCAATCCTACACTCTTTGCTAGGTCGTAGTAAAATGTTATAATAAATAACTGCTCCTTGGGATCCTGCGCATAACATAGGCGCTACCCTCTTCCCCTGGTCACCTACTCCCTCCCCCGGTATAAATATAATCCATTTCCAATTAAATTGAGTGTCGCCTATTCCAAAATTTAAATAGTTTCTATTTAGGACTCTGAGGAAAATGTAAGCACTATCTTTATATTATTTTATTTCATTTTATTTTTACTTATTATTAAAGTAGGTTGTACTTGAAGGTATATTTTCTAATGTAGTCAGAATAACACATAATCAATATAAACTTCATTCGAGTGTAATCATCTCATATTTCTTAAGCTTTTTTGTAAAAGTTGCTATATTTTTTTTCATCCCTAAAATATTCCCCGGTAATTAACTATAAAACTTCAAACCACTGTTATGATTGAATTTTGAGTTCTTGTTTTTTTCTAAAAGGCAATATTATTTTATTCTTTATTCCTCGTTCATGTTTTTATATATTCTTTTTAAGAATTCAAAAGTGTCGAGTCTGTTAATAATTTTATGTATAAATAGAAATACATTAAATTAAATCATTTTTCTGAATGTAATTATTTGTAATCTTTCTAACATCAATTTGGTTCTAGCATATCGATTTCTTTTTAATATTATTCTTATTATTTTAATTTGGGGTATTGTACATTTTTTAAATTCGTCTTCATTAGCCAGAAATAGTATATACGGTTGCAGTGTTACTTTAGAAGACTTTCATCGCTTTACATATACTTTTGCAAAACCCTGTTTTCCTCTCCCCTCGGACATCTTCCTCCTCCCTTGGCATAAAATGTATGTAATCCATTCCAAATTAAATTGAATGCCATCCGTTCTTAATTTTGCTTTTTTACTCTTTAAGATCCTGGCCTTAGTCGATTCGATTTACTATCGAAAGATTTATAAATCAATCGATTAATTTTGAATAGGTTAAATAGTATTTAATTTATTTGTGATGACTGGTTTCCAGATATCGGGCCATGGAAGGGAGACGCGTGCGCCGCCGCGGGACGCCCATCCCGGTAGCCCCGCCGCGCATCCCCACCCCCATGCCTCCCCCGGCCACGCACCCAGAGCGGTGAGTACTGCGCCTCTACTGGGATGGCCCCGCTGTAACCACCGCCTGTAGCCGGGTGGCCCGTGTTTAAAATTTTTTTTAATAAGTTTTTGTAATTTAAAACAGGCATGAGCCCCAATTACTGTATAGAAACATGTTTTAAAAAAACTCAGGTTGCAGAAAATCACGTAAATGAGAGAGGTAATAATATCCCACTGAAGTGTTTATGAGATAAAAAAAACTCTAACTAATCGAGAAACTTTCTCTGGAATCAATGAAACCCACATCTTATTGGAAATAAGTTTTTAAAAACAATTACCACTTCAGTTGTCCCTTTGTATACGTGTATATATAAAAACATTTAACTTTTAAATGTGGATATTGCTGTGTTTGCTACGAAATAATGTTATTTATTATAATAAATGGATAAGGGATAAGACACGTATTTAAGTATAAAGTATTTTTTTGTTATGTACACAATAAAATGTAGTACAATCTTGCGAGTGGAGCGTATATTCTATGAGTAAGTTTCATCAATATGTCATCAATATTCATCAATAACATCAATATGTTAGCTGCTGAAGTATAGGCATTTGCATATGATGATATAGGCACATGTTTTGAACGCAATCACCGAGGATGACGAATTTAGAATATACTAAATTATAGATAATATAATATATATCCCTTCCAAAATTATTTTTCCTATAAATTTGTAGGCAATATTTCATATAAAATCTCGAATTTAGTACATTCTAAATTAATAATCCTCGAGGACGGCATTAAATTTTTTTTTGGATATTGCTGCCATTGCTTTTGTACCCCACATATAGTCAGTACTACCGCGTGTTCAAACTGAAGCACTATCATTACTGTTCACCATCAAAAATATGATCAGAGCTCAAATAAAAATCGATTCAGGGTTTCTTTAATCTTTAGTGTAGAAGGTAAAACAGGTTGCAGGCGAATGTCTAATACCAAATAAGGATATGAAGGAATGTAATATTAGCATATTTTTTTTGTGTAATATAATTTTAAATAAAATAAATTTTAATAAATATTATTATTAAGTTCTGCAGGTTACATATTATTTTAAGTGTGACAGTTGTTTCAACATTATTAAATAGTTTGATAAAATACTGTTTGATAAAGGGCTTGCGAGCCGAAGCTGCTGTCAAATTTAAAATAATACTTAACCTGCAGAACTTAATAATAACATTAATTTAAATTTAATTTATTTTAATTTTATATTTTATATTATTTAAAAAACATTAGTTGCCAAAATAGGTATCAATGAACTTGTGCAATAAAGGTGTATCCTATCCTCATACCCCTCACCAATTCTCGCGTTCGTGGTTTTCACGTAGCAATGAAATATGACAATAACAATTCATTATACATTTGTGATGTTTGTAGCGTTAACTTTGTTGTTTGACATAATTATTAATTTGAATTAACAAAAAATTTAGTATAAATCACTTGGAGTAATTATTAATTAATTTAAAAAACTTTTTTATGACTACTTGGAGTAACTATACATCTACCGGTTTCGATAACACTGTATCTTCGTCACGACGGACGAATACTAACTATCCATTATAAATATTTTCTTTTTATTATTTTTTTGTGTAGGTAAGCTTAACTCTACCGGTTTTGATACCACTGTATCATCGTCGCGTACTTAAATGTGAACTAATGGAAAATACGAAATTGATATGATAAATAAATATCTAGGAATCTAAGTATGTGATTACTTCTCCCTAAGCACGAACGTCAGCTCTTTTATGGCGAGTAAAATATTTTTATTGTGTGAATGTAATATTGAATTCATGAAATTATGTATTATGATAAAAAATGTAATAGGGGTAGGCAGAGAAGTTGGAGTGCCACACCCTTGCGTCCTGCCACGTAGCTCCGCCTCATCCACCATCATACATCTTCGCAAGTAAGCTCGACGATTGAGGCTCCTGACAGCACTGTCTTCCAGTATTTAGTTAACCTGGTCATGTCAAATCTTTTACAGACGCCCTCTCTTTCTTACCATTATTTCCCCATTTAGTCGCTCAACATGCTCAAATCACCTAAGTGACGCTTTTTTATTTCTATTTTCTAAGCAATTTTCCAATCATAAAATTCAGGCCGAAGAAATTATTGGAGTAAAGTAATTATTGGAGCAAAGTATCGTAATTAATGGAGTAATAATGTAAATGGTAAATAATAACCACTTGAAATTTTTTGATTTTACAAGATAAATTATGGAAAAATAAATGACGGGGGATCAAAAGTTATATGGTTATTAGAGCTTTTAATTTCCCATCATTATTGGAGAGTTTCATCCTGTTTATAATAAGTTGTCTCGTAAGTGAATTTTATCTTAGTAGCACAAATTTCGCACGAAATTTCTTCCGAATTCTGAATAGAAATTCTTCTTATTATGAAAAGAAAACATTCCTAACCTTATTTACTTTACTGATTTATGAAACCATTTATTTATTTTAAATGTTCATGGTCAGTTTTCAGTCTTTATGCGACTTCTCGTACTCTTAAATTTAGGTTTAGCGGAACAAATTTTTTAATCACCTCGAATCTGTCCATCCCATGGATCCCTATCCACTGCACAGCAAATATTGTCAATAGCTATAATCGCGTTATCGGTTATTTTTCGTTGGTTAGCGTTATCTTATTAATCATGCCTTGATCGCTATCACATAACATCGTACACTCGTCAATTTTAACGTGATATAAAATAAGCACTTTTATTCTAAAAGTTATTTGAGTACAGTTATTTCAAACGCATCCATATATTTCTTCTTCCAAAGTTTCTTTATCAATTTCGCTACAATGACAGAAATATTGACATTAGCCAGATGACTTGATATTTCTCGTAAAAAATTTAAGCGTACTGAATGAGGGCGGAATGTCCGAATGGGGTCTGATAAAGCAGAATGTACCATTAAAACTGGGATACCTTCATCTTCAATTTAACATAAAAAGATAAATAAAATAAATCAATGTGTCGCGATTACTACGAAAAACATGAAAAACACAAAATATAAAATCTTAAAATATTTTTAATTTTCGAAGAGGAAAGCATTATTTAGCATGTATAAAAATACAAATACTTATGAGACATCCAGGGACGTCATAAATGGAAAAGAAGGGATATAAATTAGGTTTCTCACGTGATTTAGAGAAAGACAAAGAAAATATAGTGTGTCATCTTATTCTCATTTCTTCTATTCCTCCCATTGGAATAGAATGTGATGCAAATTGAATGAGTGCAACATGTCGGCTGTTTAAAATCATTTAACAGGTACTTTAAGTTATCATGAAAGCGATGGGGCCCAAGAATCAAAACCCGTCATGCAGCTCGGAGGACTAATTTACGTAATGATTACAGATAACCGCGGGTAGAAATGTCATAATATTCAGCACTATTTGATTATCTAAAACTACACCTACGTTACGCGTAGCCTGTGCTAAACAATTTAAGGAATGTTAGATGTCACCACATGTCTTGGTAAGACATGAAGAGGATTCCTTGTACAAGATTATTGGCATTCCAGAAAGCAGCACGTATGTACGTAAATAATGATGATGGTGTTTATGTGATTACTGCTGTATAAACACATAAATAGTATATTATATCATGACATTCAAGGAAGGAGGCTGTATAATTAAACACGATTTAAGGGTGCTATACACAAATAATAAATTGGGTTTATGAACGTATAATTTGTAGTGTTTTGGTTTTCCTGAGAAAGAGTGCTTTGAATATTTGTTTCTTGACATATTTTGATGTAATTTGACAACAATGGTTTTATTTAATTTAATTCGTTATTATTTTTTAATTTTTTTAAAGTTTTCATATTTTTCTCTCACTACCTGATAATCTTCTAATAGCGATCCCACATTTCGATGTTTTTTTATATAATCGGATATTATCACTCCACTAGCCTGTGCCGGAGCATACATTTTATTTAAAAAAATGTACAATAATAAAATAAGGTTAAAAATAAAATATATATAGTTTAGACATGGTGATTTTTTTCCCTTTTTTTTCAAGAGTTGTCGACCAATTATCGCAATACAAAAAACAGATAATTTTCTGAATCTCCCTTTTTTTACGCAAAAACTAGAGCACCACCAGTGATTTAAATTTAGTTTCTGGGATTGTTCGAATGTGTGTAACGCCTTTGATGAGAATGTTATATATAGGCGCCAGAATAATATAATACTGTTGTCCATAGCTAGTTCTTGTCAGTCATGATTCTCTTGTGGAAATTTTTTGGAATTTTGTAGAAAAATGTTATCTGAATCAGTTGTCCTGGTATGTGTGTGTTTTTAATACTGCAGTTATCTGACATTAAGTACTTGAAATTCAGAAACGAGTCTATTGGATGAATATTTGAAGGATTTTTTAATAATAACTTTAAATAAAGATTTTTGAGCTTTTTGTAGTGGATCAAGTAGCGTTTTGGAAGTTCCACCCCTTCCAATTTGTCTATAATTTATAATCGATTGAGCTAGAGTTCAGTTTTTATTTGTTTATTGTCTAATGTATCACGAATTGGCTTCAACCAAACGGTTCAACTTGGATCCTATGTATTCTTTAGAAATCCGATTAAAAGTCGACTCTTTCATACAAAACACAGTATTATGATTTTCCTAAAATTTGTAATAATGCAAGTTAATCTCTTCGTAAGCTCAAAAAGCTTACTTGTTAATTAAAGCGGGTTTGGATAGGGTTTACTTTTAATATCGTATAATTATTGTTTTAGATATATAATATTACTAAATGTAAAACGACTATAAATATTTGTACACCTACGTGCATATTGTTAAATTTGTTTAGGAGATTCTGAATTCTGGAGACGATATTTTCCAACTGCCAACAACAAACATCAAGGATTTTAGTGTAAGCTGGCTTAAGATATTAGCAATGTTTATGCCACCGCAGTGCACGACAATCTTCAGTACTATTAAGCACCCACTGAAATATAATATTAATTTTAAGACTTACATTTGAAAATACATTTTGTGTCTCTGGTTTTAATACCATACCGCGAGCAAAAGTTTTTGTGATCAATCAAAATTAAAATAATTCTTGCATTTTATACGTCGACTTTGGTCGCACACGTAATGTTGAAAGCCACGCGCACGCACATTTCCATGAAATTTTTTTTGGCAATTGATAGGATATGAGAAAATATTCGAAAAAATCTCGACATTTTTGTCATACTAATTTTTCAATTAAATCGGTTGAGTTTTGCGTACCTGTCCAACATAGATAGTTACTAGTTACCAGACCAATGAATGCCTGTTCTTCAGGCATTACGTAGAAAAAGGCTGTCTAAAATATGCATGAAAATAATAAATTCGTTCTTTGAGAGTGCTAGAAGAGATAGAGATAGCCTTAAGAAATTGATCTATGGGAATATGCAAAGATAGAGAATAGACCATGCCCGAGAAATGGCAAGGCCCAGGATCGGGAAGAATGCAGGCAAGCAGTCCGCGCTGTAGAATTAGATTAAAAGGACTACGAATCTTTGTTACCAGTACTATTACTGACAGAGAGAAGTGAATGCGATAGTAATTTTATTCGACACCAACAAAAAATATTTGCAATTATTCTGTGTTCATTTGCAATATATTTTCCCGTAACATTGTTGACGGGCTTTCATCTTGTTATTCATTGTTTGATTGTTAAAATGATTTTTTGATAAAAACACTCAAAATTCGTAGATTTTTATATTGTATTTTTTATTCATTTTTTTAAAATATAGGTATTCAGAATATTCTGAGCATGTTAAAATTTTTCAAGAACACAATATTGGAATTTGTCGCCACAGGGATCATTATTAATCAACATATATTATAGATGCCTCATAGAGACGAAGCTATTTACTTTTGATAGATATGGTGGCCAGTCAGGTGGATGTGGTTTGGATTTGGTTGGGGTTATGGATTTGGATTTGGATTTGGAACATTACATTGTATAAAGTGATCATTTAATAAGTCATACGATAGGTCGTAAGCTCTATAAACATTCAAAGACTTCTATACTTACTTTCCCATATAAATAGCTTCTCTGTGATACATCTATAATAAATTAGCTGCTAGGCCCTGCGGAGTGCTGTGCTGGGCGCGGCCATTGGTGTTTGCAGATGGCTAACGGTTGTACTGGCTGCTGTGTGGCCATTAGTGTCTGGATTGGCTTTCGCCCTTTGCCTGCTCCTTTTCATACGATTCTGTTATTTTTTAAAACTGACAATGGAAATGTTGCGCACTGCATGCATCGTTTTTGAAGTAATCGTAATGCAGATGATATATCGTCATGTATGCGTTTGAGTTTGACACATTTTCAACAATTTATATTCTAACTTAGAAATCAAACGTCAAAAATATAATTGCCTGCAGAAAAAAGAAAGTATAAATAAAAAGTTTTTCGCCTTGAAGTGTCTCAAATGTTAAATAATTTATGTGTAATATTTCGACACATTAAATAATACCTAAATGCTTTTTAAAATAATATTTACATATTTTTTTTAAGCTGGCAATGGAAAAACACAGCGTATGCGTTTTAAAAGCAATCGTAATATAGATTTTTTAAATAATTTTTTTATACATTTTATCAGACAATTTCACTTACCGACAATGTTTTCTTTGCGAACATAATCAGGACAGTTGAAGGGCTGCATCTAATAACCCTAAAATACCAAGAAATTCCCTTTGAGACAGTATCTCGGTAACACGATCCGCACAGTACTGTGTTCACTGTCGCTGTAATTACAAAAGCACAACACGTTTATCGTGAGGACACGAGGAATATGAAGGCGGGCTTAAGTTTCAAAACTAATCCGAACATAACACACGTTTAGATGTCTGCATGACTTGTTCATTGGGGTTTTGACAACAGACACCGGCATATCCTTGAAAAGGATACATACCAGTAATGTTCGAATGTTCGGATATACAGACTAACACGATTTGAGGGAGAAGTTGCTTCACAAATCAAAATGTACATTTAAAAACTGTAGCGTACATTTGTGTAGCATGCGATAGTGGCTAACTTTGGCCATTTTATTGGAATGTACTTTGTAATTTAAAATTTTCTAAGACATCCAGTTAATATAGCGAAACACATCACATGAACATCAAACATAGGAAAATCATATTATTAATAAATTTGGCTTTAAGGTTCTAGAGATTATTCACGTTGATCATTAAAATGGATGGAAAACATAAATAATGATATCTCTACATTTATTTATTTTAGGGAAAATTAACAGCATTTTAATATATTCATAAATATAAAATAATGGATTTTAAAATTATACCAATTACAAATTTTCCACTGAATATAGTAATTTGTTAGAACATTTTTCTTTATTAGAATATGGTGATTTATTAGAACAAGTGTGACGTAGTAAAATAATTTTTAAAATTATTTTAACAGCGAGTGGAGAGGGTGGAGGGGAATGTGGGACGGGAGTAGAAGGGAAGATAAATTGTACGAATTAGTTTGGGTGCGGTTGTGTAGATATTGTTTGTTTTATGTTTCCTATCATTGAGTTGAAAATGTCAATGTGGTGATAGTTAAATGGACTTGTGGATCTGTACATAAGTTTAATGATATCTAATTAGGTTTAATACTTCGATGAGAGATTCAGATAATCTCGAAACTCGAGTAGTAAAATATAAAATATTGTCACGGGATTGTGTCAGTGAGAGGCAAATAAAACACTAAAAATAATTAAAACTCTTTTTACTACTTAAAGTCACTGAACACGATTTAATCGGAGCATCGTTCTTTAATTAATTGTCACTAGAATATTACTAACAGAGTTTTAGTTAAATTTGTATAAACCATTACCAGATTTTAGGTACACCGGTTTCGAGACGTACCCGTCTCTTCGTCAGGACCAACACTACACCACTATGTTCACAACACTATACACCACAACCATAATATTGTTAATTTTTCACCAATATTTATCACATGCGTTTTAATCTTGTCAAGGACAAGCATGCACTAATTAGCCTACAGAACAATCAGAATATTTCTAATAATTATTGCCAGCCAAAGTTCCGCTTTTCGGTCAGAGGTCTCCAATCTTTTTCGCCCACTCGTTGTTCTCTTCTCTAGTCAGATGTGCTTTCAACTGAAAAACTCAGCGCATTGGTGTTTTGTGTCACAATACAAAAGAGGAATGGTACACGAAGATGGGATAGAATGGAGCTACCATTCAGGGGAAAACCAAATCTGAAAAATATATGACGCATAGTACAATAAAGATCTTGAATGCCAAAGAAGTAAGAAAAAGAGAAAAAAATATATATGAAAAAATATTTCATACACTTATTTTTGCACTGTTTTTTAATTTGCATTAATTAACGCTAATTCTATCGCTTGGATCAGATTCTGGTAAATTCCGCTCAATATTCACACGTAGAAAACTTCTGGCCCTGGTAAGAACTTTCTGTATTCACTGCCGCTGGAATATACCATGGTCACACTGAGATCGTTCTGTTGGTAACTATTCGTCACGAATCACTGATCACACTAGTTAAAGGTTCTGTCGCGACGACCTTGTGTTTATAGGTGAATTTCTTTGAGACGTTTCGAGAAGCTTGTGGATCTTTCCAGAGACTACGAGAGGTCGTTCTATTAACCTCTTCTTTCAATGAGCTTTCCTTCTTCTATTATCTTCTAGACGTTCAACAATAGTGTGCGTGCATAATATTTGAGAATTTGCGGTCACGAATGACTGACTCTGCATTGCGTGGTGACGTTGTATTGGTTTCAGTATTCAGTAGGTCCATCTCGTTTTTTCATCATACTTACTATTTATCGAATAATATTCCAATAAAATTTAATTTTAAGATATAATTTCTGTTCAGATAAAAAATAAATAAACTATTGAAATATAAGTATCCTTTAAAAAATACGGATACCAACAATTTATCTAAATATAAAATATATTTTCACTTCCTAAGTCGTAAAGAAAACAACCCATACATTTCCTTATTAGCGCTATTTAAAGTTTTCGGGGCGGGTTTGACAGCTTGACTAAAAGTGCAGCGACGTGCATCCGTCTCCGTGCACTTTGTACCTTAACTCCGTAACATTAGTTTGTGATTGCCAGTCGTGCATCGTAAAATATAAACGAGACATGTCAGTTGGCCCTCGCAAACTTTTACGTGTTTTAAGGTAGTAATTTTTTTGAACGCATCTGGAATTTATGGCCTGGGGTCGCGAGAAGTATTTCCACGATCAGGGTCAATAGCACTTGGCTGTCAGCGAGTGAGCTTTGACAGGAGAGCATCCGCCTCAAATGCAATATCTTAGTTTGTGTAATGTTCTCAGGATTTATAACTCCCTTTTGCTCAGCCCGGTGTGTGATGCGGTCGAAAAATAGCGCACGTGTATTTGACATTTTGAAACGAATGATTATTAAACCAAGTAGCTGGTAAATTTCAATTGATCCTTTTACACGCAATAACATCCGGTGCGGCGGGATGCGATGGTTGGGTATTTATACGATTCCCGCGCGTACAAAGGATTTCATATTAAACGATGTTTACAATTCTTTTTATCAATCTCGTTAATCAGAATTATAAATAGAAAGACTTGATGTGGAAAGAGACAGTTGAATGTATAAATGTATTTATATATATAAATTTTTGGGTATCTACTGCCTACAACAATTCGGCAACAGATAGAATGAAATGATGCGAAATTTGGTACAGGTGTATAAAAAATATAGATGTTTAAATTGATAAAAATGCCATTTGTTGCGTATTTTTAACATTATAATGGGACTTAATTAGTTTGATAAATTTCTATTCTAAAATTCTATTCACTAGAAAAAATGAGTCATACATAAATGTTCGTCATTAATAATGTCAGAAATTTGGGGCAATAACAAATTTTCCAAAAATCATATAAAATTCGTGATTCAATCTTCCTATCCAGTAGCTGATTTCATTCCGTTTTCAAAATTAGGATGATTTCAAAATTGTTATAAAAAATGAAATTATTTACTATATGATTTTTAATAAAATACTCTGAATAAGATTTTTAAAAATATATTTTATGTATATTTAATTAATATTAACTAATTAGTGCATCCATTATTACATTACATATGTGACTGGTATTATTAATCATGAAACCAAATGTACCTAAGGCAACCAGACGGCTCAAATAATATTGAGGTATAAGAAGCATAATATTTTCTATTTAATAATGTCCACCAGTAACGTTATCAAGACTCTAGATAGCGCTGTTCTCACAGCCTTAACTGGCTGCCGAAAAGTATAAAAAAATTACGTCATATTTTATGGGTTGGTATTTATTCATAGCTAGTACGTATATTGTAAAATAATAAAGCCATCTCATAATTTGAATGTAATTTTCGAACAAACTTAATTATAAATATGCTAGTCCGTATTAATGTAATGGAACAAAAATGAAAATAACGCAATAAATTTGAAAGAAGCACATACTGTTATTCGAATAATACCAAAGGACTTAGTAAACATTTCCACTGCTAAGTTTTACGGTGAAATAATAGCAAAGAAACTGCTCACAATGGAGCTCGCGGTGAGCATAACGCCACCTCGTTACCAATTACATTAATGCGAATCCTTAATGCGGCCGGGAGATAACAAAAAGGTAGGACCACAATCATCTCTGGCGCTGCTGCATGGGATTGCCGTCTGTGTGTTTGCGGTGCTGTACTACTTGCTCCGGCAGACTGGGGTGCCTACTGCCTACTGCCTGCTGCCTAGTTCTGATGTTGAATTTGAAGGTACTGCCATGTCGTAGTCTCTGCGGTTGTCACATCGCGAACTGTCCCATCGGTAGAAATTAAATTATTTATTTTTAAACTCGACTTTGGGCGACTCTAGGCGATAAGAATAACAAATCTTCTGTCGAAAACACACTCGTATCGTATATAATTTATGCTATTGGGAATTATTACCGGTAGAGGGATTAGAAATGCAATTCAATGTTATTTATTTAATTATTTACGAATCTTAATGGTGAAAAATTTAGTGAGAAGACCACTCAATTCGATGGATTAAAAAAAAACCACTAATTTATAACGTTTTCATATTTGTACATAAAATTCTCAGTGGTAAAATGCAAAAATAATTTTTGAACAAAATTACTGTATATAACTATAATACCAGAAATAGGAATAGAATAAAATTACCATATAAGAAAAAAATGTATACACAGAATTGCCTAATATATAGAGGTGTAAAAATATATGATGAGATGCCGGAAAACATGAAAAATATGACGGTTATTTTTCATGTTTTCATTAATATAAAAATACGACTGATTTTAAAAACAAATGTTATAATTTTTGTAGAAAAAGTATAGAATTGTAGAGCATCGATTGTACCATAGATTAGATTTATTATAGATTAAGATGTATTATAGTATTATAGACTGTATGATACTATAGGATACGTAAATATAAATACGTAAGTTATTATGGATCGTTGGATATTAGTAATAGATTGTAGAATGTAGAGTGTAAAATACTAGTTAATATACAGGAAAGTCATTTTAAGAAATTTAAAAAATATATAAAAAACTATTTATAAACACTATACGTAATATAAATGTATAATACATATACCAATTAAAAAGATTCACAGATGATTAAGGCTCAGTGAATAAAGAGCAATGTTGGAATAGACAATATTTTTATGTGAATTAATAAAAGTAACTGTATCAAATAATGTAAATGAGGTACATAAAAAACATATAAATTTTCCAAATTTTTTAGACGTATGGTTGATTATGGGTGGAATAATGAATGTTACATTGTGTAAAATGATTACTTAAGCTAGCAGTAAGTTCTCTAAACGCCCAATAAAAACTTCCATACACACTTTCCATATAAATAACTTCGCATCTGTAAGACGCCTTTAATTTATCTTATTTAAAATATGATCAGTTTTGTTGGCAGATGGGCAAACTAACCACATCTTTACATACGTAATTCTTCTGTACGAGTATATGTCACTGAACTCCTACAAAGCGGCTGGGCCGATTTTAATAAATTTTTTGTGTGCGTTCGAGTATTCCGTGGATGGTTAAGTGGACAGATTACAACTGGACCCGGTAGGTTGCGCTGCAGTGGGGTTCGAAGATTCGGTTCTAGATTTGGGCAAGACAACGTCTATCGGGTCCGCTAGTTATCTATAAATTTGGGAATGTATGTATTTCTTTATCGCTATCGCATGACCGTGCTCCATCCAGGATTTCAAACTTTTCTCTTGCAAATAAAAGTTTGAGATCCTGAATATCATCCCGCTGCCGTCTCTTCAATATATCATAAAACGTTCATCATCTTCTCAACCAGTCTTCTAGTCATAAATGAATATATTTCTCAATACTGCCGCCCCGTCTTTTTCGAAGCTTTCTCCGTGGTCGTGTCCCTAATGGTTGCTGATGAAGTGTCATAAGTAAATATGATAGAGAAGTAAATTGATTTAGAAATGTCCATAGACATGCCAGCTATCTTCAGTGTAGCCACAATATCTGGTTTGTCGTACATATCATACTGTGCATGGTTTTAAAGATTTTTCACTGATCATTTCTGTTTAGATCAAAAAAAATTTCGGATTGTCTTCCTATCCCAAATAAAAAGCAAATTAACTTCTGCCAGAGTTAAGATAATATGAGGGGTATGAAGCAAAATCAACAATATCTTACAAATGTGTCTGAGATAAATACAAAACATAAAAACAAGGAAATTTATCTGGAATCCATGAAACATACATCTTATTGGAAATAAGTTTTTGTAAATGCCGCCTCATTTTTACTTTTATATACGTGTATAATAGTGTTATATATATGTTTAAAATATCGATATTGTTTTATATAGGTATGTGTTTAAAATAATATTGCTGTATTTGCAGGCAAACAACAGACAACAGACAAAGAGACAAAGGTAAATAAAAGAATGTTATATTAGATGTTAACGAAATATTAATCATTAACGGATGACTACATATACTCATATATAAATCTCAAATTTTTGGTAATCTTAATTAATCGGGAACACGAAAAAATCTAAATATCGCAGTTCTCCAAATTGAATATATTCCGAGTTTGTATTCCGATGGTATTCAAATATTTTTTCAATACATGAAATTAATTTGTTTTATGTAAAATACAACTTTACTTTAAAATTGCAATTTATAGTGTGTTTACAGTCAAGATAAAGATACGTCATTATGACGTATCCTAAGCCATGTAAAAGCCCTTACCTAGTCTATATCTCGATTAATGACAATCCCCCTAAAGATAAAATTCATGAAAATTTTAAAATACTCAAAAATATTTTGAAATGAGTTTTTATTTAAAAAAATGAAATTGTTAATAATTTTCCTTCATCACATCGAAATTATTTTTAAAAACACAAATATACTGGTGATGTTATGTTTCTACTATGCTTTATCTCTTAATAGCATAGACATTTTTATATTTAAATGCGTACAATACAAACCGTACTTACTAATGATCTTAAAAATTTAATCTATTATATATTATTAATTAAGACAAATTATAGAAGTCTCAGAGATGAAGCTATTCATATGGGAAACGTGTTTGGATATCTTTATATTGTGGCCACAGGGCTTACGAGAGCTGGCTTAATTGATAACTTTACACAATGTAACGTTCACCAATTCCACCGTAAGAACATCTACATATTACTCAATTTAAAAAAATTATATGTTTTCAATTTGTCTCATTTTAAATATTAGAAGAAATTATGCTAAAGCAATCTTTTATCTAAAAGAATTTAATTTCCGTGACATGAATACGTATTTTAAGTGAAGTGATCCAACCAATATTTTTTAAATGTATATTTGATATTCTTCCTAATTATTTAACATATTATATAGATACTAGAATACGTCTGAAAATTATAATTGGATAAAATCCAGTAATTGTGTTCTTAGAACACACATATAAAAATTTGTTATAACATATTAGTTTTTTGAAATCGAAATGGTTCACAGGACGGCTCGCTAAATCCGGGCGGGCGTTGCTCTGGTTGGGTATCTGTTTTCAGACCTGGCGTCTTGATGAAAAATGGAAGCTGCGACGCGGGAAGCTTTCACGACCACTGGACCGCTTTCAATCACATACACTGAGCAAGATGTTTGCTCTGGCTGTGTCCTGCGCTTCTGAAATGGTAAAAACAAACAGGCTGTTAGCTGGCTGTGAGCCCAACAATATTAATTCCAATTTTGAGACAATGTGATTTCAGCATCTTATTAGTTAATGAAATAACTTATGAAATTAATTGAGTGTTTTTAAAACAGTTACTCTAAATAAACAGATTAGAGATGTTTCGACTAGTCGGTAAAGCCGACTATCCGGCCATTTTCGTAGTCGGCGACTAGTCGGCGACTATTCGGCAAAGAGAACCGACTATCCGGCTTCCTACTTTATATGTATTTCTGAAAAAAATGTATATAGGTGGAATTACATTCAATAAAAACCTTGATTGTTAATTGACATTTTTATTTTAGTATCAGTCGCACACATTTTGAAATGTAAAGCAACCTTTCCTTTGATAATCAAGTAGGTAATCAGTTCTTAAAATTACTTACTTGTAAAGAAAAAATATCTAAGACATTTATCAAACAAAATTAGAATTTTAATTAACAAACAAAATAACATAATATGTTCTTATCTTCAATAAATATTTATAAATATTTCTTCTTATTTAAATAAAAGAGTAGGATTTTTTTTATTAACAGACTAAATAATATTAAACCAAGATTGCATGTACATGATGTACTGAAAAAAAAGCATTTATAAAAATTCTCAACATTAACTGCTTCACAAAAACCAAAACAATCAGTCTAACGTACTTATATGATCTTGTCTTATATGATTATGAATTATGAATGTTATTACTGTAATATTGTTTCGCTTCTGTAATAATTTTGATGGATAATGAATGAGAAACTTACCTTATGTTGTCACGAGACTGTAGAAACGGAAAGAATAACAAATAATCGATGATATTACAATAGGTACTTTTTACAGTGAACAGGAAATTAATAAAAGGGTCTGAAATAAATGTCTAGATTCACGAAACGTCTGGGAACATAAAAATGTATATAAGTGGAACGACGCCATTGAGATCAACAGTTTTTGTTGTGACATTTTAACGAAACCACAGACAAAGTGAAACGGTAGAAGCGGCCAGATGCGATTCAGTGTGGCTAGCGAAATACTGGTGATAATTATCAAGTGAGTACCTAAAAAGTGACGGGCGATTTTAGTGCTGATATTAACCAGCAATAAAATACTTATCGACATGTGAGAATTGTTCGATAGAGATCAGAGCGATACAAACGACGTGAATCAGAATTTCTAGAAACAAGTGGAAGATTCCCGAGTGACTCGTCTGAGATTTAGTGCGAATTGAATAATGGATCTCCAGTTAAAGTCATGTTCAGTGATTTTAGTTAATTAATGAAACACTAATTAATTTCAAGTGTTTGATATTTCGCCCACCGCCAAGATTCCGTGACAATATCATTTTATAATAGAGCCTGTAAACACTGCATTTTTTTCGTTTTGTTGGCAGATAAAATCAATTCAGACAAAAAAACGTCTCCTTGTTTTATCACACTGAATTTTACGCCATTGATTTTTTATTTTTTTGTGTTTGTCTATTTATTACTTATCAGTTAATTTTAATTTTTATTGTTTCAGAGGTAAGTTTATAGAACTCTATAATCACACATATGGAAATAAAAACAAGTGTTTTTATTTATATATGTGCACTTATTAGTTCTTATAATTAACATCTCGAGAAATATACGTACTGTTAGGTGATATAAAATACTGTAATAAAATCATTTCTACATTGTATTTCTTTACCTCAATCGAACGCCTTTTCAAATAGTCAATATTCTTTAGAATTCATTACTATCAGAGGTTTTTATTCATTTGCTTAACTTTTTAAATGATTTTGTCAATTTTTTGTATTTTTACTCATGATGCATATTGAAACTAACGGTCGGATATGGTTATAATTAGAATATTTTTTGATGCGGATAATTTTCTACCTCAGGACACGCATCAAGATATAAATGTTGGAAATGAAATTTATATTAAATTAATTTGTGTAGAGTCTTAATTCGAGCACTTTTTAAAAATTATAGATTAGGTATGAGAGAGTGAGGAATAAGAGAGAAACTGAAGAATTTTAAAATTAACAGACTGTGTGTACAGGATTATTGTGAAGTAATAATTACCACAGTAAAGAGAATACTTAAACGTGCTCAACATAGTTAATTTAAGTGCATCTTCTCGGAGACATTTTAATAGATTAATTTTCTTTGAATATTATATGTACCTATCCGTATCGAGTCTTTAAATCCTTTGAAGTTTGTGACTATCTTTGTTGTTAACAATCTGTACTTCGATATATTTATAACAAACGTCGTCAAATATATATAAAAAATTTAAATATCTTATACGAAACTTTCCTACAGAAGAATTAAATCATAAACAATTGATTTTTTGTATGTTTTTACGTTTGAACAATTTTATGCATTGGTTTTCCAACAGAATTTGGGGGAAAATATTGCCTTACTACTTATCTTTTAATGGATCGTCTTAACCGAAACAGCTCAAACTCAGAGACAGGTTAAAGTGTACCCTATAAGTAGGTAATAGTGTTAGGTATCACAATGAAATAGTTTTGTGTATTTAAGAGATGTGTGTGGGAGAAATGCCGAAGCACTGGCAGCTTACTCTTTGGTCTACAGATAGGCTGCCCACATTATGATGCTTATAAGGGTAAACAGAACAAAGCATAAGTTTTGCAACCGTACGTTCAGTGTTGAGGTTCAATTGTCATGGACGACAAATTAGCCAAAACAAGGGTGATACCTTTATAGGTTACGCTTACTGTATCGTGCACTTAAAATAAATAAATTGTTATCTCATTTCCAAAAGATATGTTATCTGAATATTATATTACTCTACTTGTTCATCTTTTATGTAAAATATTATAAAATAAATACACTTAATAAAATAAATGTATTAATCAGATAGTTTGCACAGTGAACGGTCGAAAGGGTTGCAATTTAATATAATCAAATTCGTTTAACTTAAATAACAACCACATTGATATTTTTAATTATTCGGGACATAAAATGAAAATTATTTTCACAACCACACCTAAACTAGATCACTCAATTTATGTTCCCATCTACTCCCATTCTTCGTTCCTTTATCCTATCCTGCGTCCAACTCTGCTTAACATCTTTTGTAACCAAAAATTATCTTATATTGTTACACTTTGCTCATATATTTAACAATCAGCAGTGGAGTAAAAATTTTCTTAGGTTTTCACGGCCACTCAGAATCTTCAGGATTGTGTTTTCTGGGGTATTATGCTGTGTTATTACGATCTTTCCGGCCGACGTTTCGGATACCATTACAGGGTCCAAAATAACCCTGATGACGGACAATAACACGGCATAATACCCCAGAAAACACAAACTTGAACATCCGGCATGTATTTCGACTCATATATCGAAGCAACGGATTTCTATAACATGAGAACCCTGGAACATAGAAGAGCACGAACTGATCAAATACTACTTTTCAAGTTACTTCAGGGACATATTGACTGTCCCAGCCAATTGGAGCTGGTTTCTCTCCACGCTCCATCAAGGCGAACCCGACAGTCCGTGCTCTTCCATGTACCCATAAGCAGAACCTCTTATGCACAGAACTCATTCATCCAGCGAACATGCAAAGCATACAATGACCACTTCAATGACATTGATATATTTAATACCAACATCTCTGCTTTTAAAAATCGTATTTAAACCACTTATATTATCTGTTTCTATATCTTCACCGGATTAACTGAGATCGACCATCATCATACACACACCACAGCGAAACTTTCATCAGTCTTTGCACATACCCCCATATCTATATACATATACGTCACACACAGAATACATACACACTGCACTCAGCCACAATCCCATACACCTCACTCCACTTCCCCCTCTAACTCCCACTCCTATTGGTCTATTTAATATATGTTTTCTTTATTGCTTGACTTAATATTTTATGTCGTGGATCTCTATAATTGGTCTACCAACTATCCAATACGTTATGCCATTATAATA
This sequence comes from Agrypnia vestita, assembly GCA_016648135.1. Lineage (NCBI taxonomy): Eukaryota > Metazoa > Arthropoda > Insecta > Trichoptera > Phryganeidae > Agrypnia > Agrypnia vestita. The sequence goes on from JADDOH010001931.1 coordinate 163,614, forward strand.
AATTGTACTGTTGAGATTCCTAAAATAAAAAAATATAAAAAATATATCAGTGGAATGTTCATAATTGGCATAGTTTACTTCTTTATCACATGTACCTATGTCAATTTTAAGATTTGCTGTCAACTTTCCCAAAGATAAATAAATAAATTGTACAACCAAATATAAAAAAAATCTGAATGAGGGCAATATCTTGAGGCAATTTAAAATCTAAGATGAGTGTGATTTTTCTTTCACAGACATCGTCGAAATTAAAGGGGGTATAAAAGCAAAGGGAACAACATCCCAAAAAATATTAAATGCAGTTATCGAGGGTTAAGAAAGAACTGAATTCGAGATTTTATAGGAAATATAGCATATAAATTTATAGGAAACATGATTTTGGAACGGATAGATATATAAAATTTAGAATTCATTACATTCTAAATTAATAATCCTCGGTGTCTGCATTCAAAACATTTTTAAATATTTATTGGATATTGTTGCCTTTGCTTTTTAACCCTCATTTATAGATGTATTTTTTAAATGACATACAATTTGAATTTTGGTCCATAATAAATTTGAATGTGCGTAAATATTTCTTTAATGCGAAGTTGGTAATATTTAAAATATTACATTTACACGAGTGTGATGTAACCCTTGAAAAGTAGCTTAACTTTTGTGAACACGGAGAAACAAGTAACAGAAGTATACTAATACTGTAATTTATGCCGCGCTGTAATTTACGACTCGTCTGATTGGTCTGCCAGGAGCCTTCAGTGTCGTTGGTTGATCAAAGGGCTGTATTGTTCACTGAGGAGACTTATAAATTAGGAATATTATGACCGACTTTACAAACATTTCATTTTTTTAATAAGCTCCTTCTTTCTGTATAGATCTGCCATTTGCTATTTACAGATAGATATATTTCAATGGGTACATAATAATAGAATTTATGTTTTTGTATCAATTTACATAGTATAGTTAGTTATGTAGGAATTCTGGAATCCCAGATATTAACAATATAGAACAGAATCAAACTTTTAAGGATTTTTAATGAACGATGAAAAATATCAGATATTTGTTTGTATGTAAAAAATTCAAAAGCATAGAAATGTCATAAGTAGGCTGTAATTACGCGAAAGGTGTGAAAGATAATGTCACGGGAATCTAAAATAATAGGAACTACACATAATCGAAATTTTTCGAAAAATCTAGCAGATATTACAAAGAACTCGAACTTAGTCGAAAGCACAGGATTACACGGGAACAATCGCGAAATGACCATATTCAATATACGAAAAATTTCTAGAACGCGACCTGTCATAAAAATCTGGAGAAGAACCGCGCGGCCAGTTTGTTTTTGACGTTTAGTGAAAATCACAGATAAAAGCGATATGCCAGCGAGAATCTAATGGGTGTTCGAAAATAAGTGCGACCACAGACATGTGAATAGTCAACTACGAGTATAAAGTGTTCCATAGATGAAGTATTAGTGCGAGATATTGTGAATTAAAGAAATAGAAAAGAATAGACGTCCAGTTTAATCCATTTCCAGTGATTTAAGTAAATTAATTAAACTTTAATTATTTTTAAGCTAATCGTTTAGCTCCCACAGCCACAATTCCATAATAGTAACAGGACTGTATAGTATTTTATTTTGAAGTTTTAGCAGATATTTTTAACATATTTGATTTTCAATTGTATATTTCCTACGTGAATATCAAACAATATATTTAAATTCATTTAATTTTCCAGCGCAGGTACCTTTATAAATACTTTCACAAATAAAACATTTCAATTTAATTCATTTTCTTGACATTTCGTGACCGTGGCGATGAAAACTCGGCTGATTCAAATTAAAAAATAACAAAAACTTTTTTGTATATCAAATATTAAATTTGAAAGCTCGATATCTTTGAATGTACTCGTATTGGTATCAGATGATTTCTTGTTCCAAGGATACTATTTTGTAGATCCCAAGCGCGTGCGGTGACTACATTGGAGCACGACTACGTAAGCATATATTTTGGAAAAAATATCGAAACTAAATGTTTATGTGCCGGTGTCTATGATGTATCGTCGCTGTATATATAATAAAGCCAACGTGCCATTTAGTACATTCTGAGATGAACGAATCAATTTGTCAATTTTTCATATAAATAATGGAGATATATTAAAAAAAAATAATTGCCGTTCATCTGGAAAGTCTGCCTAGTAATTACTTAAAATTTAGTCTGTGCAATTATTTTTTAAAACAGTTTCATTCGTTTATCTCAAAATGTACTAAAACGACATATAGGCTTAATTATATATACAGCGACGATATAAAAATCAAAATAATTTGAAAATAATAGTGATGGGAATATTAGTTGTAAAAAGGTACGTGACGATTACGTAAAAGTCATATTTCAACGTTTCCACTGCACGTAACTGATATACTCAGAATTTTTTGGCAACATAATTAGATGACAAGTAGGTTTATTATAATGTCTGAATATTATGTAGGTACCTAACTTTTGGCGGATTTTGAAATTTTGCGACTAATTTTAATTGAGTAATTTTACGTTGATATGGGCTTGTACTGTTAATTAATTACCCATTAACTATATTATGTCATGAAGATTAATAGAAACACAAAACTTATTCACATATTAAGAAACGAATAATAACAATTTACTGAAAAAGGCAGAAAAAATTAAATAAGATTACAGTCGTAAAATAATATTGCTTTTTACGAAAATCGGAAAAAGTTATACGGACCAAAACAATATGGATTTTCCACATCGCACTGTGTGTCTTCGATGCCATTCACTGAACCGGATATATAAAACAGTTTCCAGAAATACAAATGAAGAAACAGCCACCCCAGTACTAAAACTTATTCATAAGTTGCAGATGTTTTCTCAGGAGTAAAATCGCGATAAAATGGTCATTATAGAATAACACTTCGCTGAATTTATGAATGAAGACAAATTAATAGTTTTTAAATAAAATTTTCTTATTAACCTCACAGATATTATTTGCGATCAGAAATTATTAAAAACATTAAAATGCGTTTTTTTCTCTTTCTTAATAAATCATAAAGTGTGATGGATTTTTGGTTACCTAGTTTAGCGAAAAAAATATCATACTAGTCAAAAGCACGGCAGCTTTGCTAAAATTATTTCATCCTGCATAAAATCTTGATTAAAACCACACGTTGCATACATAAACCGAAAACCGTCTTCGCTGCACGTACAAAATGAAAACCTTCTTCAAACCAGGATCAAATTTTACTTACCTTAATGAAAATTTAACTTGATATACATATAAACATGAAATTCTTCCGTGTTATTCCCAAATCTTCATTTCATATTTTTTACAATTACGAGTACATTTCTGGCAGCTAAAATTCATTTGTCTATGTGCATTTGAAAATTGCGAAAAATTAATATTTTTCTAATTTTAATTTATTTGAGAAAAAAAATTAAAATAAAATAGCAAAATAATTTAATTTATTTGACTTGATAACCGCAATTGATAGAAGACGCAGTTTGTCTAAAATATCTATATCTATGCGATTAATAAAATCTTATGTTTGTTTTATATTGCTACATGACTTGGATGGATTAACGGCCGAGAAAGAAATGATTAAATCCATGAAATTGTACACGTAAATTTATGTGCACAAAAATTTTACAAATACGTTTCTGTTTTATTAAAATTATCTGTGAGAAATTTTTAAATATTTTTTCTGTTTACAGTGTTAACTTTGCACATAGACAGGTTATAAATGAAAAAAAATTGTATAAAATACTTGTATTACCTACTTTAATATCTACTGCTAGATAGAGTTAATAATTTATGTTTGTGAGAATTAAGATTTTACGTTGATAATGAAGATTTTTTCTCCATGCGATCCAATGATATAATGTGAAAAAGAAATCAAATAAACTATTTTTATGTAAACTATATTTTAAAATATAAAACTTGAAGGTATCACTATATACCTACTTAGTTGCTATTTTTTGCTAAATCTCTGTTGTAAAACACATTTTTTATTTTTTTTATTTTTCCGTTTGCTTTACACGGACAAACAACAATAGAAAATGTCCTGTCCTACGGCAAACCTCTTTCCAAAGAGTCGGTCGTCTAAAATTGGGGCAAAGCTTTGGATTCTTTTATTTTCAAGGCAGGAGTACCGAGCCACAATACCGAGGACGAAGGATGCTTGTGCACGCCTGCGAGAATACGAGTGGAGTCATTTCTTTTGTCGATATATGTTCCTCATGTAAAGCGAGTGTATTTTGAGCTGATGCAGGAGATGCTAGAATCCTCTATAATTCTAGGGCTTCCGCGGTATAATATTGCAAGTTCAAAACAAACGAATGTTATAAAAAAATAAAACTCGACATATATAATCGGGTCTCTGCTTAATTCATTAGTAAATAATAATTAATTAACTAATTTATTATTTACACAGGGTTATTTGGAAAACATTAATAACCTCGCGGGACTATATTCCTGCATTGTTTATGTAGACATGCGACATCATAGTTTGCCTTTTTTAAAAATATTTCTGACTTATTTATATATTTAAAAGTTAAATTGACTTTTGGTATCAAAATTCTTACGATAATTTTGAAAATACATAACAAACTTGTTAAATTTCCTAATAATTTGGGGGATAGTAACAAAATAAAAAAGTTACCCATAAAAACCAAAATTTTATTATACTCCCTTTCTCATTTACTAGTGGAAACTGGTTTGGCGCTTAACCTACGCGTTGGGCCTCGGTCGAGCGACGCTACGAAAGGGAGTAATAAAAAATTTCCAAAAATCCAAAATTAAACTGTAATCAGGTTCCGTGTCTACCAGATGCGTTGAAATATTTTCATACAACTTAGTAAGTTGTATGAAAAAACCATTAAAAATTTAAAAATCCAAAATTTTTTATTTTTTTTAACGATAATTTGAAAGATCTTCTTGATCGTCGCCACGAGTCTGCTTACAAAGTTTCAGTTCGATTGGATCACGGGAAAAGGGTTAAAAATCGATCCAAAGTTCGTCAAGCAACCAAGCAAGCAGACGCCACGAGTTAAAAGAAAGGAAGTAATAAAGTTATATTTTATTTAGGTGTTATATTTTTTCGAGCACCATCTATTGATATGAGAAAAAATGAAATGCATGAGTTATATAATATAACGTGCCCGGAATCAGGAATCGATGTATTTTATTGTAGAATATAGCTCCATTTTTGTAAAAATAAATCACCTTACGGGCAATGAACCGAAGTCATACTTTTAGCTTTCATAATAGTCAAATAAAATGATTAAAACCTTGCGAAAAATCTGGTTCAAATTTCTGCACGATTTTATTAATTTTATTACTGTAGTGAAAGTCTACCGTTTTACAGAAGATAGGTCAGATATATTCAAAAAATGCAAACTTTGATCTCGCTTATTTCCTTAACTGTTGATGTTTCACCTGAAGTGTAAATAATATTTTCTATTCAAAATTGAATGAAGACGACTCATCCGAAGTTTTTGCCACTAGCTACAAACAACGTTTCCACATCATATTTGAAAATCTATTGTAAAATTTCGTAGTTTAATTTAATCTTTAATATAATAGCCATTATTAGAACAATTGTATTATTAAGTCCATATAAAAAAATATGATAAAAGAAAAAAATATTATTGAAAATTCATATTTAGAATTCGATTGGCTGCAAATCATGGAATGCACGCTAGCTTGTGAATAAAATGTGATGTTATAAAAAATATTATTGAAAATTCATATTTAGATTTCGATTGGCTGCAAATGATGGATTGCGCGCTAGCTTGTGAATGTAATGTGATGTAAAATGTGATGTAAGAAAAAAATATGATTGAATATTCATATTTAGATTTCGATTGGCTGCAAATGATGGATTGCGCGCTAGCTTGTGAATGTAATGTGATGTAAAATGTGATGTAAGAAAAAATATTTTTAAAAATTCATATTTAGAATTCGATTGGCTGCAAATGATGGAATGCGCGCTAGCTTGCGAATAGTGCGCGGGACTGTCAAACTGCTGCGCAGCCGCGTACTTTGGAGGAAAAGTTGGCTTCGAGACACCCTGTACAATAGCAGTCAAGACATTATTGTTACGATAACAGAAACCAACGGGAATAGACCCGATAACACGATAAAAGGGATTCAATTATCATTGAAGAGATAAAACACGAAATTTACTTATATCCACATTTTTATCAACATTTTTATTTGAAACTTCCCAATGGGCCGTGTTTATTACCCGTACGGCTCGGGGCCCGGGTCACTCTCGCGTCGTACAGTAACTAAAAGTAATGAATGCGATCCATCGCGCGAAGGGTCGCGCGGATCAACTCATAATATCTTGTTTGCTGGTAACTCCAACCTACAGTCTGACTTTGGACGGAAATCAGTGACGCGATAATTTTTTTTTGTGTACTTTTACGTGAGAAAATTTCCTTAATGAATGAGTTAGTTACGAGTATATTACACAGATTTTCTCACAAAAGTTTCAGAGGAGTTTTCTTTATTCAATTTTGAATAGAAAATATTCTTTACACTTTGGGTGAAATGTTGACTTGTTACTGAGATAAGTGACAAATGTTTGGAATTTTTAAAAATATTTCTGACTCATTCACTGTAAAACGTTGGATTATCACAACAGTAACTTATATGAAATATTCTTATTGAAAATTCATTAGTTTTAACACTAGTTAAATAAAATGAAAAAAGCCTTTTCAAATTTCTGCAAGGTTTTAATAATTTTATTTGACTTATAATAAAGCGAATCAATTTTCAATATTCGATATAACTAAATGTACTGGTAGTCTTCTATTTCACAGAAGATATATTTCAGAAATATTAAAAAAAAAATGCAAACTATCATGTCGTTTATCTACGCAATTGTCGACATCTTACCCAAAAGGTAAAGAATATTTTCTATAATTAAAATCAAAACACTCAACATGTTTCAAGATCAATCGTTCTGAAAAAATAAACTTAACTACTACAAAGTATTCTCGCGAAGAAGGGTACTTTGGTCTTGAAACATGTTGAGTGTTTTTTAAATAAATTAGTGGGTTATATAAAGTTAATTCTTCTAATTTTAATCGTATAAAGCGGTGCTACAAAGTGATTATGCAGTTATGAAGAAGACTCAACACCTTGTATGTATTTTAAAACACAATTTAAATAGGTAGACAAAAATATAATGAATACGCCGTTTATGACAATTTCGTGAATTCCTATAAAACGACTTATTATATATTATTTAATTTTTATAACTAGATCAGTTTTTAGTGACGTTTTGAAAAATTATTTGATTGAATTGATAAAATCGTTTTTATTAAAAAACTAAACAACCAACTTGCAGTATAACAGTCCGGCTCACGATAAAGCACCTGATTTGGGCTAGCATAAAATATATTAAAAAATATTGAATTAAAAACAAAGGAAATACTACAATCTAGAATAAAAAAAAAATTGCACCAGTGTATACCGAGTTGTAACCATAACTCAAACTAAACTCTAAAGATCAAAGATCCTCGACACGTTTAGTTCGCTAATGAAAAAACACTAATGGCATAAAATTATCTTTACAGTAAAGCCGATACCATGGCAGTTACCACGATTCTTATGTGTTTTATTTTATTAAAATTTTAGTTCTATACCTCGAAAATACACACTTGTATTACAAATAAAAAAGATTTTTACTTCTCTTTAAAATATTTCGGAACCCCTGAAGAATCCAGTCACTAAACCCATTTATTTATTAGTTGCCATTCACATACCTACAACATGTGATGCTTGGTAAATGTTCTGTGCACACACATAAATAATTTCAACCCTATCTCATAAAAATAATTAAAATGCACATGGTACCGCGCGGGGAATCCTCTCGCTCTAATGCACTATTTCTGTTCCCGCACGCGTGTTTGTCCTGGAACAAGCAGGGCCGGAGATTGAACGCGCGATCGGGCCTCGGATGCTGCGGCCAGCTATATTCAACCGCGTGACCCTTTATTCAGCAATAAAGCCGTGCCATGTGTTTCTATGCGCAGGCTGGACCTACCGTAAGATCCAGTCACTTGGAATTATGAATTCTCTTCGGCGGGTTGGAGAAATTAAAATTATTTTTATTAATAAAAAATGAACACATAAAAACATAGTTTTTATTTTAATCTGTATATGTGAGGACTCGGTTTCCATTTTACTGTACTTTTATTTTCTCGACTAAGAGGTTCATCTGTATCATATTGGTGCTAAATTAAATTTAAGATAATCACGAAAATCGTTTCTTCGGTATTTGTATTATTGTTTTAATTATAACTGGCATTTTGACACAATAAACTTTTGTTTTGTAACAATTTTAAGAGATGTATGTTCACAATTTAAAAGTATATAATATATAAAATTTTAGACATAATCTTAGAATATTATCTACCAGAAGGTAGGTACTTGCTCGATCATCTGAGATTCTTTTTTTGTGTGCATGTATATATTTGGCAAAAAAAGTATGTAAGAATGCATTGTCATCGACATCAAGTCAATGTGCAAATATTCATTTCGATTGAATATCGGGAAGTGTGTTAAATTTCACTTCTAAAATTTTTCCATGTTCAAGACCGGCGGTGAAGTTAATATATAGGATATAAAAAGAACCACAATGCAATAATATTATTTCTTGATATGTCAATATTATTATTATTGCTCTAAGATTTAGTAATTGCTTCGATAAATTTTTTAACTAATCAATATTATAGCGCTTAAAATTATATTTCACGATAGTATTTCATAACCGCTTTCTTATAAGGTTGTATTATTATTTGTGGAGAGATTTTTATACTGGCTGTATTTTATTAAAATCTGCCATGGTGTTGCCATGATAAATGTGACATTCTTGAATCCATAAGCTACAATTTTGTTTTGTGGACACAAAAATAATGAATTTTGAAACAATTAAAGTAGACCGAGTTGAATTAAAAAATAATGCATTGCAAGTGCACACACAATGTCAATTTAATAAAAATAAACCGCAAAAGTTTTCTCGGCGACCGACCATCTGAATAATTTAATTGAACGTTTCTGGATTTATTTCAAACAAAAGCCGCGATTTTACGATACCTTGAAAAAATAAATGTTGGCTGAGATGAAAACGGTGGACCATTTATGTTTTCGAATGAAAGTTATATTGAGGCTTTTTGTATTGGAATAGCGTATATTTCGTAATTCGGTATCATAAATCTTTTTAGTGAAAATTAATTTAAGAATAATGTTTATATTATCACAAATCAATGTTCTTTTTCTTCTACAAATGAACGGTATTGAAATGGCTTTCAGTAAATGTGTTCAAATATTTACTATTTACAAAATCAGTTTATCTTACTGCATCATTCATTAAGCTTTTATGAATGAAATGATGAAATCATATTATACACTTTATTATTATCCCTCCGTTATTATTATTAAAACGAAAAAACTACCGGTACACATTTATTTCATCATCGTTTTGCAGGAATGTTTAATTAGCTCTTAATGCGTCAAGTAAAATTCGCGTAGGTAGGTACAACGGTTTGGTTTGATCTAATAAGCCAAATCGAGGGATCGATTTCAGCATTGCTAGTCGTTATTCAATTTTGTTTTCATTGAGACAAATTTATTTATTTATATTTATTTATTTCAACGGTTACAAAACCTATAACAGTAATTTGATGTTGTACTAATTACCTTATAATATAAAATGAGAGAGTAATTAAAAGTAAGTATAAGTAATAAAGATAAAATATGTAGAATACAGAGTTAATATAAAATAAGATAATAATGTCAAAAGTAAGCATAAAATAACAGAGATAAAAAAATAATAATAATTACAGAGTAAATATAGAATAACAAAAGTATTAAGAAGAAGTAATATATATCAATGTGAATACAACAAATGAGAAAAAGTTAGGTAGGTAGGTACACCAGGATAGGTATATAATTTTTTTCGTATTTTTATCGATTGTTGCGCAGTATGATCATAATCCTGAAATTGTGCGGAGTAATGGTTTGTATATTACCGTATATTACTTAAAACAGCGTCAGCATATACCTATGTTCTGTTTCACAATTCCTGCTGAATAATATCGCTTTGGATATTGATGTGTTCCATATCTTTGAAGGGGTTTTCCGAAGCGAGATTCTCCTACATCTTCGATAAGAATTATTTTACATGTATACCTACTAATTAATTTTTTATTTTATTTATTTATTTCATATATTGATTATATATTCATATACAGGGAGTTCCGTATCTCGACGTCAAGCCGAAATAGGGTGATAGGCCAAGTCATAATAGTTATCAGAAAAATATTTAAAAAATCTAAATCATGTGTTTTAAAAATTACAAGCATTTAAAAAAAATTACACTCTGTGACGGTCTTTTCACTCCTGTTGCTACAAATCTTTATTTTTCTTCATTTTTTTATTATTATATAATCCTGTAATTCTGTATTTTGTCCAAAATTCATGTCCAACTGCTCCAGCTTGGAAGAAAATGTTACTTTTTGACCAAGCCAAGTTTTTAAAATCAATAATTTGCCCACTATTTTGATTTTAAAATCTTTTTTTTTGCATTAACTACGTATATGTAACTAAATAGGTACACGCAATCACCCCTTGTTTACATTTGTAAGTAAATAAATACACATTAAATCCCCCTGTTATTTGATACGGGCTAAACTTCCAACTAAGTAAATAGTGAAACGTCAAATAGAAAATGATATTATGCATTTGTACGAGTCGTGTGAACTAAGGACCACAGTAGTAAAAAAAAACGTAACTGTTCATGCTCAATAAATATTTAATTTAAAAAAATGTGGCTAGAAAGAAAAGAAAATTATATAGCATAATATTATTATCGAGAGAGTATTTTATTTATTAGTACCGACATTCATATAATAATCTCGTTTCTTATTAGTCAATTTTCAAACCAATTATATCAGTGACATCTTTCGAGATGACACGAGTTACGGTATGTAGATTTTCTGGTTCCCACAACTTGAAGAAAGTTTTACGCTTTTTCGCCAGATGGCAGTGCTAGTTAAAATTCAAGTGTTGGCAAAAGTTGTGCATTATAAGGTTGCTCTCCGTATTCTTTTTAGTGGAAACGTAATTTATTGTTAGTTTTACAAAATAATATTTTAATAGATGATGAGTTGAGATTTTTTTAACAAATTAAAAGGCCAAAATTTCTTATTGTTACGTGAGTTGTAATATAGCTAAGGTTCCTGAATATTTTAATTCTGTATTTTGTTCATCTGGTCGTGTTCATACGTTGTTGTCTCTGATACTGAATAATTCATGTTTTACCTATATATATTTACGTTATACCTACATTATCCTTTCTTTAGAAAAATGCTCCATAAAATAATGTAAATCAAAATATATCTTAGCCTATCTCAGCTAGACCGTGCATTATTTCTTGCTCAAACTATTAAATATTTAAAAAGTGTGGTACAAAAATACGGTTATGATTTTTTATCATGTAAGTGTAAATAGTAGGCTAACGTAGATAGGTATTAGTATTCTTAAATCTTACAATAGGCCCTTCCATCTTGCATAGGAGTACTATGTTTTTTTCAATAAAGGGTAGGGGCCTAATTTTTTTGTTACGTTACAATATTTAGAATAATAATAACAATAATTTAGGTACATTTACTATTTAAATTAGATACTGTTAGGGATTTTTACGTAAAATGTGTTATAAGTGACGGGTATAAAAACAAAACCCCCATTACTCAAATGACGAAAATAATGAAAACGATTATATGGAAAATAATTTATAATTAAATAATTTATAATTAAATAATTTATAATTAAAAACTGCCATTGGCGGCTTTGTTTCTACACGTTTCTGTTCATTGTAACTACGTTTGTACACACATAAAAATAAGTGGAAAAATATTTTATTGCATTGATTGCTAATTAAAACATGTAGGTATTACTTACAAAATACAGCGTTTATTTATATTGGATTCATTATTATTAAGTAGTCTTACGTATTCCGGTAAAGCTTGAATATGGCATAGGTAAGATTAAATGAGACTGATTGCTGTATAAATGAGATTGCTGAGATGGATGTGTGCGAAGACGTTGTTTAATCGAGGAATACGCGAGCGTACGAGAAAAAACGCAAGGTCGAGATGAATGTAATAGATAGGATCCCTTGAAGCTTAGAAAGTTAGTCATAGGAGCAAATTACTGTTGAAATATTAATCAGAAGTTATACAGTAGGTAAATTTACAGTAGAGAAAGAGATCTTGTATAATAACGAAGATGGCAGCGCTGGAGTAAAATCTTTCAATATAAAAAATAGAGGGCAGTTCCAAAAGCTTTTAAAGCCTAGAGTGTATCCTATAGGTATTACGTTCGAATATCCTACCAACCTAAAAATAAATTGTTTGCTTATCTTTCAATCACCTATATAAACATAAAAATGTCGTTGACTTAGAATTCGATTTAGATACAATTATTGTTTCTCTATTCCCAGATTTTTTCATTCCCGGGACCTGATTAGCATTTCTGGATAATTCCCGGGATCCTGAGTCTCGGATATGCTAATATATTTTTTTTAAAATAAGAGATTTCATGTTTGTTTTTTATAAACATTGATAAATTCATTTCAATTAATTGTTATTATAAAGTAAACATTTATTGACAAAAAATACCATTTCTAAATAAAAATACAGATATGATTTTTTTTATTATTTGTTTAGAAATTTGAGTAATTTATTTTTAAGTAGCTGTTCTTACCCGGCGTTGAACGAGTTAAGGATTAAGTTTAAAATAAATTTGTGAGGGTAAACACAGGTTCAATTCGAATGGTATAGATTTGCATCGAAAATATATAAGCGGAGGGGAAGGGTTAAAAGAATAGGGGGGAAATGTCGCATATACTACCCGCCGAGTCCTAACGAATAAGTTTCCAAATTTTGAGTCCGATCGGTCAAACGGTACAGATTTGCATCGAAAATATGTCGGGGGAGGGGAAGAGGTATGAGAATAGGGAGGAAATGTTGCTTATGTTCCCCGCCGAGTCCTAAAGAATAAGTTTCCAAATTTTGAGTCCGATTGGTTAAACGGTACAGATTTGCATAGAAAATATGTCAGGGGAAGGGAAAGGGGTATGAGAATAGGGTGGAAATGTTGACTATGCTACCCGCCGAGTCCTAAAGAATAAGTTTCCAAATTTTGAGTCCGATCGGTCAAACGGTACAGATTTGCATCGAAAATATGTCAGGAGGAGGGGAAGGGATATGAGAATAGAGAGGAAATGTTGCTTATGTTCCCCGCTGAGTTCTAAAGAATAAGTTTCCAAATTTTGAGTCCGATGGTCAAACGGTACAGATTTGCATCGAAAATATGTCAGGGGCAGAGGAAGGTGTATGAGAATAGGGAGGAAATGTTACCCATGTTACCCGCCGGGTTCTAAAGCATAAGTTTGCAAAATTTGAATCGAATCGGACAAACTGTGTGGATTTGTATAGAGAACAGACAGACTTACAGACAGACAGACAGACAGACAGACAGACAGACATTGAGTTTTATAGGTATAGATCTGTGTTAAAAATGTTAATTTAAAATTTCTTCTTTCTTTGATTTCGCATTGAAATTCGTGTAAATTTTCTTTTCCCAGAGAAGTAGGTATTTATTGCAGAAACCTGTTTCATTAAAAAATGATTACTTCATTTTGAAAAATATTTGTATCTCTTCAATACCGGTTTCAATGCGTCAAATATTTCCTTTAAAATATAAATATTTTCATCGTCCCAAATATATCTAATTTAATATCGATTAAAGCTTTTTTGTGCACCTCTGTAGGGTTCAAAATAACTCAATCATTTTAAAACGTGAATTACATACCGGGATACCACATAAGCATTCCAGGGACATAGAAAACACCATGTAATCCCGGGTCAACCCGGCATAGAAACCCTAGACACAATATAACATACAACCCTAAGATGTATCGATAGACGTTTATCAGGTGATTTGTTGAATTAGATATATCTTTCTTATATTCAATTAGAGATATAATTTCAAGTGTACATCGTAAGTAAGCATCGCTATAATATCCTATGACAGGACGTACTTATTTATGTACAGTTAATATTTTATGAGAAATATCGTATATTCCTATCATCATAGAGGAAATATTGTCTATAATTATATATATGGACACTACGGATGAAAAAATTATTTGATGTGTATAAAGGATTGTTATGATAACGCACTCTAAAATAGACGGGATATTTTTATTCATGCACGCGTAAAGTCAAAATTGAAGAAGTGTAGGTACATGATTATTATTATAACGCAAACCAATGAGAAATGATCCGATAAATCTCGTATAAAAATATTATTTTCCATAGAAACGAATTAGTTTGTTTTTAGAATTCTTATTTTTAAAAAAAAGTGCCTTCACTATTTTTTTTGCAAATATTCTACTACAGTATTACGCTTAATACATTAAAAAAGAATAAAATAAAGAGTTGTACATCAAAAAATAATAAATATGTTTTAAAATACAACACTTTTCAATCTACATGGTTATAAGCGCGTAGGTATGTAGTTATAAATCCACGCTTTGTTGTAATAATATAGGTACAGCGATAAACAATATAAAACGATTGTAACCACTTATTAAGGCAATAATGCTAGACGACGGGTAGGGGATTAAATCTTTACAAACTCTTAGTGCGGCAAATAATAAAGATCGCATAGCGGGTGGTAACTGGTAACCAGCCGATGCACCTTCATAAATCGAACCCCCAGCATGGAATAAAGTCAAACCCACGAAGTTCCAGTACGTTAGAGGAGAAAAGTCACTGGATGTTATTGTGTTGTTTTTATAAGGTTTCTTGAGGGGTTGTTGATCTATTTGGGGGCTAACCCCAGTATCTACCCTTGAATAAAAATTCAAGACGTTGACGGATAATACAAGGGGTTTGTAAGACGGTATCAGCAGGTAGCTAAACCAAGCGCGGTAGATAGAAGTATCCGACATTTAATGCTATCGTTTTTTTAATCGAGTAATTAATTAAGCCCTTGCTTTGTTTGGTTACGTGAGATCTATTTTCGGAGTTTTTTTTCAAAACACGTTGATCGATCACAGTTATCAATCTGGTATGTTAAGATTTTTCAAAAAATTGCTTGCACCATTTGCATGTAAGTAATTTTTGTTTATTTTACGTCCATTGTATCCTAATGAACCACGGCCGTCTTGACTGAATGCTTATTGCGGTACTTAGGGGAGAACAGGGTAATGGGAGCCTACTATGGGAAATTTGTGATAAAAACCACATTTGTTAACTTTCTTATAGTTTTTAATTAAGAACTCCTAAATTGATTATCCAACCAAATTTTAATCACATTTATAATCAATCACAGTCATGCATGAAGGTACAATAATGAATTTACAAAAAAAGTCAGTCGCTGGGAAATTGGAGCTATAATATTTACTCTTTCCCTAAATTTTAACTAAAATAATTTAAATGAAATCTTAGTTATTAATACGTAGAACTATTTGTAAAACATATAAAAAAATCAACTTTGTAACCAAAACAAATCAATAAAGATGAAATTATTAAAGAAAAACAAAGGACCCAAATTTTTACGCATCTAAACAAAAAGCACAAATATAAGTATCTGGACTTTCACTGCTAAAACATTCTTTATGGGCCTAGTTTCCGCAACTTCTGTATCGGTACCACATCTCTCCACCTTTTCCCGTGGATAAAAAAAATTGCACATAAAGCTTCCTCTGCTGAATATTCTGACTCATCGTCGCAAATTGCATTTAGCCATGCTAGGCTATCACTACCCACCGTTGACCACCATTTTGAAAAAGTAACAATATAAATATGTAATTCTACTTTCAATCACAATTTAACCAATTGGACTTGTTAGTAAATGAATCTAGGGATGTAATAAGCATAAACATAATAAAATAAGAATATAATTTCATGCTTATCTTGGCGCTCGCAATCAGCAGTTTTTTTATAAGCGTGGATCGAAAAACACACAACCGTCCCTCGTGACTTATCGCATGGCACTACCAACTCGTGTTCGTCAGATGAAGTTTCTCGATAGTTGACAGACGCGGCCGAGTGTTTACGATCACAAGAATGTGCCTACTTTTCGTTCAATCATCATCGCTCTTATTACCCGACGGCTCTCATTACCCTGTTCTCCCCTACTACGTATGTTATAGAATATTTAAAATATATGTCTATTCAAAACACCAGTTTAGTTTCCATTATGCCTTTCCTCAAAGCATTTCCACATTTCGTTTAATTAAACCGATATAATTTTCATCTCAATACTCGTATACATCAGTGTGCTAATTGTAGAACTTATCCGAATCAAAATATCAGAAACAATTTCAAAACAGGCTGAGTCCTATCCCAAGTCGAGTAACGTGAAATATTGGTTGAGTTTACTGTTTAAATATTGATTTAAATGTGCATAGTCAACAATAGTTCGAACTATTCGTGATATACATACCTACATGCTTATCATAACTGGTGTGTGTCTTGTGATAGAACTTTGTTGGCCTTGAAACCCACGCAATTTATACCTGTGCGGTGACTTATATCTCGTATAACATATATATTTAACTAGCTAATTTTATTTTCCATGGTGTTTCTAATTTTTCAATTATTATAAGTATATGTTGCATTATATTATTTCCATAATTATAATAAAATGTTATATTTTATATTGACAAATCAAAGAACATAAATTTAAAAATGATAATGTAAATAAATTGAGTTGTAAAAAAAAATCACATTACAGCACTGATTAGAGGAATTATAAAATAATAAAATTGGATTCCATCAAGGTCATTAACGATCTGTTGATATTCTATATGAAAAAATAGTCAGCTGAACAGCCAAGTTTTCACTTTTTTAGTATTTTTCTGCAGCGTTGTTTTTATTTTTAAATTAGTTCGACGTGTGATAATAGGAAAAGCGGATATGTAAAGATGCTAAAGGCACGCTACTGTTTTCTCACAGTTGACGTAATGCACCCTAAGGCCTTGCTGTTGTGGACTGAGAGCATATATGAAAAAGAAAGATTACCGCGGAGATTTGAACCCCAATCCCTGGATTTGGAGTAAGACCGCCAATCTTCTTATACGCTTAAGCGCCAAAAGTTTCCCTGATTTTGCACTCTCTAATGCTTCTTACGTTTCTTGGTATTTATTATCTTTCCTTTTTTACATCGCAGACATTGAAACAAGAATTTTCGTGCCATTCATCTGTATCTCGCCATAATCCGAGATTTTCGTATTTTGATGTTTTCATATTATGTTATTTAAATGGTTGCGGCATTAAAATTTAAATTTTGGTAGGTATATAATGAGCGTTTGATTTCATAAATGCAATAATGTGTTGTAAATCTTAAACTCATTAGAAATTGCCATGAATATTTTTGGCTTATGTCTCAATCTGTTGGATACTTAATTAATTGGTCTTTTGATTATTTTAAGCGATACGAAAGCATAAATTTAAATCAGTAATAAATAATCATAAAATGACATATTTTGAGATTAACTTTCGATTGTACATAAGTAACGACGGGCTTTTAAGCAAAAAACGCTAAACATTATGGACTATTTTTTGGAATATATTTACACAAACAATTGAAAACATTTCTTAAAAGAAGGGATTTAAACGTTCTCCTGTTCAGCACAGACAAATAAAATTAACGTCCGTAGCTCTCAAAGAAAAACACAGCCTTAGATTAATAAAGCGATTTAAAATTAAAAAAATATACCCTTATTGCTCTGACTTTTGAATGTGCTTGTTTCAGTGAAAAGGGGTATGTATCATTGTATCACTGCACTATCGTCTTGAAAGGTTCTCGTCAAGCCCATGGTACGTTTTTTGGTAAAGACTACTGTGACTTTGAAGTGGTGTACAGTGTTCACTGTGGCATAACCCTTCAGCCCTGCATTCTTATTGTATATTTTTAGTATTATCTTGTTTGCATTATAGATCTTAAAGTGTCAATATAGAATAGTTTTCACCTTTGTTTAATAAAGACAACACGATTGAAAAATTATTTATAAAGTATGGATATTGTCACGGGATCGTGGCGATAAGTGACAAATTGTATTGACTTGGACTTGACTTGAAATAAGTTTTTATTTATCTAGATACGAATTTGATTGGAGCACTATTCTTTAATTCAAAATAATTTCGCACTAATCACTTAGCTGTGGAACACTTACTATTATACTCGCCGATGAAATTTCACACGTCTGTGGTCTCACTTATTCACTATTGAACGCTCGGTAGGTACTCTCTCAATTTACATTGCACTGAATCTAAGGCTAAAAATAAGATTTGAGAGTGACAGCTTCCTCAAAGACATATCTGCCTTGGAGCTTCTGAACTGGAGAGAGCTGGCACAAAACCGAGATTAGGGAAGGACTCTTCTCGGTTTAGGAGACTCTTGAGTTAACGTTATGTTGTAGAGACAAGAGTGATGATGATGATGAGGTCGCACTGAATCACCGTTTCGCTTTATCTGTGGTTTCGCCAAAACGTCACAACAAACTCTTCGTCGTCACACTTATATATATTTCAGGTTTCCAAATATTTATCAAATCTAGCAGTTTATTCTAGACCCTTCCAGAACTCCTATTTACCTTAGACCCTTCCTATTTACCGTAAAATGTTCTGAGTGCTGAGAAATCCTCGATTACGCGCGATTCCTTCTGTTTCTACAGTCACGTGACAATGTTATATGATAAGTGTAGGTACGACGACTACATTATATTATCAGTCACTGAAAGAGGACACAAACCCTCGATATCTGGTCCGTATTTAATTGAAGAGGCAGACAGGAAAGAGGCAGCTTACAGAAACCTTAAGCTGGTGCAATCAAGTATGTGGGTGAGTGAAATAGACTTGATAACTCCCAAAATACGTAGGGCTTAATTCAACCCCCTTCTCAAAACTGAGAACTGCATTTGTTGCGCTCTTGCATGCGCCAGAAGGCAAAAATGCAATAAAGGCAACTAACGACTTGATCACGATATCTAGTCAGGTCAAACATAAACATAAACATGTCCTTCAAAATGTTATATGACAGTTATTCACCGCTTATCCTATACAAATTATTGATGTTATATTTCTTTAGCTACCATGAATGTAAACCTGACAATAAAAATGGTATATTTTCATGGATAACTTAAATATGCTAAGGATTATACACTATCTCGTCCATTTCTCAAATCAAAAAATTTAAGCATTTGGTCTACGTTGTTGATTCGATGCAAAAGAGAGCTTTTTTGTTTCAGTCTTGTTATTTCTTGTCCGTGTCTTGTTAACAAGACATGATGGACAAATTGCTCTTTCTAAGGGACTGATGATTGACTGGTGGGTTGTGTATTTTAACCTTTTCTCTCCGGTGCTGTAAACTGTGTTGACATTGCCTCTAATTATGTGAATATTGGTGTGAATGTGTTAAATACAGAGTTTATATTTTAGGTATTCCTCCGTAACTGATTTAAGTATTCAATTAAATAATTACAATATGTAAGTATTTACCGGACACAACAAAATAAATTCTTTTCTCGAAGAAACTAAGGGAAATTTGTCAATCTAGAGTGATGCGGGGAGCGCAGTGCATGACGCAGAACGCCGGATTTAGCGAATTATCGACCTAATTACTCTTTAGTAGAACTGCGCAGCTAGTCTGGTCAGAAGCGCCTTATGCATTTTTTTTTAATACTGTTGTTCGTGATGGCTAATAATTTTTCTCATTTATAACACTTTTGCGTAATAATTCACATACCTACATATACAAAGTGTCCGGTGAACGGTGTCGAAGCCCTTAATAGCAAAAAAAAGATCGATTTCTTCGAAAAACATCCTCTATATATCATTTTTCTCCAGCCATAATGAAATGCAACCATTTCGATTTTTATATTACCCAATGTCAATTTACTAATATCTATCCTATAAATATAAAATAGGTCTCATTTGAAAGATGAAACAAAAAGGATCAATATTAGGTTATGTAGGTATTTTACAAAAAAAAATAAAAAAGAGACAAAAAAACTTGTTAAAATAAATTTACGAAAAAAAACTTTTTTTAGTTTATTAGCGTTAAAAAAATAAAGGTCGTTGACGTAATTTTTTTTATTTGTTTAGATGCTACAAAATATTTTCTAAGAGCAAACATCAAAGCGAAAAAAAACAAGAAAATGACATAAAGGGGGTGTTTTATCGGTGAAATTGTTCATATTTTAGGAATTAAAGGCTCCGACACCGGTCACCGGACAGACTGTATATTCACTCATCTATACATATATAGACTATTATTTTAACAATTAATATAAGTAAAAAATGTAAAATGTGTATTCATATTTATCTGTCTTAATCGAAAAACTGAGCATACAGTACCGGAACTCGCGTTTCAATTTTAGCATCGTATGGGAGAGGTTAATCGTTATTTCAACGCTAAATATTCTGAGAAAACGTGTTTAACACGTGCTCAGTATTCCAACACGGTTAACATCTGTCGCACGGGTACAAGTAGTTCACGTGCGCGCTCATTGCTTTCTTACAACCTGTCGTTTTAAGACGCGAATAAATAAACACGAATTCTTAGAATTTTTGCCGCCATGTCACGTAAAACATAAATTTATTCTAATTACCATTGTAATAATAAATATTTTGCACTAATAAGTAATCAAAATAATATAAAAATCATATTATAAATAATTATAATTTAAAACCGTTTCAGTATACGTTTGCAATTCGTGACAAAACAAGAGATAACAAAAATAAATTGTAATTTATTTTCATGCAAATATGTCTATAATACCATAATGGCTTTAACAAAAAACGAAAAAAGTAACGAAACAACGAAAGTATTTGTGTATTTTGATTTTGCAGGTGTACTTGGTGGCCACGTATCGTACGTACTCTCTCGGGAATTTTCGCTACTGGATATAAATGTATTTCACGTCGATGTATCAAACAAACTGAAGTAATTCTGAATTACTACGCATAACTTTTTATTGGAGACTGTGGTCGACATGCTTGCGATAAAAGTTTCATAAGATGGTCAATAATTCGAAACCTGCTCTCGGTATATAAGATGAAGGTAATTAATTTCATTTTAAATGTACGCAGTTGTATGGAAAATTTAAAACGAATTTATCTAATGTTTCGAAATACATAATGTAGGTATGTATTTCTCTTGTTATTGTACTACCTCTCATCAATCGCAAATTTGAATAGGAAACCTATTTACCGTAATGAAGCTAGATATGAAAATTATCCGTACAATAAATTTGTAGGTATACAATATCATAAATAAATTCAAGAACGCTACAAATTCCTATTATCAAAATAGCGGCCGGAGGTAATATACCTATATTTAATATTCGCAGCAACAAAGCGGTAAGCACCTAATAACTAATGACCTTAAACCAACTATCTACATAAGAAAATTTATTGTTAAGGGTTGAAACGCTGGGGAGAGAGCAGTTTGTGGCAAAAATTGAATTGTTTTGTCAAATGAAAATTTAAATAAAAACTATTCTTATTTAAATTTTCACACGAAGAAAACACATTGTGGTGAGACATAATATCTAAATATTAGGTCCTTACACATGAAATTGGCGTTTTGCCGTACTGGCAAATTTGATCTCAAATATCTTCTCTTTGGTTAGGAATTCCAAATCCAAATTTATACAGCTATTTACTCATGTATTTGTGTTTTGAAAATTATAATTCATTTGTTTTTTTCCTCAATTGTTTTTTTCTTTGCGTCACTCAGTTTACAAAATGAAAAACTTGAAATATCGCGTTATATACGAGTACGAGTTCCACCGTGGCACCAGTGCTGCAGAAACGGCTCGAAGGATTAATGATGTGTATGGCGACGGTGCCGCAAAAGAAAACACAGTGCGTTTTTGGTTCCAACGTTTTCGTTCGGAAATTTCGACCTGCAGAACAAGCCCCGTGGACGGCCGGAGACCAAAGTTGATAATGAAGAATTGAAGGCTATTGTGGAAGCGGATCCATCGCAAACCACATCCGAGTTAGCTGCAGGCTGCGGTGTTCGGTGATAAAACTGTTTTAATCCACTTGAAGCAAATGGTAAGGTGAAAAAGCTTGAAAGGTGGGTACCTCACGAATTGAGTGAAGCAAATCAACAAACGCGCGTTGACTGCTGCGTTGCATTACTCAACCGGCACAATAATGAAGGGATTTAAATCGAATCATTACCTGTGATGAAAAGTGGATCCTGTACGATAATCGTAAGCGCTCATCGCAATGGCTGAACCCTGCCGAACCAGCCAAACCATGCCCCAAGCGAAAATTGACTCCAAAAAAGTTACTTGTGAGCGTTTGGTGGACTAGTGCTGGTGTCGTTCACTACAGCTTTCTTAAATCTGGCCAGACGATTACGGCAGATGTCTATTGTCAGCAACTGCAAACCATGATGGAAAAGCTAGCTGCTAAACAACCGAGGCTGGTTAATCGCTCTAGGCCACTGCTGCTTCATGATAACGCTAGACCACACACTGCACAACAGACGGCTACCAAATTAGAGGAGCTTCAATTGGAATGTCTAAGACATCCACCGTACTCTCCGGACCTTGCCCCAACAGATTACCATTTTTTTCGAAATTTGGATAACTTCTTGCAAAGGAAAAAATTCAACTCCGATGGGGCAGTCCAAACCGCCTTCAAAGATTTTATTGATTCCCGTCCGAATGGTTTTTTTAGTAAAGGGATCGATGAACTACCTATGAGATGGCAAAAGTGCATAGATAGCAATGGTACATACTTTGATTAAATAAATATATTATAATCAAAAAAAATCGGCTTCATGTTCCTCCCATACTAAACGTCAATTTCATATGTAAGGACCTAATATTATATATATAATATAATATATATATATATCTATAATATATATATATATGTGTGTATATATAAAGCAGTAAATACATGTAGATACCTACCTACCATCAATGCAAAGTTACATCAACTGTTATGTAAGCATATAATACTTACTATGGTATGTACTCTCATGTTTGAGTGTAGGTATCCTAATGAGATATGAGTAAAAAATTACCGACCAATTAATGTAACTCATAGTAATAAAAATACATTATCGCCGCGTATGCAGGCATGCATTATGCATTTCATATGCATCTGCTGTTTATTTCCCATTCTTTTCAACACACTTGCAAGTTGTCAATATTGCTGTATCGTGTCCCACAGGAATAGGCAGAGAATAGGGGCGTAAATGCAGTAAACAATAATTCAAATAAAATATTAAGCGGGCTTTGCCGAAACAAAACCAATGAATACGTTTATGCGAAGCAAAAAAATCTCTCAAACGGTGCGCGTCTGGCGTCATGGTATTTTCACAGTTTATTTTATTTATTTTTAGATCAACGCGACTATTTTCAGCCCGCAAAGCCATTTTCATCACAAAACACCAAGTTTTAAAATATCCAATCAACTGTCAATAAATAAGACACCTTGTGCTTTCATATTTTTTAACAAGATAATATATTAAGAAAAAATAATGCTTTTAAAGAACGCAATGAACGAAATTTAATTTGTATGCGTTGGGACTCTCTTTAAATAAATAATATGTAATACTTGATTTGTTTCGGTTTTTTTCGTTCTTGAAAGGATAATTATTTTTCAGCATTCTTATTCTTTCTCATTATGTTCAAGAATTGAAATCATGTTTTTTTTTATTGAAAAATTTTTCAATATATATTTTCTGCACACCCTTTATGTACACGATATGATAAGTAAATATTAACATACAATGTACCTCTCTCGGTGACGCGAAGTCTAATAGACTTAGGTTATGCTGCTAATATCGATACTGTAAAAGTACGATGAACCATATTATCACCAGAATTTACGGTTATCATTCCTTCAAAAATATTTTTGTAGGTATGTAAAAAATAAGAGTTAATTTGCGTTCTTGAAAAATGTTAATAGTGTTACTAGTCATTATGTCGACTCAAGGGTTTAAAAACGACAATATAAAATAACCCTACGTTCAAAGCATTTTAGAACAAACACATTTAATACGGCTTCAAATATACATTTGAATCATTTTCAAGAACGTCTATTCAAGTGTAGTGTTTTTGGAAGACCACGCGATGGGTGTACTTCACACCACGTTTAGTTGGTGTACTTTTGCGCACACAACACATGCTCAGCTTTATTTACAATTTATAAAATCTCCGCTAGATGACTCTAGTTATCACATTAATGTGGGAAGTTTTAATTACTTAATATAAATATTAATTTTTTTATTTTATTAAAACTATACATTATTTAAATTAGCAAAAAAATAGGCATGAAGTGCTAATAAATTATATTTATGAAGGTTATTGTGTTCAAAAAATTATTTTAATCATCAATAATATGTACCTATGTTAGTGGACATGCAGTTGGTACAAGCATCGTCTGCTCGCGCAATATTAAAACCAATTCAGACGATGCCACACCGCGATAAGACTAGAATTTTAAAAGATATAAAATCACACCAGAATATTACATTTTTTGGATTAAAAGTCATATTGTTAAATACAATATAATATATATATTTTTTAATTTTTAATTTTAATTTAAATAAAATGTTATTTTGATTACATCAATGACGATAACCTAAGAGAAACCGTCTCTGTCTTAGCGCTCTGGTAGCGCGCAGCAGCTGAGCGATATAGTAATGAATGCATTCATTAATTTTAAAATTCATTAAATGAAATATTTAAAAAAACTCTAATAGAGAGTATTGCATAAAAGACGTATAAAATCAATGTTTTCATTTTTTTAAATAACAATTTTGAAATCATACTAATTTTGAATGAGATCAGCTATTAGATAGGAAGTTACGGACGGACATTCGTAATTATTATTATTTGGGGATGGTTGAAATATTAGAAACGATGTAAAAAATAAAATTAATATTTACCGAGTCTGATTACTTACGCATTGACGCACTTACATATTTGTAATTTAGATTTATTTCGCAGAAATTGTAGTTATGCTCGGAATCTTTATTTGTGCGAAGGCACGCCCCTGGTCTTCCCATGAAAGCACACACATCAAAACAAAAAAGTTACATCCTTTAACGATAACAATACCTACAAGCCTTTAGATACACAATAAAAATGTTTATTAAAATAATTTATGCAAAAGTCATGTATGGTTTTGTAATTTATTCACAGACATGTTGGTATTGTTCATATTAATTAGCGATAACGCTATTTACATTTAGAAATGTCAAGACTTTTCTATTATATTGTAATGTGGTGACCGTGCTTCCTGGTGAAGCTGGGTCCGCTTACTACAGCGTCCTCAATCAATTAATCTCTTACCAATGACCAAACAAGGCCGATGCGGCTTTTGCTGTATACACATACATCGAATGTACATATGTATATGAGAAGGCATATTCTGGGTAGACGTTTGTTTGAAAATTATTGAATTAATATTAATAAAAGCGCGTGCAACTAATGCAACAATGAAGCGTGAGTTTTGGGCAAATTCATATTTTGATAAAAAATTGAAATAAATATGTAAGTAATCTCGTAAGATTCCTATAATAATCATTATTTTATATAAATTTTTATTTATTATTTTAATCAAAATACATATTTCTCTGTGTCGCAATGGCTGTCACTTAAGCTACAAGATGACGTAAATAATTATGAGGTATAAAAAATATAAAAAATTTGCTATATAACAGTGTTGGTCACTAATGCTGCTAAGACGCTACGGCTGAAATATACAGTGATAAAAGTACGTAATTTTTTACGGTTTATAGGTAATAATTCATAATATTCTGTCAACTAAGTATGTAACTTCATTTGTTTCCAATTTATACATCCACTTATAACTTGCATCTCAATTTTATAAACTGAATAATGACTAAACGTCCTTGGTTAATACAAAAAAAAGAAAAAATATTTTGTGTGAAGCGATGTTTTACAGAATAAAATATTTTGACTGTAAAATAATTGCGAAAATTCATTATAATTGGCTTAAGGCAGGTATAGTATGTTACCACTGTAAGAATGTGTTTGAACTAATATGCGCACAAATGCATTTGAAGAGAGGAGGTGATGAGGAGAAGAGAAAACCTAACCCAATTAGCTTCAGTTGCCTCCTGAATTTTGACGAACCGTGTTCAAGTATGTAGATGCGCGTGGCTTAAATGTCAGCCGCATTCTCATAGTGGCCGTTCTCTGACTAAAAAATTAATGTGAATAATATATACTTTTAATCAAATTCAGTTTCAGTTTTGCTCCGCCATGAAGCAGATTGTTATTGATAAAGTTACTTCCGTCACCGATTATCTGACTTTCTTCTTTTGGCAGACACTGGCCGAAGTAGATACTGCCATTCACCATAGTTTCTTCCGACGAACGATTTCATGATATATTTGTTTAATATAGCAAGTGTTTTAATTCATAATATTTTCAATTGTGGCAATAACGTTGAACGTGCAATTAGTTTGCAAGTGACGTCACATTCGCTTATTGTCGGTATTTGCTTTTGATGGATTGCAAAGCAAATATGTCTGCACGCAATATTTTTAACGTTAAGCCTATAGCATGATTTTGAGAATGAAAATTATACATTAAACATTAATTAATTAGGTACGTGAGTAAAATGGAAGATGTTGAAAATTATATCAATTGTTTAATAAAAATATATTAAATTAGTGTCACGATTATACATCTCCATTTGGTTTCTAATTATGAGAGATAATGATGAAAGTGATGAAAAATTAAATCTAATTATTTAAAGTATAAGCCATCAAAATATATGAAAATGAACTGACGTAAATTTCTTGATAGGCGGTAAATACGTGTTTACTTGAAAAGCCTTGATTAGGAACAAAATCAAAAAATTACTATTGTAAAATTTGCTTTGGCTTACTGGAGGATTAATTATACAACAATTTTTTAGTTCATTGGTGGTCTCCCAGGACAAGGCTTCAAGCCTCTTACTATATGGGGGTGGTATTAGACAAAATAAAAAAATTATTTAGGAACCAACAGAAAATCCGAAGGAATGTTTTCATTAAGTGTGTTTTTAATGTCTATTAGAAAAATATATTTTTGTATTTTTTTTTATATATAGTTTTATTATTTAAAAAATCATTGAATAAAATAACTCTTTATTTAACACCACTTTATTGAGTTTAAACCAACTAGTTTCGACTCACAGCTGAGCCTTCATCAGCGTTCAGTATTAACTAACTTTGTTAATATTGAAGTTGGTTTAAACTCAGTAAAGTGGTGTTAAACAAAGAGTTATTTTATTTAAAGATATTATGTCTCACCACAGTGTGTTTGCTTCGTGTGAAAATTTATTTAAAAAAAAAATATCATTTAAAATTAAAACACTGTGATATTTCATTATTACTTAATCAAATTTATAATTTATTTATTTTCAATCAACATTATAATTAACTTTTTTATATATATTTATGTACCTAGTGACCAAACTATCTTAGCGACTCTTTCTTTACTAATCAACTAATCTACGAACAATTATACATTCGATACTAATTTATTTTTCATTCTCACAATTTGTACCAAATTTAGTCTAATTCCTGTTATTTTCTTTTCCGTATTCTTTTCTTTAGTTTTTATCGCAGTGTCTCTCTGCCTATCCTTGCGCGGAAGCAGCGGAAGTGAAGGTAAGCAAGTGTCTGGGTGGTAACGCGTCAAATAATGTGCGTGCAAGTGATTACTTACAACATTCGTAACAAAAGTGCATAAAAACGCTATATATGCTTAACAATACAAGTTCACATACTGGTAATGTACGATTATTACACTACGAATTGGTATATTGCAATTTCCCTCAAAGCAGACAGGCAGCTGGGTGCATGTGTGAAATATGCCTTTAGATAGTTGCGTTTAGTGTGTTAGGTTTAAATGATTGCCAGGTAGGTATTAACTGACGTTAATGTATTCAAAGTAATCTAAACCATAGTTTATTTAATTTCCTTCAATGTTATTAATAGCGATATCACGGCATGTAGGTTTTCATTTCCGATCTAGATTTTTAATTAGATACATTTTTAGGTAAGCATTTGACGTGGGTTTTTTGATGAAAATGATGATGATTAGATATGAGCTATCGATATATCTTTGACCATAATTTTTAAACGATCTGATAAATTTTATTTACATATTTTGCAGCGTTTTTTACGAGAGATTGGTTCTGATAATGTAGTTACCAGTGGCGTGCAGCGCATACAAGCCAAAAAGCTGTGCATTAGTAAAGATTCTGTGAAACAAATATTAATGAAATAATTCTTATCTTAGAAATAGTTTATTTAAAATTCTAGCCGTAGACGAATTATGACTAGAAGTTTTATTTCTGACGTTTCTGTTTAACGTGACGTATCTGTTTTTAACCGATTTAAAATTCTAGCCGTAATTCGTCTTACGGCTAGAAATTTTATTTTCGACTTTTCTGTACCTAACTTCATTAAATTCTTAATTTATCTCGCTTGTTTGCGCCCAACAAATTTGTTTCATAAATCTCGAAAAAACTCGTCCTGAACCGTGTATTTTTACTTAGTTCTGAGCTGCGAGTTTGGTGTAATAGAAAAGCAAATTTTTCATGGAATAGCGTGTTTCTTCGAAAGGTCCTACGCCAGGTGAGAACTACGCGCACGTCATTGCAGAAATGTTATTTTTTACAAATTCAACCCAAAACTTTCGGTGTATATTCTATTTGTCATTTGTATGGTGAATGTAAATACCATCATATGTCTTTATTCTGTGATAACATCTGTCATATCATAATGATTATTTACGACGACATTGCCATCGATGATATCATAAAATGTTTGATTTATTTTTGTGAAAATAAACGTATATCTGAAATTAGTATTATTCCCGATTTAATTATATATAAATAGTATTCGAAATATGTTGAAAATTTTTGCCGTATTACCTTTATATAAAATATTTATTTCTTTAGGAAATATTGTTTACAATACTTCTTTTATAGTGCAGTTATTTTTTGGACTGAAGCTACTCAAAATAGTTAATTATATACAGTTATTTTTTTTTAAATGTATATACCCTTATAGTATATGCATATATTTTTTTGAAATCAAATATATATATATAAAACATATATTATATAGATAATATATATATATAGATATATATATATATAGATATATATATATAGATATTATATTATATATATATATATATATATAGAGAGAGAGAGAGAGAGAAACCCATGTTTCCCTACCCGCCAAGTTTTCTCCACAACCAGCCACAACCACCCACCGGTGGTTATGGTGGTGGATAGCCCTTGGTGCCACATCGAGAATGTGGGAGTTTGGTGGGGGTGGCTGAGCGTGGGTGGGAGTGGGTAACGAAAATGTGCTTTCCAGCACATCGTTTTGTTATGGGAAGGCCGCAAATGCTTCAGATTATTTCAAAATAGGCGCGCCGACTGTGTCGATGAGTCTAGAAGATTCTGGAAAACCTGCTCTAGAAAGTTCTGGAAGGAGAAGGTTCTAGAAATTTCCCAAAAGTTCTATAAGGTTCTAAACTGAGTGGCGGAATGTGTCGGTGTGTCTAGAAGGTTCCTGTACATTCAGTAAATTTCTTGAAAGTTCTGGAAGGAGAATGTTCTAGAAGGTTCGCGAAAGTTCTAAGACGATCCAAACAGTGTACTAAAAATCTACGCGTGCGAAGCCGCGCGGGCACAGCTAGTATAGGTATATAGTCGGTCACAGCATAACCTAAGTTTACACCTACTGCACGCTACTGGTAGTTACAATATTTTATTAAATGGGGTTATCATTATAATTAGTATTAGATGAATCTCTGATATGCACAGCCTTATTTTGGCTGCTTTGCTAAAATTTTTCTCTGTGGAAGAAGCCAGTTTTGTTTCGCGTTATTTAGAAAATAAAAATTTTAAAATCAATATAGATACCTAAAACATTCCACCAGTCCAAACTAACTTCTGGAATAAAAGTTTATTCAGAGAAGTAAAAAAAATCCAGACATACAAAACCCGTACCCGTGGGCATATTGCTCACGTAGGTTGCTACGCCACTGGATAAAATCCATCAAACATAATAATTTCGAAAAAAACATAATATAATCATAGTATAATCAAATACAAAACATAATATAATCAAAATCAAATACAAAACGTAATATAATCAAACATAATAATTTCCAAAAATTATTAGACATGGTATTATTCTATCATGGGTGGAAATGGCGAATGTTACATTGTGTAAAGTGGTCACTTACGCCAGCCGTATGAGCATCTATGATAAGTCGTAAGCCCTATGTACACCCAAAGACTTCTATACTTACATACTTTCCCATAAAAAACAGTTTCGTCTCTGTGAGACATCTACAATATACATTGATTGATTAATGATGTCCCTGTGAAAAAATCCAGTACTGTTCTGAAAAATTTGGACATACTCAAAATATTCTAAATGAAAATAATAATAATTTCTTTATCTATCCGGCCGTCCGTTCATCCGTCTGCCTCTCTTTCTGTTCCGTCCGTAATTTCACCGGCAAAAAAAACCTTATTAAATGGCCGGAGACAGGACTTGAACCTCGGGCCACCAAGCCCGAACCAGCCCCTCAACGCATATTGCTACTACCTATATACTAGGGCTTAGTAAAGACGCGAATCAATGTTTCGTCATTTTTGACGGGTTGCAGCTAGTTTCACATAAAATCGATAACATTTTCTAAATACTTGTCAAAGAAATTCAACAGTCTAAAATAATTTAACAATTTCGCCCTTCCTAATAAATCTTACAGGTAGATTATATTAACTCTAATAAATAGGTAGGTAATCGGTATTTTTATATTTCTGGTTAATCGGTTCATTTAATCGCCCTGGTTAATCTAATTACACTACTTACGTTATTAAAATGGCTAAACGATCGAACTGGTATATTTCAAAGGTACCAACGTAACGCACAGGTACATGACAGACGGTACCAACTTGTTACAAAACGAAAATGAAAGGGAATATTTTAGAAAACATTTAAATACGGTTAAGTAAATACTTATTGGCATATTCAGTATAGGTTGTTTTGTTCGCAATGGTCGCCATGAACAGAATATTGCGGGATTTTAAATCCAATCGCTAAACCCAGTCACGAAACAAACTCAAATCCAAATGCACCATATTTTAAAATTTTATTGCGTGTCTAAAAACAATTTTCTTATTCAGTTTTCATAACTAACTGTTATCTTAAAACATTATATTAACAGAAGAATATTTCTAATTTTTTTTATTTTATTTACTAGTCTGCTAATATTCCTTAGAACAAAAATGTCATATTAAAATATGATAAAATTTACACTTCGCTACAATGAATCAATTTCAAGTTTAGAGTCATTGTAATTTAATTCCTTTTTTTAAACTATATGAGAAGAATTATGATATATGTTTTGCTTTACACCATATACGTTATATTTGGGGTATAGAAGCAAAGGCAGCAATATCCAAAAAATAAAAAATATATTTTGAACGCTGTCACCGAGTGCTAATTTAAAATATACTAAATTCTAGACTTTATTTATCTATCCCTTCCAAAAACAAGTTTCCTATAAATTTATATTTTCCTATTAAATCTCATGAAAATATGGAACAGAGACACAACGCTAGAAAGATTCTTGACAGCACCAGTCTCCGACACGGTATCATCGCACACTAGATCAATACATACACACCCTGCTTTCAACACGGCACTGCCACCCATCACTTAACCTAACGCAAACATGGACACACCCTGACTTCGGTACGGTATTGCAAGGCAATACTTAACCTACACCTGAACACACTCATCACATCAGCTCTGATGATGGACCCTGAAAAGGGATCCGAAACGTCGGCCAGAGAGGTCTCAAATACACGGCAGAATATCCCAGAAAACTATATACAGTATAAATTAGTAATCCTCGATGACTGCATTAATTTTTTTTTTGGATATTGCTGCCTTTGCTTTCATACCCCACATATAATAAATTTTTACTTACAAAACCTGTTGCAAGACGCTTTTACGGTCATTCCATAAGATAACATTGATTCTAATTAACATTTGATGTAGTTTATTGATTCTATAGATAAGTACCTACGAGCATACCTACAAGGTGTTCCAATTATTTCTACCTATCAAATTCCCTTACGATCAGAATCTTAAAATACTTTCAATACCTATAGATGTATTGTAAGATTTTTTCAATACCTACCGGTGAATTTGATTGTAATTTATTAAGCACACTGAAATATGCGTCGGCTCACTTTTGAGTTGTCGTAGGTCAGGACTAGGTACAAATACAATATCAATGATAGGTATGGAGAATGGTCGTAGAATTTGGTAGTCAAATGTACCATCCAGTAAGTACAGATATTAATATATTGATACAAAAATGTATACTATCGAGCGACTCTTTTAATATACAAAGTGGTAAATTTCATCATGAAAATCTTATGATAAAACTGTGATTTTTCATTAACATGCGAACTGATATTTAATTATAGAATGATTGATATTAATAGTTCAGAATTTATGCGTTACATCTTCATCTTTGTACTTGTTTAAAAAATTAATAAAATTTTTAAAAAAGCGCTTGTGTTTTTTTTATATGTTAACATAACATCATAATTGATTTTAAACATCAGATGGTTATTCAATAAATCTTTCTGTACTTAAAAAAAGCGTTTAATGAATATCTTAACCAGAATCAGACCAATAATTGAATTCATCAATATTGATTATCTATGCGGGTACGGTTTCGTGGGTTAACCCTGTATTACCAGTCTCGTTCTAATTATTGATTGATAATAATTTTAAATGGAAAATCTCCTGATAATTAATTGCTGTATGAATTTAAATTGCATCTATAAATAAATATTTAACTTCTTAGATTTCTAGGGTAAGTCAGTCAGAATCTTACTAACTAGTAGTTAAAAATCATTATATAGTTATATACTTTTAATTTAAATTTATATACTTTAATTAGATCGAGCTTTGTGTTCAGATTGATTGACATATATAAATGTACATTTATAGGTTGTATCAGAGGTAGTGCAAATACTATACAGGTAGATTTTTATTAAAATTGATTTGTAAGCATATACAGTACCTAATCTGAAATTTTGGCTATATTTTCCATTCATTTAACCACTTTTTTTTAGCTAAGTAGCAGCAAGCTGGATTTTTTTATTTTTTATAATGATTAACCACCCATTTATAATGATTAACGAAGTAATCTTTGCAGATCGGTGGGCGGAGTGTTATTACGAATTAATTTAATAGGATGCCTATTAATTAATTATAAAGCTAATTAACCATGGCAAGCTCCGTCAGAACTGCACTTAATTGACGATGTATATAGTCATAGCGAATTAATTAAAAACTAGTATATAACTCAATGAAATGCAAGAACCATATTGACAATTATCAAGATTCAATTGTGGCCATTAATCTCTTTGAAAAATAAATTATACAAAATAATACAATTATATAAAAAAAATCAATATAAAGTCGCATAATACCTACTGAAATTAAAATCTATCCATACAAATATACAAGTTAGGTACCTACTTATCAGATTCCATTTAACTTTAAATTTATTATTTGATATCCATAAGCTTTGTTATTTTGTTTAATATGTAAAATTTTCATATCAAAGATTTATAACTAACATCTTATTAGATTTTAATATCTACAAATTCAAATAGATAGGTACATACTCATACACAAGATAAAAAAATTATAGTTGTATGTGTTAACGAGTATTAAAAATATCTAGTACTAGTTTTAATTAAATAAAATCTTTGTATAAACCACTTGGAGTAACTTTACGTCTACCGGTTTCTATAACACTGTATCTTCGTCAGGACGGACACACAGTAGACGTAAAGGTACTCCAAGTACTTTATGCAAAGTTTTTAATAAATTAAAATTAATAATTATGGCCAACCACAAAGTTAACACTATAAACATCAAAAATATTAAAAATAAATATTATTATTTTAACATGTTTTTTCTAAAGAAAAATCTATTTATTACATAAATGTTTTATTATAAAAAATCAAAGTGCATCTAGAAATGTGTGATTAAAAGGTCTTTATCTATAGTTAGCATTAATTCAGTGTTCAATTTATATAAAATTATAATTCAAAATATTCTTATTGAATCAGTGGTTGAGCAATATTAATTGAAGTACCTATCGCACAAGAGATTCGAACAGATATTGATAATTAGGAAAATAAAGAGTGGCTAAGTACTCATAACATAAATTAGGTATTCTGTCGGTCTTTGAATTTAAATAAGGTAAATTTAGTAGACGTCACATGAAAAAAATTGGTGACAGGCGAGAATTGATAATATATATCAGTTTAATTAACTCACAATTGAATCCATTGTCTCAATAATGAATACCTAATTTCGTGAAATTGCGCAATTTTTATAAGGTTTATTGTGACCTAATGAGGTGAACGAATAATTAACCGAAATTTATTCCGCATAGATATGTAATTATGTATGTCTAATGTCTGGTCTATTTTTGAACTCAATTGTGTGCATTTATAATATTAGGTAGCGAAGAAAACGGTATATAGTTTATCTATTGAATATATTAGAATGATAACCATAATTTTTATTTTTTTTATGTAAATCAAGTTAAGCCAATTAACAAAAGCGTGCTATGAATACTTTCAAATAAGCTGATGGTTCTTATAGGGTACTAAAAATCAGAATATAGTAGGTACCTATATCTAATAATTATTATCATATTATTTTAACAAATAAATAGTTCATACATTAAAAAAAATGCAACACAATACAAGTACAAGTTATGTTTCAATGTAGTGACTGCACTCGCCTGCCAATTACTGCAGCGAATAAAAAAACACCCACGTTGAAGAAAATCATGTAAATATATTATCACCTCACCGGAAATTGAACC
The DNA here is from genome assembly GCA_016648135.1 of Agrypnia vestita. Taxonomy (NCBI): domain Eukaryota; kingdom Metazoa; phylum Arthropoda; class Insecta; order Trichoptera; family Phryganeidae; genus Agrypnia; species Agrypnia vestita. The sequence continues at coordinate 198,667 of JADDOH010001931.1, forward strand.
TGAAACCCCTGGGATGAGATGACAGTGTCCCGTCCGCAGGGCTGTCAATTTTAACTACCTAAGTTATATTTAACTCCAGCTAGGTATGTAGAACCATTGTTTATAATAGGTACCTGCATATTTTATTTACAGTATCTATTAAAAAAATATATCCACAATACTTAGGTCTACTTACCTGGTTTGTATACTCCGTATACCTACAGGTAAATTCAAAAGTAATATATTATCTGTGCCTTCACTGAGGTAGCAGTAGGTATATTTAATAAAAATATGTTACATCTAATACCTATATGGGATATACAGGAAGTATTTGACAGATAGACGTCAGTGCTAAGAAATAATGAATTACCTGTTGATAAGTGCGAGACGGGAAATCCTGGTCCCTGGAACATGGGTCCTCCCGGTCCGAAGGGCCCCAGGACCGGAGGCCCCACAGGCCAGCCGGGGGGCGGAGCGCCCAGCCCCGCCTGGTACGCCGCCGCCGCGGCCGCCAGCGCGCTGAACGGGGTGGGTCTGATGGGCCCTTGCGACCCGGGGCCTTCTCTCTCCTGTAACAACTGCCTCTGTCTTCTGTACAGCATCTCTCTCTCCTCGTCGCTCGTCCTCCCGTCTTCCCCGTTCACCGATCCGTCTATATTCAGATCTTCCACGTCTACTATGGAGTCTTCTTGATTCACAGAATCTTCGTATTCGTCTTCCGAGGACGTCATTAACGGAGGTGTCGCCGCGTTCGAGTTGAGGTTCAAAGGGGGGCTCGAGTTTTGCGTTACCATGGGACTCATTCTCATTTTCGGGGATTCCCTCTTCTGTCCCGGCAGCTCGGGCCTGGCTTGGGGAGACTGCCTGAGCGGCGAGTGGGGGTTTATCTGGTGGTGGTGGAATATCTCCGGAGATATCCTGTTGCTGGCTTCCAGGTCTTCGTCCCTCAGGGGAGAGGTCTTGGAGCGCGGTCGCGTGTCGGCCAGCAGGGAGGCCACGCTGAAGCTGATTCTGGAGTTCTTGTTGTGGTTGTTGTTGTTGTTGGTGGTGGAGCGGTCCAGCGGCCTGAGGGCTTCCGGTGACACGGCCATTGCTTGTCTCTGCTTGGCCACCGACAGATTTTGAATCGTCATACTAAAGTCTCTCTTTGACAACGGAGGCGTTTGTTTCTTTAACATTAATACTTCTATTCGCACTCGGAGGCTCTATCCATCGAGGCTGCCCGGCAACATCGGCACAAGAGGTAAATATCTCACAGCGGTCAACAATGTTCACAATTCGGAGATGCGACAAGTCAGTCAAAACAACGGGCTCTACGTTCACAATTGATTTTCATCAGATCGGATTGTTCACAAACACTGTTTACGACGCCGATTCGTGAAGTGTCCAACTTTTTGTCAAGCCAAAGGGGTTTTCACCGTAAACGGACAGGACCGCCTCGTCGGACGCGCGGATACAAACTGAACCAAAGGCGAACCGGTCTCGCTGTCATTTCGGTGTTATTACTAAAAACGGGTCGAGCCGCGGACGGGGAGGAGCCGCCCGGCGATTGGGCACGCCTTTCGAACGCCGGCGGTTTGAACGGGCCAATGGCGTTGGCGCGATTCGAATTGATTCTTTTTTCACGGTCTGAAAGGGGGAAGCCTCTCTTTCTATCGCACAAATTGAATTTGAACCCCTCTCGTGTCAGAGAATGCAACTGTTTGGAAGAGCGAAGTGTAAATATATATGTACGGATGATTATTTCGCTCGCTTCTATTCAAAGGAAATGAATACCGTGTATTTATGTGATGCATTACACTTCACTTGTGTTGTATTTATGAGTTAGGCTTTTTTTCGTCAGTGGACGGCGCTACATGCAAATGCGATCGGTCGCTTTCTATGCGAAGTACAAATAGAAACACGATAAAGTAAAAAATATATTAGATAAATTAGATAAATTATACAAGTCTCATAGAGACGAATCAATTTATATGGAAAACGTGTATGGAATTGTATAGAAGTATTTAAAGGGTGGCCCAGGGCTTATGACCTGTATGAGCTGATCTGAATTTGACCATTGCAATGTGTAAATGTTTCCAATATGAATAGCTTCGTCTCTGTAAGACTTATTTAATTTATTTTAATTAATTATTAACCCTCTGTGGACAAAATCTAGTCATTGTGTTCTCAGAACATATATCTATAGGTATCTACATTTAAAAATATTGTTAAGAAATATATTTATGTATATTTATAAATAATGTTTCGCCCGTTGGATAATGTGTGAAAAATTAAGCCCTTTTTAGTTATGTTTTGACTTATAATAGAATTCTTCATATTTCTACATTGAAGCACGAATTATAATATTTTTTTAATAAAATAATATAATAATAATAAAAAATTTAATAAAATAAAATATTTATGCAACAGAATAAATAACATGACAATAATTATTTGGATTTATTTCATTCACATTCTAATTAAAAACAGCTTATTTCTAGTACCTACTGATTGCACCTCACCTTTGCTATTTTAGATCATACTAAGTAGGTAGTTATCTATTATATTTTTTACAGTGGCGTAACTACGGCTATATAACGCATTATGACCCACGGGAGTAGGGACCTAGGTATATAGGTAGGTATTGTGTATCAATACTTTTGACACTTTTCTCGGTGGACTAGTTTTTTTTACCTACACAATGTAAGAATTTTTTCTACAAATTTTATACCTACACAAAGAATTCTTGCAACTCATCGCAGCGTGAACTAAAAAAAAAAAAATATTACATGCCTTCGTATTCCGGGTCCCGTGTTCGATTCCCGATGGTGGTGGTTTTTATGACGCATCTTGAGTTATTCTATGGATTAATTGCCTGTTGTAGTGTTGAAAATTAAGTTTTTAAAATATGAAAATATAGGTAGAAATATATTATGAAAATATGCAACAGCAAGAATATAGGTAATATATGATAAAACTTTCGCCGTAACGTGAAGCCTTTTTTGCCATTGAATTGCAGGGTTGTAGGTATAGGAGTCTAAAAACACACAATTTTTATTTCTCATAATTGAAAGAATATTTTAGAGACAAATTTGATTCTTACTATTTGATTTCAAAAACCGCGTTTTTATTAATATTATTGTGCCGTATAAAAATGCATATTCAGGGTGCTATTCTATTCTGAATTGGGACTCAACGCTGTTTTGCATAGGGGACCATTATTTTACGTGAACGTTAGGTACGCCACTGAATAAATTCAATAAATAAAACTAGGTATCTATTTAGGTAAGGTGAATATCTGAGATCACTTTCTTTCTTTCATATAGATAGATCCTTTCTCTAACTTTTTTTTAAATATTAGAAATATGTATTAATTTTACGTAGGTACCTACCTTCCCACAGATTGGAACCTACAGCTAACCAGAAGTGGTGTGCAGGGAGAACATTGAAGCACGACTTTTTTAAGCACAGATCTATTTTTTTTTTTTAAATCTTAATTATACATACAGGTAAATCGTAATATTCCTATTTCAATAAATACCATATTATTCAGATTTTAATATTTCATAGTATTATGTCCCATAAATATTTAATTTCGATATTTTTCCCCAATATTTGTTTACGTAAAAGTCTCACTGTACGCGCTTGCTATCTAGTAGGTATAAATATATTTTTGAATATCTATAAAAAAAATTTTAGGCCAAAAACAAATTAAAGATCAAACATAATAATATCTTATTAAGTATAAAAAGCTTCATATTATCGTGATAGCAATGATCATGCTATCAATTTTTTTTGAGTTGCAGCCGCCAAAATATTGATATTATTTCTTAATTTCTAAAAATGTAACTATTCTTTTCCGCGTTTTTTCCTTCCACCTAAATAATTTCGTTACAAAATTTTAAAAGCGATAAAAAAAAATAATGTAGTTTTTATAAATGTCATTGCAATCCTGAACGTGGATATTTGCATCAACTGATGACAACGTTTGACATCAAATCATTACATCCAAATGAAACACAGGACAACTTTTTAAGTATTCGATTTTTTTTAATGATATATTTATCCGAAAGAATTCGCCAATACACATTTGCACCACCCTGTGTGGAAATAAAAATGAAAATCTTACAAATATGTAGTCTAGAATAATTTTGTATCAACACAAAGTAAGAATTCTTATTTGTTCCACGGTGATTGTGCGAAATTTTCCCGGCGGAAGAAATATTTTCGCTTAGGTATTTGCGGATTCACCATGTATCAAAGCATACTTTCATAGTTAATTTCAGTATTTTTATGCCATGTTTTTTTTTGTATTTTTATGCCTCTATTTTTATAAAAACTATTGACCTAATTTTTTATTATTATTTTTGCGACAGAAGAAATTCATTTTTACATCATGATGATGCAAAATGCAATATCGATTTTTTTTATATTTGGCTTTTGCTGTGTGCCGTTACTAGCCATTGCTTAGTGTTTATAATTAGCCATCGCTAGATAATTAATATAAGATAAACTAGCACATCAGAAACCACCGATTTTGGCGTACCACAAGGAATAGTACTGGAACCATTGTTACTTATTTTATACTCCAATGACATATTTGATCTGAAATTACATGGCCAAATAGTTTCTTATGCAGACAATACGATTCTATTAATTAATAAAAAAACGTGGACTGTGGCTAATACTATAGAAAATGAAGATGTAAATAATCTAAAATTTAAAAAGACTTCAACGACAACTGTCCATCAACTGTAGAAAAAGATTATATTAAATACCTTGGATTCATAATAGATAATAACCTTAAATGGAAAAAATAAATATTTGACCTTACTAACGAAATTAAAAAAAATGCCTGTATAATTTTGAGATTTAAAAAATAATATATCACGCTTTTGTTCAATCTCAATTACAGTAGGTACGGTGTTATTAGACGGGGAGAGGCATATATACCACTGTATTAAAATTAAAAACTACCCGAAAATGATAATTAAAATAATTCTAAAGAAAAAAATGACTGCCTAACTTATAAAGAATTCAAAGTAACAAAAATAATAGATATATACAAAAAATCCAATAATCTACAAGATTTTGAGATACACATACCAAAATTTATTTTTACTACTACCCAAAATCATTTTAGTTTTCTTGGTATTAAGTACGTTCTTTAATAATCTCCCCCAAGCGATCAGAAAAATAACAGACCAGATTTTTTTTTAATTTGAAACCAAAAAACATATAATACAAACACCTACTAGACACATAATATAATCATTAAACTATTTTAAAATGCGTATTTATACCTTTTACCTGTAATACTCCTTTTCTAATCATGAGTCTTCTGACTCTCATAGAGTTAGTGAAATAAATTTTTCCCATAGGTAGTAATTTAAAATATATATATATATGTATATATATATATTAATATCAAAATGTTATTAATTAAAAAATATTACTTAGCATTAAAAAAAGGAGAGACCGTCTGGCGTTCGCGCTCTATGATCCCATCACAACCCAATAAATCTAAATATGGACCTTGCAACTTGCAATGGCCCTTGAGCGTTTAATTTTTAAAGATATCTATTTTGAGTCGAACTGTTTAGATAACCATTATATTTATTTAAAGGTTTTTTTTTTCAATTTTGAAATTATCAACCTTATATTGTAGGTAGTCAATCTTTACGTGCCTACTAATATATATTTTTATTTTTATTTATTAACCATAGGAGGCGATGATAATACTTATTTATTTATTATCAATGCTCTTTAGAGCTTTTACAAAAATAAAGGTAAGGTAATACATCTCAAGCAATAAAACAAATTATTATATAATAAGGCATAACATACTCGTAAAGTAAATAACAAGTCAGATATAAGTACATAAGTATAGGAAGATATAAGCAAATATAATGGAGGACATAGCATTACCAATATTAATATAGAGCAAGAACATAATAAGTAGGTACAATATAAGGAACAGGAAGTAAATATAAAGAAAATATTTGTAATAAATACATGTGCAAAAGCAAAATAAAAGTATGTCAACTCTGCACGTATAATGAAAAGTAATGCACATTAGAAAAAAAACAGCCAATAAAATAGGCGTTTGAAGGGACGAAAACAAATATAAAATTGAATATAGAAAATAATATCACCGATAGGTATACACGGAAACAAGTTGCTACCAATATGCAAAAGCAGGATTTTTCGGAATGCACTAGAAGCGGGTAGCTTGGTACGAACACTTTTCTTAATGTTCAAACAAGTACTAAACCCATCTACCACATCCACGCCACGCTCCAACAACACAGCTGGATATGTAATCTGCGAATATTATTAATTGAGTTGTTTTGACCAATGCTGTTACTTATATGATTAGGTACATATTTCTTTTGAAAAGTTGTTTTGTGTAACTACCGTTCATATCTAAAAATAAATCCCTTAAAGAATACCTACTACGGTAAATATTATAAACGAGTTGCAGATGAAAATTTAGATTTCATAAAAGTTGGAATAAAATTTCTTCGAAAAAAAAGTATTTCCATAACGAGTATTGCGCGTTGTAAGGAAAAATTTAATTTCCATTCAATGCAAAGAATAATTTACCTGCTTAGTTTTTGAGATCGTAATAGTTATTCGATTATTTAGTAAACAAGAAATTATTAACGATTTTCACGTTTAATTATTATTATTTAAATAACAAGACACTCGCCTAGTTGGTGATTAAGGGGTCGGTGCGGTGGTTCGAACCCCAGAACCCTTGATCATTAGTCCCGGGAGACCGTCACGTTAGCCCTACTTTTATATCATAAAAATATGTTTGATCTCGTCGACATCCCTTAATAAACCTTTTTTTTGTATAATAAAATATTTTAATATTGTAGGCACGTGTAGGTATATGACGTTCAGATGTTCTTATTGGGTGGAATTGGTGGACGTTGCATTATGTAAATTGATCACTTAATCCAGCTTATACAGATCAAAATCCTTGGGCCACCCTATGAAGACTTCCATACACGTTTCCCATATAAATTGCTACGTCTCTGTAAAACTTCTATAATTTATCTTTTTTTTTTTATTTAAAAAGTAATGGAAACCTAAGAGGTTTATGAGTAACATTTTTACATGATTCAATATAAGAAAATATAATAATATAATTTAGATACAAAGGCAGTTAACTAATATCTTAACTAATATCTGTGGACAAAATCCAGTGTCATCAGAAAGTACATGTAAAAATAGTTTTAGTTATTTTATTTATTTTGGAAACTAAAAAAAATATTAATTTGTGGAAACTTTTGTCCGTTTTATATTTTGACTATTTACATCATTATAACAGAATGTTAGTTAACTTAGTAAAAACCACTACCAGATTTAAGGTCCACCTACCGGTTTCGAGACATACCCGTCTCTTCGTCAGGACCAACACTACACTACTATGTTCACAACACTATACACCACAACCATAGTATTGTTAAACTTTCACCAATATTTATCACACGCATGTTAATCTTGTCAGAGACAAGCATGCACTAATTAGCCCACAGAACAATCAGGAATCTAACATCATTTTGTAGTGAAAATCAAAATAGAGATGACTCGATGGATCGATGCCTTTGAGAGTGTCGGAGATATATGTTGCGTATACCATGAACAGCTAGACGCACAAATATCTCCATATTTCAAGAATCAAGGGGAGATTCACAACCATTTGCTAGAAAAGAGAAGAGGCCTCGTCGAGGATCGAAGAGGAAGATGAAGAAGTGGAAAAAGCTTCAGACACTTCTCTGATGACGGCGCCAAGATGTGCAGGTTGACGAAAGATGAGGAAAGATAGAGGAGAATAGTCAAGAGGGCGGGGAATCATGAAGATCCTTAATCATGGGGAAACCTACTTGAATTATAGTGAAATCTACATAACATCAGATCGTTTTTAATATTGTTGAATTTGTCATCGGGGTAAGTACCTACAGTAGTGAGGTAAAAAACCTCAAGAACGATATTTAAAATAATACTAATTATAACCCGTCAAAAATTAGCGATATCTGGAGTAGCGTAGCGTCTTGATAACGCTAGTGATTGACGTAATTGTTTTTTTTCTTTTTTATACCTCATTATTATATTATACCTACCTACCTCAATATTTTTTGTACCATCTGGTAGCGTTAGTGACATTGACATTGCTACATAGAGAATTATATATTTTGATTTATACCAGTGACGTATACGATAATGTAATGGATGCACTTTTTATGAAATTGTCATTAAACTAAAATATTTTTAAAAATCTCAATATTTAAATAAATCTGGGATCGGGGATTTTACCTCTATATGTTCTAGTTCCACTGCATTAAAAATTACAAGAAACAATCCAAAATTTACACTAAAATTCCATAAACCAAAATATTCATGTAGAATGTCAATGTAATATTTATGCAAATACTTAAATACAAATGTCAACATTCTATTTGAATGTCTCGATGCATCTCAATTTACGACCGTAAGTATGAAAGAAATATTTTTCCGAGCGCAGGAATATGCACGCGAAAGTGCAATACTTGCGTTCCACTGACATTCTGTACGTTCTCTGCTAGTTGATTAATTCATTGCTATAAATGTATGAACTAATTTTATTTTATAATGAAGGTTGTTGGTTGTGATAAGTTAATAATATTATTATTAATAAAAAGAAAACGGTTTATTTAATACCACTATTTATTGAATTATCAACGTGTTTCAGTACCAATAGTCTCTTCATCATTATACAGTATGCAGGTACTATTTATAGATAGGTATAAACAAAAACAAAAAACTAAATATAAGGAGTAGCATAATTAATTAGAAATAAACATGTAAATAAATTTAAATGGTAACTATTTGTAAAAAAGATTTGATTATTTATTATATTAACTAATTCTCTTATTTTTGTTTATCTATAGATACATATACAATTTTAATTTTTAGTATAGGTACGTTGTATCCTAATGAAAGGGCCATTGATCTCGAAATACGTTGACTAATTCATGAATAGTAGTTTTTAACCTTTGTGTTTTCTTTTATTAATAATAATAATCTAAAACAATTCATTTGAAGAATTAAATTTGATATTTTATAAGTACAGCCTAATTCTTAATACAGATTTCCAATTTTTAAAAAATTTAATAGAGATATGAACACAGAATGCGTGTCGCATCAATATTCTTACTATTGCTTACTATTACGCATCAATATACTTAAAATAGAACTAACTTGCATCCTGGAATGGGGTTCGAATCACCGACCACCAGATCACTAGTTGTGCATCATGACCACCAACAGGCTACTAAAGGTTTATAGTAGTTTTATGAATAGCTTTTTGGTTTATTGATTAAGACAATTGCCTAATGACACAATGGTCTGGGGTTCGAGCCTCGTTCTAGACCAGCAAGTAGATCCTATAATATTTTTCAAAGCACAGGCGTCTTGCTTAATTTGAAAATATGCAGTAAAAATATTGATGTGAGACCTGTACGTATCCTATTAAATGGATATATAAAAAACAGAGAAAATAAATTAAGGATTAGTTTTAACATTATTGTTGTTGTTAACATTGTTAATAAATTAGTAAATTATACCTTTATATTTTTTTGACAAACCTTTTCGGTATCCTTAATTCATGATGATTCTGTTTGACATATTCCGCTAAAGGATGTTCCAAATACAACGATTACAATCTTCACGGTGTTTAAATTAAAAAAGGACCTCATTATTTTGAATGTGAGCTCATATCCTCTAAATCAGAGAGCCCTTAGGCATTTTGTAAACAATTTGGGTCCCTTTGAAGCGGGATTTTTAATGGATACGGGGACCTTATTTCTTTGTCATTTGATTATTGTGTTTTGCCTTCACAAACAATTGTCATTTATTCACTAGCACTTTCTATCTTTGAAACTGCAAAAGGGATCAGCAGTGTAATAAATGTCCACAGGGTACTAAAGAGGTACCATTTAAAAAAATTTTGGAAGAAGAGGAACATGATTTCATTGTTTTTTATTTAATTTGTAATATTTGAATCGACTGACGTTTAATACATCAAAGTATCGGGAACTTTCTTTAATGAACTATATTAGGATTGCTACCCGGTTTCGTCCAAGATTAAAAGATTTGTATTTCGTCCAAGACTTGTATATCTATGTTTCAGTGTTAAATTTCGATAATATACACATTAACTAGTTCATGTAAGCACTAACCATGAGTTAATGAATACATTATCTAGAGTTGACATATACACTATACTAGTCAAAATCCAAATTGACACTTTATCTGTAACATATACCTATATTTATATCTTAATGTCACTAAATCACTGAAAATCTTGACGAAAAAAATTGATGCTTGCAAAACAAAAATTAACCGAAAAAAGTCATCAACACATTTTTGTAGCTATTTTTTCGAAATGTTTTTTCTTGGTGAAACATTTAAATTAAGAGGTTACAAAGAAATAATCTTGTCTAAGTTTTTGACAGATCATTTTAAGTTTTAAAGCTTGGCTTCATGTCTCGTGATGGAATTGATGTTGCGAACTGAAAATCGTCACGTTGACCTAGATATTCCAGACTACGCAAGTGTACAGATTTATTGTATTTTATATTGTAATTTTCAAACATTCAATAGACCAGTTATTGAGGCCCTATAAAACCCAATGTCTGTCTGTCTATCTGTCTGTCTGTCTGTCTGTTTTATATAGAAATCTACAACGTTTGTCCGATTTGACCCAAATTTTGCATACTTTTTCTTAAGAACCCGGCAGGAAACATAGGTGACATTTCTCCCCTCCCCCTTTACTCCTCCCTCTCCCCCTGATATATTTTCCATGAAAATCTGTACCGTTTGACCGATCCGAATTTAGCATACTTACTCTTTAGGACCCGGCGGGTAACATAGGCACCATTTCCATTTTTCGTCTTTACCCCTTCCCCTCCCCCTGATATATTTTCAATTCAAATCTATACCGTTCACTGAAATTTGCACATATATTTTTTAGGACCTGGCGATAACATAGCCCAAGTTTCCCCTCCTGCACATTCCATCCATTTCAGCCTAGATTAAATGGAAACATTGTTTTTTTAAAGGTCTTTCAAAACAATGGAACTCTTAACTTAATCCTTACACTAGTGCCATCTGGTTACGTTAGTTACAGACATTGTTACATAGATAATTATACTTTTTTTTAAATATAACACACTATGTATATCGTAGTTGCATGACATATTTTACCTGAAAAACCTCCAATGAACATATTCAATCTCAAAGCTTGGCATATCCATCCATTTTTGAGTAAATTGACCCTTCGCTGCAGTGTAATGTATCGCTTTCCATTCAAATTTCCCTACGCAATACACTCAGAAGCGTATTGAGATGTTTTATAATATTATGTACTACGCTAGTTTGGTGAATTATCTATTTCGACGCACTTCGTAAATCATCGCGTGTTTCCGCCTCGTTTCGACTCCTGTCGGTAATCGCCCTCATTCCCTATTTCGGCCCTATTTTCTTTGTGCTCACCCTACAGGAGCCGCCGCTTTCTGTGCACCCTGTACGCGCTTTGATAGAGGGATGCTACAGGGGTGTAACAAACGAGATGAATTTAATTAAATTCGTGACATTCTAAAGTAAATAATATTTGTTTGAAACTGTGCGTTATGTCACTGTACGGAGGATTTAATTTTTTTTTTAATTTTTATAAATCATCAATAATTATTGTGCAATTTATGTATTCGCTCTGAAATTAGTATATTTGTGGGTCATTTATGACCCTTTGATCAAATATGTAAAAATGAAAGTAAAATAATATGTAACAAAATGTTAGTGTGTTTTTTTATTTATTAACGCCCTAAAGGGATTTTACAAACAAATAGGTAAAATGTACATTTATAGAATGGATAGTTTAAAGAAAAAAAAAGAAAAACATATAATAATAATAATGACATTAAGTCGAAAGGAAATACTTAGAATACAAATACAAATATGTAAGGATAAATAAAATATAAAGTAAAAAGCAAGTATATATATAACAAAGCAGGAGCCAATAAGAATCTGTCAAAGGAAGCAAGACTAGCGGTACATAATGGCGTTCTAGTGCCAACCCTGATGTATGAAAGTGAAGCCTGGAATTGGCAAAAGAGGAATGAAAGTAGACTGAATGCGGTAGAAATGCGGTCACAAAGACGCTTGTGTGGAAAATCTTTGGTCGATAGAGTGAGGAATGAACAAATTAGACGTGAATGCAATGCTCGCTGTAGTGTGGTAAATAGAATAAAGAAAGGAGTGCTGAGATGGTTTGGTCATGTGGAACGTATGAAGGAGGAAAGGATGGTTAAGAAAATATATGAGGCGAGTGTTGAAGGCAACAGGAATAGAGGGCGTCCGCGAAAGACCTGGCACTATCACATACTACAAGTATTTGAGGATGGCCCTGTTAAAAGCCGTAACAACCATAGAACTTGTATGAGAAGATGTATGAATGTGGCCGAGGCAAAAGTGGTGTGCCAGGATAGAAGAGTGTGGCGTTCAATCCTCTCTGCCTACCCCTGCAGGGAAACGGCGTGATGGTTAGTTAGTTATTTAGTTCAGAAGCATAAGGAAAAAATAATATAATAAATAGTAGCATAATATTTATCAGATTTATCACAGAAAACCAGGAATACTTTAAGCTTATGAGATATGGAAACCAAATCACAATGTCTAAATTTAAAAGAACCCAAATGCAGGACCACTATATTTTAAAAGCCATTAACTACTGCAATAATTTACTTAATGAGATACGCTGCATCAATAACCTTACAGAACAAATTTAAAAAATTAAAACCTTCCTAAAATCCAACTTAATTTCATAAATCATTTAAACTTATAGCTTTTTTCAAAATACTTCAACATTTCATTATCAAATTACCTTTTATTACCGTATTATTAAATGACTCGCATATGTACCTACATACAAAATAAGAACTGAGGCTCCCTCATCAGACTCAAGAGCTTCTCTTCACTGATGAGGTCTACATGACTACAAAATATTTAAAAAATGTCAATTTAACATGTAAGATTTGTATTTGTACCATATATTAAATTAAATACAATAATAATTAGTAGATAAATAACCAATTATTGAGATTTTTAGTCTATCGGATTCAAGACGTATACATTACTTCATAGGACAACCACTACAATAGCATGGTCATTTCATTCGATTCGTCAGGACAATCAGCTACTAGTATTAAAATTACAACTTCCACCAGAACCACAGAATTATTCACATACTAACACCTTCACAAAATATTCCTCACATGAGTGTTAATCTAACCGAAGACTAACATGCACTAAGCATCCTACTAAAAGAGATCAAGAATTTGAGGGATGGAGTCTAAGGGGGTATTAACAAGCCGAATCGAACAAAGAACTATAGGGAAAGTTTATTTGATTATTATTTAGAGTAATATTGTTTTTTATGGCTTTACTAACATTAAAAAAATACCATATTATTCAGTTTTAACCAATTATTGTTAGTATTTAATATTTCTTTCCGTGTTTGAATATCTAAATTATGATTGTACTCTGAGATGACTCGCAAATTCGAAGAAATTATTATTATTAAGATATCTCGTATGTTCTTTAATTCTTATGTTAAAATTTCGCGATGTCCTCCTAATATAATATGATTAACACGAGTAACATAACATAGTAATATAATATGATATATACTATTAGAAGCCTGAATAACCGTCGAGCTTGCATGCAAAGATGAGTGAATGTAGACGAAGCGAAAGTTGTATGTCAGGACAGAAGAGTATGGCGCTCTATCCTCTCTGCCTACCCCCACGGGGAAACGGCGTGATGGTAAGTTAGTTAATTAACGCGAGTAACAAGTTAATTGATAAATGAGTCGTATATTTCCAGACACCGGTAACTCCATACCAAAAAAATTTACATCGGTTCAAGTAGCTGTTCAAGTAGGTACTAGCGGTGTCTGGAAATATACGACTCAAATCCTTTTGTATAATTATTTTTATCTTTATTATTTAAAAACAACAAAAAAATTAAAAATAATAATGGAAAATAGTTTCATTTAGATACATGTAGTTATTGCCATTGTATCTGGTGACTTTAAGAACGCTCCATTCCAACCCTTATGTCGCTGCCAGTTAGGGGATGAAAAATAAGTGCCTTAATCGGATTATGCAAACTGCCGCCATTGACGTTTGTTTGTTTTAATTGGATCCTACACAACACACGGGAGGGGAGAGGGTGGTTTCTGTTGGCGGAGAAGTATCGGTAATAATCGCCAAATAATTGACGAATCAACAGGATACAGGGGGTGGTCCCTTCCCTCAAATCCATTCGACGGAGGTATCATTAGCGTATTTTAAAAAAGATGTTCACAGTGGCTCAGCTTTTAGGCATTTGCTTAATTATAACTGTGGTACAATTTCTAATTTTTGTCGCAAATATTTACTTATTTTATTTATATATTAAGGTGTAACTAAATATAATAATTAGTGTATATATTATGATTAGTTTTTTTTTAATGGATATTTTTCGGACAATTATCCTTGGCGGTCTCCGGTTTTTTGGGCTGTCTATATATCTATGGACATGTAGTTCTCTGTGTGTCTCAAAATTGCTAAGAAGCCATAGATTTTTTACTCACCCCTGAATGAACTAACTAATTAACTAACTAACCATCACGCCGTTTTTCCGCAGGGGCAGGCAGAGAGGATAGAACGCCATATTCTTATATCTTGGCAAACTTTTTTTTCTTTGGCTACATTCATACATCTCCTCATGCAAGCTCTACGGTTGTTGAACGTTGAAATGAACGTTTGATTTTATGCGGCAAACACTTAAGTTGTCGGACAGATCTTAAGAGTATATACAAGAGTTTTCAGTAGCAGTCTCACTGGGAGAAAGTGGTACATAAATGGTAATTAAATGTTCGAATTCAAATTTCTGTAGAAAATCCAAAATCGAGAGTGAAATCAAGGAATTTGTCCCACATATATAAACAAGTAGGTACTCAATTTAGATGAGGAACCATTTCACATGTTTAAATTGGGGGATATTGTCATTGTGATACTGTATTAGATATTGCAGAAAGGATCAACGATCAAAACTATCAATCCGCATTGAACATCTTATACAGGATTACCAATATTAATTAAGTCACTGGATACTGATTTCATTGGAGCACTTTTCTTTAATTCACTATAATTTCGCATTAACTACACGTCTGTAGAACACTCCTAATGTACTTCGCTAATCACACTGAATCGCCGCTTGTCACTTCTTATCTCTGGTTTCGCTTTTGTGGCATCACCATACTGTTGTTGCCGCGCGTCTTGCGCATGTATTTATATTCTTTATACTCTAGAAGTTTCTGATATTTTCTCGTGTATTCCATACACTACCAGTATTTTCCAATTCACTGTGAGTTTTGAGAAATCCTCTACTATGTGAAGTTCCTTCTGTTTCTGCAGTCTCGGGAAAAATTCACTTGTCTCGACATAATTAAGGTAGAAATCTATCTTTAAAGTTTTGTGGGACTAGCTCTGTTACAGCCTGCATACATAAAATCTGAGTGCATTGTATTGTATCACCATAGCTTACCGGTTAAAGCCATCTATCGACAATAGGTAATTTCATGTTCAAGTCCCGCCGGAGACAAAATAACCTGTAAACAATTTAACTTTTATTAAAAACAAATTCACTGGACACAAACTTTAGTCGGATCATTATTTTGTAATTTGCACAAATTTAGACTTTGCTAAAATGTTCCACTCGTTCCTGGTATGCTAACTTTCGCACGGATTCACAGTTAAATATTTATTCGCCCAGATCTATGGTTTTTACTCGCTGTTTAAACAAACTGACTTGCCTGAGCGATCGCGTTGCCGCCTATATAGAGAATGTTTTTTATCGAATCTTCTCGTATATATTTGCGTATTCAACCGACTTCCAGATCCTTCTAAAACATTATAAAAACATTCAAACCATTCGTAAATACTCGACAGAGAGCATTTCTTCTCGATTATAGAATCTCGTGTGTGGTGTATGTTTCTATTTTTAAAATGTTATTTATTATACAATTCAATAGATTAGTATCTTAAATAACAAATAATGAATACTGGATTCGTGGATGCAATCGTCTAATAAGACAAATGAATCGTCTTAAGAACGGGTCGCACTAACAGTCTAGACGCCAACTTGTTGGCCGATGCAGACGGCGCTAAATGATTGTGTACACCGGTCTTAACAAAGTGATACCGGACTCCTTTGTTTAGTTACTAAAAGCCCTTTTAAACGCGGCTCGCTCCAAACTTTGCCCAGAGGTGGCGCAAACACTGCACTGAGGGAAAAATGATTCGTCCAACGTGTCAAATTTGAATTTTAGGCGACTCAAAATTATATAAAATGTACGATGACGAACGTCTCGCCACCATCGCACGCGAGTCGGATATTAGAAAGAAAGATTTTCCTCTCCAACCGCCCCCGATTAATGATTGATAGTAAATGACACCCGAGATACACTGATCCAAAGCTAACTACGACACAGTGGACAAATCGTACTTGCGGTTTCCTGGTAAGTCGGGTGCCGCTTCAATCGAGATTCTTCTGGCTTCTTCGAATCCGGAACAGTTGGTGTGTCTCTTCCGGAAGGCTAAATTGAACTGATTTTGAACACACACAGAGAGGAATGTCCGTTCTCACCGAAAAAACGACACCTGACACGCATTTCAACTGTCACTGGGTAGATTTTTAAAAATTCGAATCCTGGCTAGCGATTGGCGCAGCTCACATCGGGTGACAGTTCGACCAATCAAAATCGCGGCGCGGTCCGCGCGCGGTGATTACAAAACACATTTGTTCAGCCAAAGACGTAGAAGTAAATATACACTACACTAATATAGAGTGGTATATAAGAATGGGGGTGAGGGATAAATCAAATACTTTAAATTAATTAATTGTTTTTATTTTTCATCAGTGTCACACTATTCTTTAATTCACAATATTTCGCACTAATCACTCGTCTGTGGAAGACTTTATACTCGTCTTTGCAGAGTATTCGCACATCTATGGTCGCATTTATTCACTATTGAACGGTAGGTACTCTCTTATTTTATTGTCGCTGGTCGCACTCGCTAGCCATGTGTATTTTAGATTTTTTTCATCCGTTGAAGGGGAACAATCAATCATGGCAATTATAGCTTGTGTTGTATACCTTGAGTTGGAATATATCTGTAACAGAATAAATATGTGCATTCTGTCCAGCTGCGTTGTAAACATATGTAAGGTTTACAACACAGCACGTGGTTTTTTATGTATGCCAAAGAAGTGAAACTTCTAACGCGCGTACGTATGTATATAATCCAACTCACATTTCTGTTATAAAGGTTGTTAATATAATTATTTTTTCAAGATTTTCTAAAGAATGGAACCACCGTGCACTGCTCAGTAAGACACTAATATAAGTTTGATAAATTGACAAAATTTAATTCTTAATCTTTAAATAAATGTTACAACTCCTTTTTAATCTTTACTCAAGTAAATATAAGATGGATCAATAGCCTCCATTACTCCGATAAAACAGTTTTGTTTGCTAACAGTAGCTACCTAATACAAATCTTAAATTTTTTTAAATGTAAATCAGATGAGTAAAGTCTCTCGACTGAATATGAACGTTCAGAAGGCATTGTTTATATATAGTTTTTAGTAGATAAAAGTTTAAGAATTGGTAAAAGAAGTTCTTAATAGTAAAGAAATAGAAATGATTAATTAGAGCAAAGTTGCTTAATTCATAACTCATAAGAAAAAAACATGTTTTAATTACAAGATCTATACACAAACAAGAATTATCTGTAACCAAATTAATTCATTAATTAGAAAGACATATTAAAAAAATCAAATCCACGAAAAATATTTGGCTGCTACCGGGATTCGAACCACGGATCTCCTCCTTTCCGGCGCAGGCGCGTTCTCCAATTACGCTATAGCGGCCTTGTATATTTCCGTGAATATATCGACCATATCTGTCTCCACTTGCCCCGAATATGAGGAAATCCGTGGTTCGAATCCCGGTAGCAGCCAAATATTTTTTCGTGGATTTGATTTTTTTGTATGTCTTTCTAATTGATTAATTAATTTGGTATTAAACTTCACAGAACTTTGTTCTCAAAAAAAATGCAAGTTCACAATAAGAATGTGTTATTGAATATAATGTATATGCGTTGTACCAAATGTATCGTTATATTCACGGAAATGTACAAGGCCTCTATAGCGTAATTGGAGAACGCGCCTGCCTCGGAAAGGAGGAGATCCGTGATTCGAATCCCGGTAGCAGCCAAATATTTTTTCGTGGATTTGATTTCTCTGTATGTCTTTCTAATTGATTAATTAATTTGGTTTTAATTTTCTGAGAACTTTGTTCTGAAAAAATTGCAACTTCACAATGAGAACGTGTTCTTGAATATCTGATTAAGAATTAAGAAGAATTATCTGATTTATTTAATTTATTATGACAAAAAGTTCAAAACATCTGCAATCTGCATGGAACAAGATAACTTATTGTCATCCGGAGCTTAAGTCGTACCTAGGACTAAAAATAAATAAAAATAACTAATAAATTAAGCGTTGTTTCATTTACAGCGTGGAAGTTCATGATTAACACAATAATTTATACACAACGTTTTATTCTAATTATTTGAGTTATATAAGTCTAAGTGCTATTCGGATATTCTGTGATGGCGGATATACATTTAACATGATCACTAAATGTTAGGGTCGTACATCTAGAGACGAAGGGTCGTAAACTGGATGCTCTAGAAACACTAGAAATTAACAGAACAATTAAAAATAACAATAACTTAATAAACATTCAAACACCTGCATCATCACTATTATTTAAATAATTATTAGTGTATGTAAAAATTAATTACTATCGTATATGTCAATAAATAGCTACCCCTTCCGTCCTCCGTTTACTTTCTATTTGTCGGTCATATTATTATTTACAAGACGTCATAGTTCTGACATCTAATACTGTATTTACTGAACATTTACTCTGTTCTTTGTTCTTATATTATCAACCTTGGAATTAATTTACTTATTATACTTTTGTTTGTTCATATATGTATATACTTTTAAATTAATTTACTTTACTTTACATATATATTTTTATTATTATTTATTTTATTTCTTATATACTTTGTATACTTTTTACTCTAAATTACTTTATTTTATTTTTCTTTTATTCTTCTAATTACGTAACCATGAAATTAAATATTTAAATGGAATCTCAATGAATGGAATGGCTACTTACCTCAGAACAGGTATTTTTGTGACCTAGCGAGGTAGGTAACGACAAAGGCCTGCATACAAAAAATTGTATATTGTATTTTTGCTAACTTATTCATAAACCCTGCAAATATTCTTAACATTAATTATGTTTTGATGCAAGCTGTTATAAAAGTTATTGGGCTAATAAACGCCGATTTATCGGCACTAAAACTTAATATTGCCTCTGAAGATGATGGTTGTGCCCATCGAAAGCGCTTGGGCTTATATAACGCAAATCAATGGAATAAAACGTTGTGTATAAATTATTGTATTAAAAATAAGTAAGAGTTTATTTGTGATGTAGTTTCGATACAAATACTTGTGTCATGTAACAGTCACATAATCAGTTTTTACAGGCATAGGCAACTGTTGAAGAGAAAGTAAAATATTTAATTTCACACTTATTTTGTATGACGTGATTGCGATAGAAGCAATTGGCGCAAAATTTTCTTGGTTTTCTTTTTCAGGTTTTTTATTAAATATTGCCAGGTTGCTATAATAAGATTTTTATTTTGTAGGAATCTAATGTGTATATGAATTAATAGGTACACAATACATTTTCATTTCAAATAAACATGAATATAGCTATTACGATTTAGTTTCGAGCAAACAACCATTTAAGTACTTAAAAATAATATAAATACATTATTTATCTGCGTTCGATACAAAATATTGAATATATACAGAAAATGATGAAAAAAGAAAACAAAGATAATTTAAGACATTTAAGAATAAATTCAATACAATGTTTTAAACCACTTTATCACTATATATTTGTCAACTAGTTTCGGTTGGACTCAACCTTCTTCAGGACAATCAAATATAGACTAGACATATAGACAATTAAATATAGTCTATATTTAATTGTCCTGAATAAGGTTGAGTCCAACCGAAACTAGTTGACAAATATATAGTGATAAAGTGGTTTAAAACATAGTATTTAATTTATTCTTAAATGTCTTATAATGTCAAGCCACAAAGGGTTTTCTTGCTTTGAAAAATTAAAGATAATTTACTTGAAGTGGGAAATTGTCACCTCACAGACGCTGATTAACGCTAACTTCGTGAAACATACTTTAAAAAGAAGTTATTAATTTGGCACAATTTAGCAGAATTTGACATCCGACTATAAAATAATCATGAAGCACTATGAAGAGGAAAAGGGACTAATAAATCATAGCCATAGAGCTCGGCAAATCACAAACAGGCAACTCAGTGTGAAAAAAATCAAAAACTTCTACGGAGCAAGAACAACAGAGAACACAGTACCACGACTCTTCAATAAAATACCGGAGCACGTCAAGAATATCACCCAACCTACAAGGAGAGGAAGGGAAATAAGGAAATTCCTACTAAATAACTTGACTCTAGAAAGTTTGACAAATTACATGCTTCATATTGTTGGCCTCAATGCCTTTTTATTTTTATTTTGAGCTGTTCTATGATTTTTTTATTTATTTTGACAGTGATTCATATTAATGCTCATGTTTTTTTTTATTATTTCGATCAGTTACCAAGTCTCATTACTAAGTTTATTTTTAAGTTATGTTATGTTCATACAATATTATTATCTTTTATATATATTTTATCCTATGTAAATTATAGCTATAACTAAATATGCAATGTACGTATGCAAGAAAATCGAAAAAACCTACCGACAATCTGTACAAGGCTTGCGCGATCTATAACAATAGAAAATATGTATAAATTTAATATAAAAATTAAAATAAACTAACTTTGTTAGGGGTAAATTTGCGAAGAGACATTTATCTCTCGCACATGCACGCGTACAAGCACACATTCACACACATACACTCACACACACCAACTACAACTTGAATTACTACCTATTCAATAATATGTAAATATATTATATCCGTTACAATGTTTTCCATTTTCTCCGCGATCGCACGAACGTCCAGAATGATATTGTACTTACTGCGGTTTGTGCAGAGTATTCTCTCCACTAATTAGTTGCACACTTCGTTTAAGAACGAATTAAAATACAATTCCGCAACATTTATTCCGCCGTGGTGTCTGCAGTTGTAACAGTTCGCTGTTAATCGAGCGATTAAATGTACTAAATTAAAGTGTGACGCAGAGCGATCAAGGGACTGCCACAACATTTTTTATTTGTGAAAAAAGTTAGAATGAGGAATGCTTTAGTTTAATTAATGGTTGTAATTTATAACTATTAAGACATTATGTGGTGCGTCTAATGAGAGTACAAACGCGTCTTTGGTAATTTTCTATAGGTTTATATTATACATACATTATTTTTTTATAATATTGTAACGATATGGTAAAAGAGATTACGTACAACATCCATCTAGCACCTTCTACAATATTCTCTTGCTATCTACAACCTTTTGAAGACGCCTGGAACAACCTAGAAGCAACAGGAACCTTCTCCTAAATACTAGAAAGGAACAGAATAATCTAAGAGGTTCGAAAGAACAGCGTATCACGTATTTAAAGCGGTACCAAGAGCTGCGCGGAAGAGTATTTTTTTACATTTCGATCGGTGCGAAATAAGTCGGGAAACGACGGCAGTGTGCCCAGTCGCGGGATTTCAGAGCGCGGATATCGAGCGTAGTAATCAAGCGATTTCACCTAAGTGTCGAAATAAATAAATGCGATAAATACTACGTGCGAGAATTGGATGCAATTTTCTAGTGAATGTTAAATAAAATGATCCCAGAGATAATAAAATGTTCATTGACAAGTCATAGCTTACGAAATAGTGTAATTTAAGGAATATCAGTTTAATTCGTGTTAAATGACTTTGTCCATTTAATGAACAATCAATAATTAATTAATAAATCGCTAATTAATTTACAATGTTTTCATTTGTCCCCCGCAGCCACGAACCGTGACAATATCAATATGTACATCTATTTAAGTATTTCTGAACATTTATGTTTAACTATTTATTTATTTATTTATTTTTTATTACTTTATTATTACTTTATTATTATTATTATTTATTATTATTAACATTATTAACTATAACTGAACATTTAACTAATTTCAATTCACTGTTATTTATTATGCTATTTTATCAAAGTTATTATTAATGTCGCTCAATTATTTAAATGAAAATTAATTATATATTTTATAACCCATACGCACTTAATGCTGATTAGACCAGTGCTTACATACACAGCTGAGATGTAAGTACTGACTAGGAGAAATGAGCAAGCACTGGATGTTTTTGAAAGGTAAATTTCGAGGTGTATCATTGGACCAATTCTAGACAGAGGACTTGGCGTAAACGAAACAAAAATAAGCTCTATATTCTGTACAAAATTTATAAAACTGGGACGACAAATAACGAAGTCCCTGTCAAATTCAAAACCGATCGAGAAAAGGAGCTTAGGAAGACCAAAATTAAGATGTATCGATATTGCCCTCAGGGATGTGTCTGCTTTGGATATTCGGAGCTGGAGAGGTCTGACACGAGACCGAGATGAGTGGAGGAAGACTCTTGGGGAGGCCAAGATACGCCAGAGGTTTCTGAGCCAAATGTGATGATGATGATGATGATGATGATGATGATTGCCTTACTAGGTGAATACCTGTCTCAGGGTGGACTTGGTGTGTATTTAACTTTAAAAATATTTTATTTGTTCTTAATTTTATAAATATAAGAAAAAACATTTAATTCAATTCATAGAAGATAAGATCGGTTTTCGCCCTATACTTACATTTGAATTAATGCAACGGAGTGACACATATCGGGCGAAGTACATACGTGTGAAAATTGAACGGAATACTCTCGAAAGTGATCGAAGCGATGACTAGTGCTAATTAAGAAACAATGTTTGAAATATAATAATTGTGTGAAATATTCTAGAATCATTAAATAATATTAAATTTAAGAACACTGCCCCGAATTAATTCGTTTCAAGTGAGATTAAGGTAAATTAATAAAATCTTTTAAATTTTTTAACTTTATTTTTGTATGTATGTTCCGATAACACAATTATTGGATTTATCTACAGAGGAATAATTATAGAAGTCTCACAGACGCGAAGCTATTTATATGAAAAAAAATTATGAAAGTCTTTTATAGGAAGGCTCATTGTGAACATTATATTGTGTAGAGTGATCACTTAAATCAGCTCATACAGATCGTAAGTCCTGGACTATCCTATAAAAGACTTCCATACACGTTTCTCATATAAATAGCTTCGTTTCTATGAGACTTCTATACTTTATCTTAATAAGTAATAAATTTATTTTCTGTATACTTCCATACATGTTTCTTATATAAATAGTTTCGTCTCTGTGAGACTTTGTGGTATGTATGACGGTCATTTGACATATTTAGGTATTAAAAATGGATATTTTATACGAACCGTATGGTATGATGAGATTAGATTCTCCGAGCAACATATATCCACGCAGTGCCTACAATCTGCGACCGCGCAAGAAGTAATCAGTACGTCCTTGACCTCTGCGGCGATAGGGTGCTTTCCTGATGGTGCTGTGATATGACTACACGAAATAACGAGAATTGAATTTCAACATATTCATTTGTTCGTATAAAATATGCATTGTTTCAATACCTAAACGTAGTCTAAATCCATGCCTAGTGCACACCACTGGTGTTAGTGTGTATTAGATAGAGACTGCACGGACAATTGAACTTCTATGGACCGTGAAAAAACTCAATTTAAGTCATCTGCAAAAATAGATGCAGTTCAGATCTAGGGTGGTCCATTTGTTGCAGACTCCAAACTAATTGCTTACGGGATTTTAATTAAATATTAATTAATTTTCGTATGACTGCCAGAAATATTAGCCGCTTTAATTTAAATTAAATAGTTACAACAGCGTGACAAATAAAACAATAAATCTGTGTTTAAAATGCGAAGCAAATTGATATATATGTATACATATATATAACTTTTGGTTATCTAATCTGACCTTATAAAAGGATTGTTTAAAAATTTGTGATAGTTCTATGATTTTTAAAACAAATTTGGTCATAGATTTAAAGCTTTCTAATGAATTTACATATTTAGCTTTCTAATGGATTTATTTAATGTGTAAAAAATCAGAGGGGTAATTTTTTAACTTAGAATTTTACAATGTCATCGAAACAATAAAAATTAAACACGATTTTTTTGCTTCTATATTTAATTTTTCCAAGTAAATGGACGTTGGTTACGAGGTCTGTTTGATGAGTACCCTTGTTCAAAGATTAATGGGGTGACTGACGCAAAATCTGTATACCATTATTAAACGCCATCTTTTGAGTGACGCCTGACAAATTTATCGAGTAGTTTTGTTTTGCTATCGGTTGACAAGTGGACAAAATAGTGATTGTTTGTAACCATTTTCTCTTTTGGATGGGAAGAAGTGTGAGGTTATCAGGAGGATTATCGTTACACTTAATCTGAAAGAAGACTTATTTGAAAAATAATTTATATAAAAAAATAACAATTTGATAAATTAGAAATTTTGGAAATAAGAAAAAGTGTTAATAGTAAATTGAATATTATAATATTCTAAATAATCAGGTTTTTTTTACAAGCAGCTAATTTTAAAATTTATTTCATGTTAGTAGGTACTTAATTATTTATTCATTTCCCATATTTAATCAAAATAAAATATTAATGCACTATAAAAATCGTCTTTCATTTTACCCACCAAAAACGAAGTTAGGTAGATACTATCCGAAAAACCCAATAATATATTTTTTTTATTTTTACTGTCTTTACTTCAATTTTTTATTTATTGGTATACATTTTATCCTTACGAAGGGACTAAAACATGTTAATATTTTCAATATATAGGTAGTGAAAATATATAATATTTATAATACAGCATATATGTCTACTTAAAGATGTTTATAAATAAATATCTATGGTGAGTTTTCTATTAGACACTGCCTTTTCCAGAAAACATCCTTCGCATAGTTTTATAACAATGCGTGTGAAACATTGTCATAATTATATTTTTTATTACCACGCAATGAAACATTGTTGTTAATGTGAATATATAAACAATAAACTCGCAGTACAAAGTACGTAATATATGAATATATGTACATATTGTTCAAGTAGTAATAGTCATTAAATAATTAAAAACACAATAAAAAAATTATTACGTTTTAATGTTAAATTGTATATCATTCGTGTTCAAATTTAAACATAAATGTAAATTAATAACCTGGCGTCACGTATATATTTATAATGCAAAATAATATTATATAATAATATGTTGAATTATAAAAAAATGTAGGTTTGTATAAAGACTGAGTTATCCCTGTTAATATTGTCACGGAATCATGCTGACGAAGACTAAAACGTTATAAAATATTATATGTTATTTTAAACAATATTTATTTATTTAATTATTTGTTCAGCAGATACATAAAAATGATTTTTATAAAATAAATTATACATGTGTTATTATACTTTCTAAACTGTGGTGTTTTGAGGTTGGCCACTATGACCCACGAGGGGAAGGGGGGTCGGTATAAAAAGGTGAGAGCGCATGAGCGCGCTCTCTTCTTCTTCTTCCCGTCCACCAGGGGCGTGCAGTGGGAACATCGCAGCATAACTTTTACGTAACCAATTATTTAGAAAAAATCGGAATACAACATATATTTCGTAATATTTATATCACAATTGTTATCATAACATTCATATTTCGATATATCATATAAATCTGTAGCATAAATAATTTATTTCTATTTTTTTCCAAAATATAAGTTTACAAAAAAGTCATGCTTCAATGTTCCCACTGCACGCGCCTGCCGTCCACATATAGTATTAGGTCACGGTAGCTAGTGTCGGTCCGCAACACGTATCCCAATTATGTAAAAAAAATTACGTAATTTTTTTTTTCCTTTTAACCCCTCAAAAATGACAGTACTTTTACATGTTGGTTCTTAAAGAATAAGTTTTTATTAATTTACAAAAATATATATATATATAAAAGAAACTACGGACGTTACAGGAAGTTACGGACAGACAGAAAGACAATAATTTAATTATTGGGATAGCTAAACAAAATAAAATATTTTTGCTAAACAGCTACAGTACCAAGAGTGGTAACAGTAGATATATGCGTATTTCAATAAAATTAAATGCGGGTAATGCTTTTTCTTTAACTCCAACGATCGCTTTATACATTCACGTGATTCACATCGTAACGTAAAATCTCTCATTACAATTCGATTAGTTAGGTATACTTAGTTATATTTAACATTCCTATACCACGAATGGTCAATATTCACTTTTTGATTTTTTGACACCCTTATGGTACCTACTATGATCCCTCTTAATATTAAAAATTAAAATATTAAAAATATAATATTAAAAAATACATGTATTTTATTTTCAGTTTAATTTTTAAAAAGCGTGTTATTATATATATTTTAAATATAATATCTTAAAATTATTTCTGAAAACATTTTTTTTGTAATATTGTCATCGATTTGTTCGATGACAATATTACAATCGAATATTACATCGAAACAAATGAAATCACTGGAAATTAATTAGCGAATTATAAATTGATGATTAATAAAATATAAAATGACAATCGATATCTATCGCACCGAAATTCCACGACGAGCGCACTGGCCATCAATCGGTGCGATGTAAGCCATCCGCGGCTCATATAGCACCGATCGAAATGTCAAAACAAACTATCTGGCGTCGCGGCCTATACCCGCTATTTATACGCGAACGCTGGTTTTCGAACTCTCGAGAAGATTATTTTCCTTTCTAGTGTTTAGGGGAAGGTTTTGCTTCTAGGCAGTTCCATGCATCTCCCGAATGTTTTAGATAAATCAAGAGTGCTATAGACTGTTCTAGAAGGTAATAGAGGCTTCGATTTTATTGTCGTCATCAACTTATTACGAGGGATTCTGTGCGTAATCTCCTTCTACTATCTCATAACAATATTTATACAGGGTTATTTGTAAAACATTAATAACCTCACGGGACTGTACTCCTGCCTTAATTAGGAGTCGAAATTGTTCAAGCTATCATAACCTAATATCAATAGTTATGGAGATATGCGACATCAAAGTTTTCATTTTTTTTTCAATATTTCTGACTTATTTTTTGTAAAACGTTGGACTATCATTACAGTAACTTATATCGAGTATGAAAAATTTATTCCCTTCAATACAAGTCAAATAAAAAAATATAAACTTCGAATTCCAATTGGAAAATTGCAATTGCAATTTTTTCATGGTTTTAATCATTTTATTTAACTTGTATTGAAACAAATGAATTTTTCATACTCGAAATACGTTACTGTAGTGATAGTCCAACGTTTTACAAAAAATAAGTCAAAAATATTGAAAAAAAAATGCAAACTTTGATGTCGCATATCCTCTTAACTATTGATATTCGGTCATAATAGCTCGAACATTTTCGACTTATAATCAAGGCAGGAGCATAGTCCTGAGAGGTTATTAATGTTTTACAAATAACCCTGAATGTATCTAAACAGAAAAGATAACATCAATCTTTGATTTATATACCATTATATATTCGTCTCGTAAGAGCACATCAAAATATTATTAGCTGTGGTAAAATTTATATTCATTAATCATCAATCTAGTCGCAGGTGTATCCCACTCGCTTTCAGACATTGAATTATCAAATTTCTTAATTATCGACTACTAGCATTTATGGGTACCTACCAAATATTTTGTAGAGATGTTTTTGTAGAGAAGTGCCCATTTCTAGAGTGATAATTCACAGTTCAAACAACGAGATATGTTTAAAAGCAGTTCTTCCTACACTGAGTACCCAATAATTGAAAATTACTGGCATCTGTATTGTCCTACTCCAACGCAATAAAAGGTGTTAACTATAAAATAATCGACAAAAATTTGGCAAACAGTACAGTGAATCTTCTGCCAATGGTCACTGCGACAACATTCATCCCTATATTAAATCAAGGAATAACGCTTGTGCAATGTAACAGATTTCATACAGCTATTTTTTTATATCCGCTATAATTTAAAGATATTCTTAGATTGCGAGAAAGGGAAATATGGATAGTTAGTATCATCTCAGGAAGTAAAAGCTCGAAAGCATATGGCAAAAAGTTCGTTTCTCAGAATAAGATCATTATTTTTTTTTATATTTAATATAAGGTACAAATACAAATCTTACATATTTACATCTTAAATTGACATTTTTTTTAATATTTTAGTTTACATATTTTTTTAATACTTAAGTTTAATAATACATTAGTTATGTAGACCTAATCAGTGAAGAGAAGCTCTTGAGTCTGATGGGGGAGCCTCGGTTCTTTTTTACTTCCTTTCTTTTAACTCGTGGCGTCTGCTTGCTTGTTTCCTTGACGAAAAAACTTTGGATCAATTTTTAACCCTTTTCCCGTGATCCAATAGAGCTGAAACTTGGTAAGTAGACTCGTGGCGACGATCAAGAAGATCTATCAAATATTCGTTTAAAAAAATTAATAATTATAGAATAATTTCGGATTTTTAGAAATTTTATTGGTTTTTTCAAATTGGAATCATTAGAAAAGTTTGATTAGCCACGGCGCGGCGGCCCGATAACGTCGCGAAATATTTTCTTAATTTGAATTACTCCGTCCGTATAATAGGTACATCACTACGAATTTCGAAAATTTACAAAACAATTGGTTCAAAGATGACAGCAAAATTGGGTTTTTTGGAAAAAAATCAAATAATGATTTATTTCTTTTAGATTTCTGCTTAGTTTTGAAGAATTCTACATTACTCAAATCTGATTCTGACTAAATCATTTGACGCTGGAAATTCATAAGGTACGATATTGATAATAATTGAATCTA
>JADDOH010001932.1:0-70391 GCA_016648135.1 Agrypnia vestita
TTTTTATTTTTAAACTTAATAGTTATCAAAAGTTGCATTGCATTTATAACTACACAAAAATGCAAAAAAAGTTGCAATTGAAGTGTACTTTTGGCTGGTTCTAGAGAGCCAAATATTCTGAAAATGTTGGTTTTTAGTAATTTTTCAGAGGTAATAAAAGTGCTGTTTTCTTCTACATAATTTTTATCAGATTACTTAATTTCTCAGCTCTTCACTTTATAAGTACATAGCTCAAAAGCGGTAGTTCAGTCAGTATAAGTTTCTCATCCTGCCAGGAAAGCATGTCGTACTAATGATCGCTCTCAAAATTGATTTATGGTATCACAAAAGATCTCGACAATGATTTTTGCGAGGCACGAGCTTTCAAAACTCTCGTATACCCTATTCTATTACAATTTTGTTGTCATTTGTCAACATTTGATGCCTCCCTGATATCATTCAGTGTAGCCGAAGCAATAGCAGCGCCTGCTCTGTGAGATACGCGCCTGCTCTGTGAGCCATAACGATCACATACTTCAGCCAACTTTTCGAATTTTTTTGTACTTTCTCAATTTTCTCTTCTTTTAACTATGTTTCACATGCCTATGCATCTGAAGGTTCTTTGGTCTTCAAGAAATGGGTGGTCTTTAATCGGAATAGTTTTATTTTTTCCACATTTACAAGAATAATAAATTTTGCTTTTGCACGCAGTACCTAATGTCAAAAAGAATTGTTGATTTAGTTATAAAGTTTTCTATTTTATCAAAATACGATTGACTTTTTGGTTCTTTGTTGAATTTTTTCGATAGTAGCCTATAATGTTTGCAATATGATAAAAGAAGCTGGCTCACAATGCTTGCATTTTTCTAAACTTCAAGAACGATTCGAGCCACTTGAGAAGTGATGACTTTTGCTTGTGGTTCTAAACTACTTGACTGTTTCATTTCATGACGCGCCCACTCATTATGTCGTTAAACATATCCATAAGTTGGTAATATAGTACTTTTGAATTTTTCGGGATATTTCTCAAAAATACGAAATTTCGTACGACCTCTGGTTTCTTTTGAACTTGACGGATTCGATGCCATTGTGATTCGTTTCACGAATGTATTAAATACTTAAATTTATTACGTATAATATGTAGAAACTTTACGACGGTTCAAAACAAGTAAGCTAACAAATACAACCGTTCGGTATGGAGTCTGACCTAATGAAGCACGCATAACGGGAGCGCGACCCGAAACAAGCCGAAATTGCCCGAACGGGGGTAGGTATTTAAGCTAACAGATTATCAAAATAAACTTAAATATGGCGTTTTCCTTATGCTGGCTATATTATTATTAGAAAAAAAGCATTAAATTACTAAGACAATTGGTAAATACAAAAAATATATCGTTCTGATTGGAATGTTATTTGGCAACTTTTTCTATATTTTAAGGCCTTTTAGCTAGCCAAAAGTACCAGTATTAAGGAAAACTGTAAATACAGCATTTAATAACATATAAAAATGCAACTTTTGAGAACTATTAAACTTGAAAAATCGAAAGTTGAAAAACACCCTAATGAATAATGAGTGATGTGTATCTATATACATTTTTTCATTCTCTTTTCCTAATTTTGCTATATATATTTTTAATTTGTTATTTTATTTATTTATTGCTCTTTACTTAATTTGCGATGTATATATATTTTTTCTTTTTCTTTATTTTTCTTTTTCTTTATCTTAATTTACTTAAAACTTTTAAAGTTGTACTTAAAATTTCTTTTTGAACTTAATTGTTTTCGTTTTTTATCACTTCTTTTTATAAAGTGAATAATATTTAGTAACAGTTTAATATTCAATTGTTGATATGAACCTACAGACAAACGTCTTTTTAGACGTTTTGTGGGAGTAGAGATTACAAAATGTAAAGAAACTCGTAGCCCAGTGGGTATAACACTGGCTTCTCACACCGAGCGTTCCGGGTTCTATTCCCGTTGAGGTCACAATAAATCTAAGTGATTTACTCAAGCCTGGGTGTCTTGTGATGTATATCGCTTGTGTAATTGGGCCCTTGGCCTGTTGAAGCGTAAAAAAAAAAAAATTAGAAAATTAGATGGCTTCTGGATGGATGGCCTCTTCCGTGAATGATGAGATTCAAGATCTGTTGTTATTCTGAGTAATGTAGCCATAATGTTTTTAAGTATGGGATTTATTGTTTTATGGAATTATTTATCCTTTTGCATCCGCATTATTGGGTTCATTACGGAAATTCTATCAATTTTAGCTTATTTTTTATCTAAAGATCCACTTCTTAAATGCTTTATGCCACTTTAAAAGAAAAATATAATCTATATTTAACGATGTCTAATCTGTATTAGAAGATGTTTCAAAGTAGGACCCTTATTGACCTTTATCGAGAAATCACAGTTGCGGTGGCTGGGACATATCTTGCGGATGCCGGAGATAGACTGCCAAAGCAAATATTTCTGGCAAGACCAGAAGGCAGAAGACCAAGGGGTTGTTCTAGGAGAAGCTGGCAAAAGCAGTTGGAGGACTGCTGCGAAGCGAGATTGCAACTAAATTGGGCTGACGTGGAGTGCGAAGCCCAAGACAGAAAAAATGGAAGCTTTTATGCGGTGCAGGGACCCTGACACAATAAGATAAGGGGTAGAAGAAGAAGAAGTATTTTCTGTTCTGTTCTGGTATGTAATAACTTATTTTTCTCACACCCACTATAATTTTCCTGTCCTCACTGTAAGCCAAATTGAATAGGTACATGAATAAAATATTGAGATGATTGGAATTAGCTAAATTCAAACTTCCATAATATCAACAAACATCAAAAAATCATCTTAATACTCTTCATAGTATCTAATTAGTTAAAAATTCAAGAAAAACATTAGCTTGTTTCTCAAATAGAGTATCATCTTGGAAACGTGGCCGTTTCCAAGCAACTAAGTCAGGAATTACCACAGCACCGCCACAGAGCCTTCTCATTTCTATCCCGGTGCCCTGTACAATTAAGGTACTGGGAATTATGTAGCAGAACCGAGCCCCCCAGGGTGGGAATATTATAAGGGACGGGCGGGCGGTGTCTGGTTTCAGGGAAGATGTGCACCTCCTAATGCAAAGGTCGTCACTTTACTGCCGTGAAGAGGATAGGATCGGACGCCATCCCCCGGGTATATTCAACGGAGAATGATATATTATGGTTTCTCGGTGTGGTTTTCGTTAATATAATACGCAATACATCATAAACGTGCTCTGTACTAAGTATTTACTGATATATACATTTATTATATTGTACTAAAAATAAAATGAGAAAAAATATAATTTTTCCCGAGAAAATTATACCTGGAAAAACACAATAAATAAATCAGTTAAATACATAATAAATTGATAATATCATTCAGTGATATGGTTTAATACTACATAGTCATGTCTACGCGTACTTGTATATGTAATATTTATCGCAAGAATTATTTGACATCTTTTTCAGTTTTAACTCTTAAATGCATGATTTTTTTTATATTTTAATGAAAAAAATGTTTTATCATGTTTCGAAATAACATTGGGAGGAATATATTTTATGGGTTCTCGTTTCTTTATAGCTTGATTATTTCGTTTGTGTATCACATTTCGCTTCTTCAACATTCCCCACGGAGCAGAGTGCGCTAGCAAGTTTGCTTCGAAAATCGCTTAAATTTAAATTGTTCTTTTTTTCTATGCCTTTATTTTCATTGGCCTTTTAAAAATAATCCTTGTATTCGTGATATTTACATCTATCAAATAGTACGCTGTTCTATGAAATTGTTCATCAGATCAACCCCGTCCATATGAGCATTATATTAATTTACGATCCAAGGTCATGGAACAGGTATTTTGATTTTATTTTTTTATTGTATCCTTCAACACTGACAGCAGGCTCGGCTGCGACATATTTTGATTACAAGGTAACCACCTTATTGTCTTTCCAAGCAGTTATTGAATTATCAATACCTTCATTAATTGTCATTTGGCCCTCGTACATTCTACGGGTAACACATTTTTTCATATATTTATTTTTATTTGGTAACTTTCAGTTAGGCGCCCTATCCTGCATGAATAAAGAATACAGACCATACTCCTATTTTGGTTAAATATGCTACCGATAGAACTAAAGTATAAAAATTGTCGAAATAGATAATGTGATTGAAATTTCTTGGAACGATTCGCGATATTCTTACGATATTTCATATTCCTTTGACCAGAATATATATATCTACACTAAGATATTGATATTTATTATTTGACTTCAAGAACTGTGATGCTTATTGGATTCACTTTTTTTTGATGCGAACAGATTTGTTTATTGAACAATTTTATCTATTATACTATGTGAAAAATAAGTAAATATCTATAAGGTGTGTCCAATTTCATGACTTCACTACCCAATTGTGCATTTCAGCCAAACTCCGTTTGCAACTCAGTTATGAAAAATGTTTAGGTTTTTCTAAACTAAATTTCGCATGGCACCCTGCCGTGCTCTTTCGGTTGTTGAAGGCAAAACATTCATATTTTATACAGCTATATTCATAAACATACCTTTATACAAGCACCGATATTTTTATGGCACCGAAGCACTTAAAATAGCCCCATAAATAAATGTCAAAGTAACCTCAAAGAACGATGAATTGAAAACACCGGATGATAATAATTTATTTATTTTTATTGATCACATTAGTGATATATGCAAAATGTTTTTGAATACTCAATTTAGCAGTCTTCTTGACAAAATAATTAATATATTCATATGTCGATTCCAGACGATGTTATAAAAGTTGAAATCTTATGTTGCAGTTTTATCACACCATGAATTTAAGGGTTAAAATACCCTGAATACTATATCTTCACCTTTAAGGTGTATTTTATTAGATAACTAGACGTTCCAATCATTTATATGGGTTTGAGACATAGATACTTAGACAACAAGCATACTAGATAAGAGTAGAGCTGGCGGTGTGCTAATTCCATGTACAGCTCACATAACAAACAGCTCCATTTTACAATAAATAAATGTTGAGCAAAGTCCTTCTGCCATGCATATTTATGATGTATCTATATCATTAAATGTAATATTTCGGATATGACATACGAGTAAGACGTGCTGAAGAGGCTATTGGTACAAAAGTCAAGGAAACCCGTTTCCGCGGAACATCCGCAATTTTAATGGACACATCCGGTGAACCGGCGCACTTGTTGCAATTGTGCAGACCGGATTAGATGGTGCTGGACAGTGTTGGCTGCGATGTGATGGTTATCAGCGACCACGACTACTCCGACGAGAGCCTAACGAATGAATAAAAGACTATCTTCCCTACGCGGACTTACTGTTTTTTCACGTACTTTTTAGGGCGTTTTTATTGACCGTCCACTACCACCGCAGTGTTATTGTTTTTTTTGCTATTCTGTATACCTGCATTTTTATTATACTGATTGCTTTTGTTACTCTCTATCATATATTTGGTTTTATTCTTTCTCTTTCTCATTATTTGATCGCGCTTTTATTAGCCTATCTTCTTATCTGTTTATAGAACAGAATCTTACAATCCATATTTCACCCGTTTTTCAATGTCCATCAATTAATTAATGTCTTTTCAATCAATTAATCTATCGTAATTAATCAATTCAAATTTTATAAGGAAAATAGGTTAATGAGCTCGCCAAAAATGTTTGTGCTAGTTTTCTACCGAAGTCATCAATTAATTAATGTCTTTTCAATCAATTAATCCATCGTAATTAATCAATTCAAATTTTATAAGGAAAATAGGTTAATGAGCTCGCCAAAAATGTTAGTGCTAGTTTTCTACCGAAGTGATTTTGTATGAAATTATATAGGTACTTCACAAGCCAATTCAGAAAAAATGAGTTGGTAAAATTACATGTGAGAAAATCATATTACATGAAAAAATATTTTTATTAAAAAACCATGCTTATACTTAAATATCCTAAAAAGTAAAAGAGAAATTTTCCGATAATTTTTTTTTACTTCACTCTCCAAATAAAAGCTTGGATGCCTTCCATTCATCTATATTAATATCGGAAGCCACGAAAATGAAACAAAAAATTTTTGGCAGAAAATTTATTTCTTAATTTTTAGTACATTTAAACAAAAACGTGGTTTTTATAATATATATTTTTTTTGTTACCGTGCTTTTGTTTTAGTGTTATGCCTTTAATAAATGTAAAATGTTTTTAATAAAATAAAGATTGTATATCTATTCCTTTGACGCTTCTTGCTGGTTCTTTTACTGGTGCGAAGTAGTACGATCTTGCACAGAAGCATTAAAAATGTCAACCAGGCGACGAATGAGCAGCTTTTCCTCATAAAACAGTCCTAGATAAAAGGTGGATCGTACTCACTTTCTCTATGCGCAGAATTAACTTTGTATATAGGTAATTCTCATCAAATTCCGAAATTCCAGTCCCGAGTCATTAGTGCTGAGTCATATGCATTAATTATCAGTGTAATATTTTTTATTATAAATGCAAACTAACTATACTACTATTGTTAAAAAAAAATCAGATATTGTATAGTAAAAAAAAAAACATGTGGTCAATTTATTACCTTAAAAGTCATTACCTCACCTTGTCCCTTAGTCTGAGTACAACCATAAAAAGGCTGTTCATCTCAAATACAACAATAATCTTATTAAATTAATATTGCTTAAATATTCGATACATAGTGTTAATTGTATGTGAAAACTTTCATTGCACTGCGTCAAATACAAAAACGAAAAATCGATTTTAAGTGACTGTCCCGCAAAATAAAATCATTCCCTCACCCTGTTACGAATATTCGATTTACGATCGTATCGAACGAGATTTATAAATGAAACCTTGTATTTTTAAGACCTAGTAACACTGGTAATGTGTCAATATGGCGGTTTGTTCTCAACACTATGTGAGTATGTGCAAAAAATTATTTGGTTGAAATTACTTAAACATTACATTTTCGTCCGTCATTCCCTCACTGTACTTATATAAAAGATTAATTAATATTTTTACTTTGTTTTAATTCTTTTTCATCCGTTTTGGAGGGTAAAATGCATATACGAAGAAACTTAAGCAATTGGAGATTATTTTCCAGTGTTTTATGAAGCTTTTGTTCGAATTCCATCATTATATTTAAAAGTGAGGGAATGACGATTGTATGAGAGAATGATTTATACAGTTTTATATCTTAATAACTTTGTATAAAAATGGCTTGGATTTATTAATTGTTTTCCTTCAACTAGTATTATGTGGGTTTCAATTTTATACAGGTATATAAATAAGAAAAATGGCAAGATAAAAGTAGTTGAGTGATAAAGAAATGAAATTAAAAAAGAAAAGGAAAAGGCGAGAACAAATGAAAAGTAATGTCGAATCTTTGGAAAACTTACGGGACAAGGAAAGATAAAAATATTTAAAGAAAATAGAGAAGGGTTAGCCAAAATTAATTACTACTATGAGTCCTAGAGAAGTTAGACAAAAACGAAAAAAATGGAAACAAAACAGTAGAGTATACAGTAACAAAAAAACTACCTCCAAAATATCCTATACCATCTTTAAAGCAAAGAACATAGTCTGTAGCTGCTCGTAATAGATGTCAAATGCGAAGGTGGCAAGCTAACTTATATACAAAGATGGCAAATTTGGAAATAAAATGAAGAATACTGTTAAGTTGAAAGAAAAATACAAGAAAAGGTATTTGAGACTGAAAGCTAAAAATGTTGATCCAGAATCTTCTTATTAACTAAAATATCTTCTATTTTGGATACTTTCAACAATAAGTTTAATTAATAAAGATTAATACTGTTAAATAGATATCTTAAGTTTGTTTACTTGATTTTGAATTTAAAAAATGCATTGTGTTTGCTCAGAATGTGATACTACAGCTTATAAGTGTATCTTTATAATTTACTATAATACTGATCATATAATTTCATATATTATAATTTGTTTTCAACTATAATAATAGAAAAAATCATTCCCTCAATCTGTTCTTCATTCCCTCATTTTATAATTTTTGGAACTCATTTTTTTATACGTTATAATAAAAAATATGGAAGACCATTACTTTTAAACAAACCTCATATAGTTATATATTGCATTTCTGTTATAAAAAATTATTTTCTCAACACAAAATATTTTGATGAAATCCAAACTGAAATTTCGGAATTTGATGAGAAATACCCATATATGACTGAACAATATTAAACATTTATAATTATTATGCATCGAGGTATGGTTAGTTGCAGGTTTCAACTAGGATATCAACTTCTGTTCTTTTGTATTCTGTTACATTAATAAAATAAATATTTTTTCGTGGTTTTTATTTTGCTTTACAGATGTGATTGCGAGTGTTCAAACTTGTACCCACTTCACCCACTCAATACACTGCAATACAACTCGTCCGATATAACGAATAATATATCGTCTTTGCATCCGACGGAAATCGAACTGGTAACCGCGTCCAAGGAAGTCGTCTGGCACTGCGCAATAGTAACCACCAATTTTTACAATAAAACTAATAATTCCACGGTATCACGGTGAAAGAGGAGGGATTTTCTCTAATGGTCCATTATGATGGTGCATTATGATTTCCCGGAAAGATTCTGTATGGACGTTGCACTAGACCGGAAAACAGATAGAGCCGTTAACGCTTCGCCCAGCGTCATGTCCGGTGGTCAGGTACTGCCCACTTCCTTACTTCCGATTAGGAAGATAAACATGATATCTTTAATTTCCTGTTCCATCCCCATCGTACTCACTATCGACCATGGTGCTTGCTTCCGCGAATTATTCAGTTACACAAAAAAGGTATTTAAGTAGGTACCTAATATTAAATCATAGAAAAAAAAACTAAAATTAAATAAATTATTATAAATAGATATAAAATTAAATAAATTATAATTACTGATTGTTACGTATGTTGTATTGTAAAAATTACCTACATTCAAAACACATCCTTAATTTAATACACTCCTGTTGTATTTCATTGAATATTCGGCAGTGATTTCACATTATATGTTGAATTTTATGAATGTGTGAAAAAAATCACTTAATGAACATCAATTATCAACACATCAACCCATCATGGGTCTAATTCAACCAGTACCCTGCTGTATGCTGCAGGCCCTCTCTAGTTTCTGATATCCATAAATGTGTTTGGATGAATAATTTATTAAACATGTGTAATCCAT
Source organism: Agrypnia vestita (assembly GCA_016648135.1). Taxonomy (NCBI): domain Eukaryota; kingdom Metazoa; phylum Arthropoda; class Insecta; order Trichoptera; family Phryganeidae; genus Agrypnia; species Agrypnia vestita. The sequence goes on from JADDOH010001932.1 coordinate 9,190, forward strand.
TAACCTCCTCTGGCTAAATTTATTAATCAATTAGAAAGATATACAGAAAAATCAAATCCACGAAAAAACATTTGGCTGCTACCGGGATTCGAACCATCTCCTCCTATCCGGGGCAGGCGCGTTATCCGATTACCCTATGGCGACCTCCTTCGGCTAGTTTACTTTCATCTTCTTCATATGGCCGACTCAATGGAGCCATTCTATTTTTATGTGTTTTCGCCCTTCGAAAAAATTATTTAGCTTATGATTTTATTTTTCTTACTTTGGTGTTTCATGGGGGGAATCTAAATTTTAAATAACAGAGTATTTTGCATACAAAGAAAGAAAGAACCGCTGATACTTAATTAACGATCCTACTCGTACTTTATACCATAATTTTTTACTGTAATCTCATGTTATTAAACTTGAAATTTAAAATGTTTTTTATAATTTTTTCAAAAATCACAAAAACAACGGTACTTAAGGAAGAAAATAATATGAGTACATTAGAGAAACCGGTTTTAAGGGAACGCGATTAAGGGCTTGTAGTTTTTTTGACTCACATTATAATATACTATATGTGGTACTGGCGTTGCACACTTCGGGAAACAGACAGCGAAAACAAATATTAGGTCCTTACATATGAAATTGACGTTTAGTATGGGAGGAACATAAAGCCGATTTTTTTTTATTATAATATATTTATTTAATCAAAGTATGTACCATTGCTATCTATGCACTTTTGCCATCTCATAGGTAGTTCATCGATCCCTTTACTAAAAAAACCATTCGGACGGGAATCAATAAAATCTTTGAAGGCGGTTTGGACTGCCCCATCGGAGTTGAATTTTTTCCTTTGCAAGAAGTTATCCAAATTTCGAAAAAAATGGTAATCTGTTGGGGCAAGGTCCGGAGAGTACGGTGGATGTCTTAGACATTCCAATTGAAGCTCCTCTAATTTGGTAGCCGTCTGTTGTGCAGTGTGTGGTCTAGCGTTATCATGAAGCAGCAGTGGCCTAGAGTGATTAACCAGCCTCGGTTGTTTAGCAGCTAGCTTTTCCATCATGGTTTGCAGTTGCTGATAATAGACATCTGCCGTAATCGTCTGGCCAGATTTAAAAAAGCTGTAGTGAACGACACCAGCACTAGTCCACCAAACGCTCACAAGTAACTTTTTTGGAGTCAATTTTCGCTTGGGGCATGGTTTGGCTGGTTCGGCAGGGTTCAGCCATTGCGATGAGCGCTTCCGATTATCGTACAGGATCCACTTTTCATCACAGGTAATGATTCGATTTAAAATCCTTTCATTATTGTGCCGGTTGAGTAATGCAACGCAGCAGTCAACGCGCGATTGTTGATTTGCTTCACCTAATTCGTGAGGTACCCACCTTTCAAGCTTTTTCACCTTACCAATTTGCTTCAAGTGGATTACAACAGTTTTATCACTAACACCGCAGCCTGCAGCTAACTCGGATGTGATTTGCGATGGATCCGCTTCTACAATAGCCTTCAATTCTTCATTATCAACTTTGGTCTCCGGCCGTCCACGGGGCTTGTTCTGCAAGTCGAAATTTCCAGAACGAAAACGTTGGAACCAAAAACGCACCGTGTTTTCTTTTGCGGCACCGTCGCCATACACATCATTAATCCTTCGAGCCGTTTCTGCAGCACTGGTGCCACGGTGGAACTCGTACTCGTAAATAACGCGATATTTCAAGTTTTTCATTTTGTAAACTGAGTGACGCAAAGAAAAAAACAATTGAGGAAAAAACAAATGAATTATAATTTTCAAAACACAAATACATGAGTAAATAGCTGTATAAATTTGGATTTGGAATTCCTAACCAAAGAGAAGATATTTGAGATCAAATTTGCCAGTACGGCAAAACGCCAATTTCATATGTAAGGACCTAATAGTTCGATTATATTAGGGAATCAAACATGAATTAACGTTTATTCTCAAATATTTAACGACTCAAAATCTTTAGATATGTTGACTGTATCAAATAATTTGAGCTCACCATGAAAAAATAGTGGTAAAAAAGAGGTAGATGATGTGGAAGGTATGGACGAGAATTCTGCCTCAATCAGTTCTGTTCATCAGGCTTGATGTCGGTAATGACGATGGGCCGGATACACGTGATTGTAATACTATAGAAAAATATCAACTGCATAATATCATTTTTAACAATACTATTTTTTTAAACTTAATATACGAATGAGTAATTAATTAAACTTTATAAAGGAGTCGAACGGACGGTGTTCTATCCACTCAACACTTCCTCAGGGGCGTGGGTACAAGTAAGCGGGGCAAGCGCCCGGGACGGCGCCTTGCAGTATCGAGACCAACCCCGGATTCTGCTGCTGGGTCCCCAGACCAGGTCCTCCGTGGATTGCTGTCCTTTCGTCGCTACCGGAGTAACAATAGATTCCTCTACTGTGTCCCCAGACTAGATCCTCTGTTAGTTGTGTTTTGTAAGCCAACTAGCGAAGGCCAAAGGCTCGGACTCGAGATCAATATAGATCTCAATACGAAGGCAATCAAAGGTAGATAGCCTTATTAGCGCCATCTATGGAATTATTGTAAGAATAAATTATGTTGGCGTTACAACTGTGTATTTGAGAGGTAAATAAATAACATATTTTTTAATGGGAAATTCAAAACATAAACACTTACCTAATATATAATTCAGAGCGTTGTATAATATAACATTTGAAGGTATTAATGTTCGATTTCGTACCGAAAACAGCATTCAATTCATCCATTTCACATATTGATAGCGCTTTCATTAGTTTTCAAAAGCCCCGATACAGTGATACAATGATGGCTTTTCAAAATTCCACGATTGAAAAGGTTTCATACATTAATTAGCGGCGTCTATGCGATAATAGTTTTCATTTGCTGAATACTAATGGCACAGAATGTGCCCGCGTTCAGGTACTCATAAATGGAAATGTCTGATCTTATTTTTATTTACATTTAGGTACCTACTACGTACACGCATATTGCCTCGTTCGGTCACGCTGCCGCTACAGAATACGTACAGAATACGCGAAAAACAATATCGTTTTATTGATGCTCACGTTTTGTAGGTTACCCACAAACAAGCAGGTTCTTTAACAGTTAGAAATGTTCGTCTTTGAAGAAGAGTTGAAACGGCAAAAAACTACACTAGAAATGAGAAAATATAAGACAAATATACCAGGAAGCGTGATTCTGGAACAAAGGATTGGAGCAAAAATTCAAATATTTTTACTTTATATGCCTAGTAAAAATATATTTTATTAGTAGGATTAAACAAAAATGTATACTGCGCATAAAATTGGAATATGATCATTTATGACATAAGTTTTTTATATTCAATTAATCAAAATAATTGCTAATAAATTGTTATTTTTTATGTTTCTCTGTCTTGCGCCGTTCGGTACTTATAAAGTCCTATCTCTTTGCATACTGTATCTATCGTGTATCCCAGCTTACCGTCGACTACTTTTTCTCCAAAATTACCAATATCTCGGTATTATTTACTCTGTCATTCGTGAGAGGTGTCCAAGCCACTTTTGTGGTCCTCTTTATGTTATATATGTACAAGTAGAGGCTCCCTGCCAAGGTTCTTCGTTACATCACGATACTTCTCACTCGTTTCCATAATAATATTCCTAATTTTCCTCCAAGATACCTCATCTCTATTCTTGGTATCTCTCTCCCCGTAGAAATCCATTTGGTGATTAAATAAAAATAAACCTGTACACAGCTTAAAAGACAGCATTATTATTTCTCCTTTATGTTTAATTTTCAAAATAGTTTTTAACTTCAATAATGAGTAGTTTAGACATTTTTCCAGAGATGGGAAACCTATTACATACGTATGTACCACAAAATGAGAATACGTGTTTAAATTGAGAAGTATTTTATTTAAATAAAAATTAAATATGGATCTTACGTCTCATTTCGTTACTAGCGCCGTAAAGTTCTAGGAACCTGTTACTGCAGAAATATGATAAGGATATTAACATTATATTTAATATAGGTACAATAATACCACGTAAGCCGTGAATATTTAAGTATTTTGCAGTGAATAAGGCTAGTAGTCAGAATAAGATTTTTTCTGTGCCGTCAGTGACTTGCATTATCAGCATCTGAATAGATCATTAGATGTTATTTGAAATATTATTACCGATATACCTACCTGCATCTATATATTTGTGAATAAAAAACAAGTACTGAGGATTCAACCAAGAGGTAGCGGACTCTATAAAAAGAAAAGCGCGTTTATAATTTAATTACAATTTTTAAACTTCACAACAGGACCTGAGGCTCAATTTATGTAGCAAAACGTTAAAAAAAATGCCCATGCTTGCAGAAATCACATTGAAGCATCGGGAACCGAACATGGTTCCAAGCCAGCACCTTGTTCATTGGTCTACAAAGGCTGAGAGCGACATATAAAAATGTTTTGTTTTTATTTAATTGTAACATGTGATTTTTTTTTAAAATTGATCATTCGTGGATAAGGGTACACCATAGCTGCTTTTTGCTGCTGACGGGTTGCAGCTAATACCCAAATAGATTATGTTCAATACTAAAACATGAAATATTCCTACATACATAATATATCGACGGTGAATCGCCAAGAGCTCCATCTTCACTTAGGAGCTATCATATTTTATGATCATAGTACAATAAGAAGCCGTTAATTTTTATTTATATTTTATTTTCACAATTATTCAAAAGGTAAACAGAAATAAAATGTAAATATTCAAATGTAAAATAGGATAAAAAGTTGAATATGAAAATCTTTTAAATGACTAATGCATATGTAGTACAATATGATTTATAATATAAATCTTGTTATGACTCATATAATATAAAATGTGGAACTAAATAAATAGTGGAACAAAAAAGAAAAAATATTGTTATGAAGTTCCTAACCTTTAAAATTGTACATAATCAGTAGGCCCGTATGCAATTACAATGTGAATTAACTATTTAATTGAGATGTTTATTTTTAGGTTTTGTAATTGATAATAATGTTTCGGCGGATGACGTTACTGGACCTAGCGCAGGTACATGAAACAATGGAAGATAAATAAAGGGGTGTAAATTATATTTCTGTAGATATCTCGTTTCCTTTTTAAATATACTTTTTTCAATGAAGCTCCGTAGAGTAGCGGGATTAATTATTTTCGGGCGAGCTCCCTTTCAGCGGCGCGGCGGCGGTATCGACTGCGCGAGATAAATAGCCGCCAAATGACCGGATTCTGGGGCCGTATTTCACCCGCGATAAGAGGAGCGAATAAACACTTTCCTGACTTGTGCGTGAAATATTAACATACAGCGATACGCCACTGGTAAAACAATTAAGTGTGGGGCCAGCGCGTGGCCGGGGTCCAGGATGCCCGAGCTCGTTACTCATCACGATACCGCATAAAGAAAAACAACTGTACATTGATTCCAGCTTATTTAACCCTTTAATAAACAAAGTAATTGGTAATTACTAATATGTGAGATTTAAATATTTTAAATCTGCTGGGATTCATTCTAGAACATTTTACAGTCAACAGTGTGAGTGTGGTCGTAGCAAAGGAGGTTATTAATTTCATATGTATGAGATCGGATCAGATGTAATTTGTGAATGATAATCCACCCCAAGCCGGATTATTATCCGACTACGTTTATATCTTGTTCTAATTAGATTAATTAGATTGACATGTTAGCGAAGCACTTGAAATAATAGGTGCGTGCTATAGCATTTAATTTATATATATTTGTTTTACGTATTTTATTTATTTGTTCACCCCCATTATAGGCTTTTACATGTAATTTTTTAGTAATATACAAATATTTATATAAAAACAATATCACTTGTGAACAGTAAAATATAAAAATATTAAGTACGTGTAAAAGTAGTAAAAGGTATAAGCAGTAAAATATGAATATAGTAATATAAAGTACAAATATAAATATAATAAAGTAATTTGTATATAAAAAAAAAAGAAATATCTTTACATGTATAAAGCAGTAATAATGGAAGAAAGTATTGAAATAATATCGTCTATTTAAGTGTTAAATTTATTTTCACTAGATTGTCATTGAAAATGTCAACCATATAACTATGTTCATTACCAGTCTTTAATTTTTAAAGAAACTAACAATATTTGTATTATATAAACCACACTGATTATTTTTAAAACATCTGCTGGTTTCGATACTGTACTGTATCTTTGTCAGGACGGACACGCAATAACTTCCACAAATTAAATTTGTGGTGGGGAAATAGGTGGGGATGTAGCCTCATTTGTGGTGGAGGAGAGAGGTGGACTTTGACAGTATTGAAATAAGTAATATATTAAATAACGTTCGTTTATGTAATTGGTTTTTAATAATATTACATTTGGTATTGAAGGATTTTTTGATTTTAAAATTTTTTAAATTATCTAGCCTATCGCCTATTTTATTTGTATGTAAAATTTCAATACCGTTTTCTTTTTTAAAAGTGTAGCCTGTCTCCAATAGGTGGTTTGAGAATTCCGAGATGGAAAATCTCCGAAGTTATTGGGCTCCCGTCCTGGCGAAGATATAATACAGTATCTAAGCCGATAGACGTTGTTTGAAAATAACCAATGTGGTTTATACAAAGTTTGTAAGTTTTTTCAAATTAATAATTATGTCCAACCACAAAGTTAACGCTTGAATTATCAAAAATATTCGTTTTACGATTATTATAGGTAGATGGAGTGTGGGGATGGTGCGATGCAGAGGTCATAAGGTAAGGCCTAGTTCGTTGAGAAGACGTATGAATGGAGATGAGACAAGAAACGTGTGTCAGGACAAGAAGTATGAGGCTCTATTATCTTTAATATGGCATGAAATTCGATACATAGTTTGTTTTCTAGAGATAAAAATTATAATGCCAAAAAATATAATGCTTTGTCCGCATCACGAGAAAAGCAGAACCTACATCTATTCATTCGAAGTAGAACCAGAACATCTTGGCTGAAGTATCGGGAAGTCTCTAGACCAACTTTTACGAGCAGCCGCAGATAAACTTATAATCGGAAGCTCGATCGCTCAATTCCGCTGAGCGGACATTCACCAAAAGACGGTAACACGTAGACGGGTGCGCAGCTAAATTCATAGATGGTCCCCGTATAAATAACCCTAGGTGTAATTATACGAGATCTTAAAAAATAATTATCCGGTGTTACCCAAAAACGTCTTGATATTTAATTGAAGAATGTGCAACAAAACTATCAAAAAATGTATTCGCAAATAAATAAAATTATTAAACATCTTCAGGAATTTTGTTAATTATATGAACAACATTTAACTATATTACTATTAATTCTGAAAAAGGTTAGAACTAATAAAGTATTAATGCTATTCGCAAAAATTAAAAAAATCCAGACATTAAATTAATATATATATGTAATCGTTAGTAGCTTGGTGGTCTTGTGGTTAGGATACTGGCCTAGTGATCCAAAGATCGCGGGTTCGAACCTCACTCCAGACTAGCAAGTTAGTCCTATTTTCATAGCATAAGCGTTTAGCTTAGTTTGAAAATAGTAAGAATATTGATGTGACACGTATTCCGTGTTCACATCTCTATTTAAAAAAAAAAAAAAAAAATCGTTGTTTCCAGTTATGTGTATGTTCGTATGTATACATAGTGTACCAGAGCTAACAACAGAAACTTGGCAGGTAGATTCCTGACCATGTTGTGGCTCTAAAATGTTCAAGCAACTATGGCTTTATATCAATAGTTATGGAGATATGCAATATCAAAGATTGCATTTTTCTATCAATATTTCTTACTTATTTTTTGCAAAAAGAACTATCATTTCAGTTTCTTATATCGATTATGAAAAATTAATTTTCATTTATACAGATCGAATAAAATGATAAAAACCTTGCAAACATTGAAAAAAGTCATTTTACAAGGTTTTTATCATTTTATTGAAGCAAATGAATTTTTCATAAACGATATAAGTTACTGTAATGATAGTTAAACTTTTTGAAAAAAAAAGTCAGAAATATTGAAAAAAAAATCAAATTTTGATATTGCATATGTCCATAACTATTGATGTTGGTGATGGTTGCTTGAACATTTTAGAGTCATAATATAGTCAGAAATCTATGGACCAAGTTTCTGCTGCTAGCTCTGGCACACCCTGTGTAATGTAATGTATGAACGTAGATATTTCTGGGGGTGTGCTTCGTTGACTTGAGCAATCAAGGATCAAGAAGGAAGTCGTCAAAAGCGCGAGTCTATTCGAAGCGCTCGCCTTTCCCCCACTTATCCACACCGCTCTCGACCACAAGACTGGTGAGTAAACTCACTTTTAAGTAACTTTTAGATCTAAATACGTAATGTCGCATCAATAAAAGAATGTATATACTTGATAATTATTTTTGCTTATCTGTTGTGCCTTACTTTGCACCCCTCACTCTTACACTATAACCACGTACATTGCGATGCTTCATAGAACATCGGAAGAAACCACTGGTAGCTTCGGTCTTCTTTCTCATCCTTAATTGGTGACCGTACACTACAAATCACAGTCCAAAGTGCTTACATTCGATTTGATTGAGACTCTCCAAGTATTCGATGTCAATATGTTATTGTAAAAATATTATTGTATGAATAATTATTGTAAAAATGCTAATTTTTACTCCCTTTCTTAGCGTCTGCTTGTCCGCTTGTCGGCTTGTCTGCTTGTCTGCTTGTCGGCTTTTCTGCTTGTCTGCCGAAAAAATTTATGATCGATTTTTAACCCTTTTCCCGTGATATAATCGAGATGAAACACTGCAAGCAGACACGTGGCACATTTATAAATTGTTTAATTTTCGAGACCGACGCGTGGAGTAGACGCGAAACCTGTTTCAATGAGAAAGGGAGTTTAATAAAACTTGGTTTTTGTTAGTTAGTTTTTTATGTCGCATATCTCCTTAACCATTGAAAAAAAAACAAGGAAAATTCAAATGGTTATGGTTGCTCGAACATTTTCGACTCATAATCAAGGCAGGAATTCACCTGTAAAGTATTGTCGACTAGCTCTGTTACACTCTGTATAGTTTTTCTATATGTTTTTCTTACATAAATAAATTACATAGGATAATTGTTAGATTCACTTACTTACTTATAATCACGCCGTTTCCCCGTGGGGGTAGGCAGAGATGATAGAGCGCCACACTCTTCTGTCCTGACACACAACTCTTGCCTCATCCACATTCATACCTCTTTGCATGCAAGCTCGCCGGTTGTTGAGGCTTCTAACGGGAGCATTTTCCAGTATCTGGTTAATCTGGTCATACCACGTCTCTCTTTCTGGCACCATCAATATTTGCATTATATATCTTTCTTACCATTCTTTCCTCTTTCATTCGCTCAACATACCCAAACCATCTGAGCGACCTTTTTTTATTTCTACTAATTATGCTAAGATCAGCTTTACATTCATTCCTAATATCTTAATTTTTTACTCTATCATACGTTTTTTTCAAATACGTCTGACGGACCTCATCTCCACTGCATTAAAATATGTAAACAAATATATCGTAATTTGTCATGTTAAGTATAATCTAAATAACTGTTAAAACTATTGAAAATAGTGATACAAAATTATCATCTAGGTACCTACTTAAAAATGTCATACGTGTAGGTTATGACACTACGTTGAAGGTATTTTTTTTTTTTTTTTAATTTAAAGACTATCGACAGGTCAGAATGACCCTAATGGATAGTCATTTAGGACAAGGTGATTAGTACAGTTACAGTTTACTATGATACATTGAAATAAAACATTATTACATTATACAATATAAGTATACTACAATAAGTGATTATAAGATGAACGAAGTTCACATTCTCCGCACGACATAATAGGCATGTATGCTCCCAGGTCAACTAAGTCAGAAAATGTGTACCCGCGCTTTGTGGCTATAAAATTTTTGTTTAGGTTGATTTCCGAAGAGTCCGTCTTACACGCTCAAACTATTTTCGGTCAGGAGCGATATAATTTCTCTCTTAAGGGGGGATAAGGTTAATTCGTACAAAAAAAGGCACGTTTATGTGAATTTTTTGTGACGACACAGTTAAAATCTCTTTATTAAAACCAATAGTTCATTAAAGTATGACATTTGAAGAATATTGTGAAAAATTTTGAAGACGAAATATTAAAATACGGCAATGGCAGCAATTATTCGGACGTGTCTCGGAAAAAAGTATAATTGCGGTGTCCATCATAACTTGGTGCTAGATCATCTGAAATCAAAAAATAAAAGTTCATTCGTTAGATAATAGGTTTTCCGAGGTAACGCTGGGAGGGTTTTTTGAAATTTCAATTTTTCAAGTTTTTGGAACACTTTGAAGGGAAAAACGCGATTTTTTGCGAAAAATATCGACTAATTTGTTATAAAAAAGTTAAAATTAATAACAAATTTGAAAAAAAGTCTCCAGCGTTACTTCGTAAATTATGTACAGAGATAGTGTTCAAAATTTCAAAAGGATCGGTGCAGTAGTTTTGAAGTTATGATGGACACCGACTTTGAAAACGTGAGATGTGGGGAAAACACTTTAAAGTTTTGCACAGAGGTAAAATTCAAAATAAAACTCAACACTTATTTTATACTTACACATAATCGTCGATGCCATGTTCACACAGCAAAGAGCTTTCATCATCAGCATCTTTTTGTCGTTGTCTACGCAAAACTCTTCCAATACAATAGCACGTTCGATACTCCTTAGGTGAGCGCGTCTCTTAGCTGCCCGAGCAGGTATAGAAAATCAGTCTGAGTATCGCTTAAAGGTTCATAATTTCGTCAATTTTGCTCCGATTGACTTGAAATTTTGACACAATATTCATTCATTTAAAAAATTAAAAATAAAATGCAAAAAAAAATGTTAAAAACCTTACCCCCCCTTAAACTGAGGTTGTGTCATGTAAAATATGTCAATGTTGGGGTTACATGACGTTACCTCGTTGTACTGGTTTAGCATTCTAGGCAGAGGAGAGAAATAACCTACGTTGGTGTTGTAGACCTTTGTGTGGAATAGTGTTTGGGATCTCAGAGACAGGGCAGGTATATTAATATCTATTTGCGAGAGTATTGAGGGCGAGTCTAGTTTGTTGTTTACTATTTTGTGGAGTGTCATAAGGTCTGTGATTTTTCGTCTTTTTTCTAATGAGATTATATGGATATTTTCGAGTCTTTTGTCTTATGCATCGAGCAATTCATTTAGGTCTTGTCTGTGTGTCAGTGATTTAAGGAATTTTTTCTGGATTTTTTCGACTCTGTAGTTGTGAATTTCGTAGTTGGGTGACCAAATTGTTGAAGAGAACTCCAGTAGACTTCTGATGAGGGATTTATAGATAGCAATTGGTGCGGCTGTGTCGTGGAATTCTTTCGTTGCTCTGAGGACGAAGCCAAGAGTTTTGGATGCTCGCCTAGAGATATCGTCTATGTGGTGATTGAATTTGAGGGAGTTATCAAAGGTTATTCCCAGGTCTTTAATGGTTGTTAATGGATTAAGCGTGGTTTGGTTGATAATGTATTCAAATTGTATGGTTCTGCGTTTTTTGGTGAAGGATATTGAGTTGCATTTTTCTGTGTTGAAGTAGAAGTCATTGTCTATGCACCATTTTTGGAGTGCGTTAACGTCAATTTGAAGGAGGTGACAGTCATGTATAGTGTTGATTGATTTGTATATATTGAGGTCGTCAGCGAAAAGTAATACGTTGGAGTGTTTTATGACTTCTTTTATGTCGCTAATAAATATTAGAAAGAGAAGAGGCCCTAGGCGGGATCCCTGGCTTATACCGGAGGTAGTGAAAAATGGGGTGCTTGAGTAGCCGCTGATGACAACTATGTGGGTTCTTTCTGTGATGTAGCTTTTAAACCATTTTAGTAAGGTACCGTGTTTCCCAAGTGTTGCTAATTTTTCTACGAGAAGGCATTGATTTACCTTATCGAAAGCTTTACTTTTGCATAGTCGGTGTAGATAGAGTCGACCTGAAGTCGGTTGTCAATTGCATTACGGATGAACTGAGAATATATGAGAAGATAAGACGTTACTGAGCGATGCGGAAAGAAGCCTTGTTAAAGAGGGGTAATTATGTTTGTGATGTGGTTGAGGATGACGTGGTGGATAAGAGACTCAAAGATTTTCCCGAAGCAGTCTAATTTCGCGATTGGTCTGTAATTTGTCGCATCACTTTTATATCCCTTTTTGTGGATAGGTGTAACGAATGCGGTTTTCCAATTACTGGGGAAAATGCCTTCCGTTAGAGATTTATTGTATATAATGGTGAGTGGTAATGAAAGAGTGGTGGCGCAGTTTTTGACAAAATATGGTGATAGACCGTCGGAGCCCGCTCCTTTGTTGGTTTTCAGGGATAGGCATTCTTTTAATACACATTGGTGATGGATAGTGAATTTTATAAGTGGTATTTGGAGAGGAGAGTCTATGGGGGTCTGGCAGGAGGTGGGGTTTTGTTTATTGTAGACTGATTTAAAGTATTTAGAGAATATTTCGCATATTTAAGGTCCCTTGTTTGCTGATTCGTTACCAAGGGTTATTGTAGTTGGTATGTTTGAGCTGTTTGCTTTCTTTTTGTTTACAAATTGCCAGAATAGTTTGGGGTTTGATTGGCGTTATTCTCAATATTTTTGATGTAGTTTGTGTAGCATTCTTTAATTAGTTTTTTGCTTCTACTTCTCAGTAGTGAGAATGAAAGTTTGTCTAGGTTGTTACTGTGTAGTTTATAGTTTTTGTGATATTTGTTTTTTCTCGGATAAGCTTTATGAGTTGGTGTGAATACCAGAATGGGAAGCCTTTTGGTTTGGATGTTGTGGGGACATGTCTTGAGATTAGTGGGGAAATTTTGTCGTATAGTGAGTTAACACACTCGTTGGTGTTTAGGTTCTGTAGTTTGAGTGTCCAGTCGATGTTGGTAAGGTATGTGTTCGTTGTGTCATAGTCCCCCTTGTAGTAGTTTGGTTTTTTTATGGAGTTACAAAGCAGAGTGGGTTTAGTTTCGAGATTGACTTGTATTTCTAGGGATGGGTGGTATCTATTTTCTTTGGATATGGGATCGGTACAGTGTAAGACAGATGTGTCGGAGATGTCTGTGAGGATGAGGTCAAGGATTTTGTTTTGGTGGTTCAGTATATTGTTGCATTGGTACATGTTACAGAAGGATATTGTGTCAACGAGTAATTGGGATAGAATATTTTGATTGGGAGGGGAGGGCGTAAGGAATGTTTGGTTTTCGTCGGTCCATGTAATGTCTGAACGATTGAAGTCTCCAAGTATCAGATTGGAGGCGGTCCGATATTCTAGGAATATGTTGCGGACGTTGTCGCAGAACGTTTTGCATGTGGTGTAGGTGTCATCTGGTAATATATAAACTGTGCAGATGTTTAGTAGTGTTTTGCGGTTGTTTACCTTGATTTGAAGCTGTATCCATATGTCTTCAGCTATGGTTTGCCAGTGTGGTTTGATGGTAACTTGTAGTGTTTTATGCACAGCGATTAGCACTCCGCCCCCATCTTTCTTCCCTGGTTTACATCTGTCTCTTCTGTATACTTCATATCGGTCGTCGAAACATTCCGAGCTGAAGACGGAATCTTGTAGGCACGTCTCGGTGAGGCAAATTATTTGATGTTGGTGGTTCAATACGTTTAGGTATACTTCGTTGACCTTGGAGCGCATACCTCTTATGTTCATGTAATATATATTTAGGATCATTGGGTAAGATAACAGTTATTGTAGTTGACAATGATAGTTGTTGAGAGCATTAAGGGGAATGGTTGCGAAGTACGTCGTAATAGATGAAAGACAGTGAAAAATATGGAAAAAATAAAAATATACACGTAAGAAAATGCGAGAAATGTAAGAAAATAATTAAGTATAAAAGAGATGTAGAAAATGTAGATAGTAATTAGAGAAGTAAATAATATGTGGTCAAAGTTAGTTATATTAGGAACGACAATCATTCTGGGATGAGACGATGTAGGACGGTCTCATTTCGTACAATGAATGGTTGGCTTGCCTCGTTCTTCCTTATGTATATGCGTCCGCCTCGAGTCCATGTGAATTTATAATGGTTTTGCTTTGCGAAATCACGTGTGATGTGGAATAACTTCTTTTGCATGTGAGTTAAATGTTCGCTGACGAATATTGGTGAGGCTTTCGTAGTTTCGTACACGTGAGAGGTATTGAGTTTGTGGTGGTGGCTCTTCTGCTGCATATTGTATGTTTTGATGGCCGCAAGGAAATTGTCTCTTGTTATTCGTTTGGTGAAGAGGATGATTATATTTCTGGGTGTAGTATTATCGGTAATGTGGTTTTGGGTACGGTAGTAATTGACGATATCGGTGTAGTCAAGTTTGTAACCGACTTTATCGGCGATTTTCATTAGTACGGAAGGTATGTTATCTGTTTTCTTTTCTGGTAGGCCTCGAAGTTCGATGTTTTTTTGGTTTGTGTGTGTATTTGAGGTTTCCAATTTCGTTTCGATCTCGGTGATTTTTTTTTGTAAAGCTGCGATTTGTGATTCATGTGAATTTGTATTGGTGATTTTTGCCTCCATTGATTTTACACGTTTTTCGAATTCATCAATTTTGTCCGAACAGAATTCGATCGATTTTTGGAACTTTTTATATTCTTCTCTCATCTCCTTAGTTTCGGTCATTAGTTGGCGAAGCAATGTCTTGATTTCCCCGAGGGTAGGTTGAGTAGAGGGGTCCGTGTCGGGTATGTCGGTTTCGGAGGGGTGTTTTGGTGGTGCTTGAGGCGTTGGAGAGTGTCTTCTAGAAGTCCCGATGGAACTGTGGCCTGTTGTGGGGTTTTCGCAAGTGATGCATTTCCATTTATTTTTGTTTGGAGCGAGCATTCCGATAAACTTTCCTTCGGAAAGGCCTCCGCATTTGTAATGGAAGTTATTATGGCATGCACTGCAGTTAATATTGTCTTCGGAAGGGATAGTACCCTTACATTTGTAGCAGATCATTTTGGGCACGTGTGGATGTAATTTGTTGGTTTAATTTCTTTTTGTATGAGTAGTATTTATGCCCTGGGCGATTTGTTTTGGCAGTTGATTGCTGGGTTCGGTGTAGGTAGTTATCACTTTTATTAACTCTCACTTTTTTCCACTTAATCACTTAGAATCGCTGGTTGTTTATTTATTTGGGTGTGGATTATCACTTTATATTACTGTTTCTGATAATACTTAGATATTTTTTTAGGATTTAAGTGAGAAAAGTATTTGATATTTCGGAGATGATTAGTTTCACTACTGCACACTTGGGCCATAGACAATTTATTTTGATTTGAATATGTAACCAAATATACGGTTATTTGTCATGTTAACAATAATCTAAATTAATGTTAAAACTATTACAAATAATGATATAAAATTAACATGTACTTACTTAAAAATGTCTTACGTATAAGTTATGACACTACGTTGAAGGTGTTGATTAGAGTATGTGATCTTTTAATATTTCAAATCACTTTAGCAGATTTAAGATAACGGTGTACATACATAAGTAAGGAAAGACGATTTTCTATAAATAATCGATTCGCCGCGACTACCGTTAACTTCGCACGGGACGAGCGTCGCGTCGAGTCAAAGGAACTCGGAGTGACGGCGCCGGCGTCTCGGCGGCCCATGAAATATTCAGCGGCCTAAATGCTGTACGGACAATATTACCAAATGTCTACAACACTTTGCTAAGGCAGTACTCTCTCAACTTTTATGTTGATGTGATAAATTCACTCTGTTTATATGAAAACAACATTTTTATTTGTAGGTATGTTCTGAAAATAAACTAAACATTTTCAGATTTGGGACATATGTAGAACTTTCAAAAATTTGATAATATATGAATTTTCTTACGATGGAACTGGTAAACGTTGCATTGTGTAGAGTTATTACTTAAGCCAGCTCATACAGGTCGTAGGACCTGGGCCATCCTATAAAAACATACATGTGTGGGGTCAACGACCCATTTTCCCACGAATTTGGACCAGCGCTCACTAGAACTCCCACGAAAACTCGATAGCGCAACAAAGACACGCGCACTCGAAAGCACGGAAGTTTGTTTTTATATACAGATAAGATCGACACCAAAGAATCCACACGCAGATTCCGCGGACACCGCGTTTTCACGACAACAAAGGGAAATAAAAATATGCTGACAGGCTATTTCTTACACGGGTTTTTGCACACGTCTAGCAAGCAAAATTGGGATATAAAAAGAAGTGTTGCGGACGTACAAATTCAGTTCGTTCCCCCGCCGTAACCACGACGCCACACTGCCCGGCCGCTACCGTAGCACATTTTTCTATACAGTTCTTCTCCCTCGCCACAACCACGAGGTCACGCTGTCCGACGAGTAGCAAATGTAGCAAATCTCGCTACGTAGCGCATCTCTCTCTACGCCATACGATCGACATTCAGCATGCCGTAGCTACGACATCAAACCACAATCTCTACGCCACTCATCTCATTCATCGCTACGCCTCCAGTCTCCAATATACGGATCATCGTCCGCCCCATCGCCTCCACCTCCAGCAGCGAACACCATCTGCTTCCGGCGGTACCACCATCATCCTCGACCTTATCACTCACATCAGTCGTCAGCACCATCTCCAGCTCCCAGCACCATCTTCGCCTCGACCAATTTCTGCACCCGCTACGCATTCGACAAGGAACAAGTTGAAGACCCCAGGCGTACCTCAATCAGTGTCGACACACTGTAATTCAAATAAATAAACAAAATAAAACTTTTTTCTGTAATTCAAATAAATAAATAAAATGAAACGATTTTCTGTTTTCCATCAGCTATTTTTCATCCTGTAATAATAATAATAATAATTTTGATATAAAGTTTACGAGTAGAAAATAAAAGGAAATTTTTTATACTGTTTTTGTTATTCTAAAAATGTGATACTAAGCTGCATCAGTGTATCAATACACTGGTATATGTATACATGTGTAAACATAACGTGATTTTATATAAAGTATTTTATTTTTATTAATATAAATAAAATTCACACAAAGTTATTTTACTGCTATTGAACATTAAACTGCTATTGAAAATATACGTTAGTTCATGTCTATACAGGGTGTCTCATAGCTAGTAACAAAAACTTGACAGGTGGATTCCTGCTTTGATAATGAATCTAATTTTTTCAGCAACTATGACCACATATCAATAGTTAATGAAGATATGCAATATCTAAACATGCATTTTTTTCAATATTTCTGTCATTTTTTGAAAGAAATTTAACCATGAATCGTTTATGAAAAATTCATTCGATTCAATACAACTCTAATAAAATGATGCAAACCTTTTAAAAAGGGTATTTTCCATTTTTCAAGGTTTTTAACATATTATTCGACTTGTATTAAAGCGAATAAATTTTTAAGAATCGATATAAGTTACTATTATGATAGTACAACTCTTTAAAAAAAAAAGAAATATTGACAAAAAAAAATGCGAGCTTTGGTATTGCATATCGCCATAACTATAAATATTGAGTGATAGTTGCTTGAAAATTTTCGACTCATTCTCAAGGCAGGAATCCGTAAAGTTTTTGCTACTAGCTAGAGACACCCTTTTCTAAGAATTGCTTGTTGGTGTAGTGGTCATGGCTTTCGCTAAATGTTGGTGGTTCTAGACCCTCTCCAGGACACCAACAATTCAGCAATTTAGTCCTATTTTCTTAGCACATGCGTTTAGCTTAGTATTTAAGTATTAAGCATATTGATTTCAAACGCATTCCGTGTTTGCACCTCTATTAAAAAATAATAAAACCATTCTAGATGACAATTTAAAAAAAAATTAGAAGTAGTAAAATTAAATGTTACAGGTCACTTTTTTCAGCCCAGCAATATATTTCATATATCTGCAGGGATGCTACATATGAAAAAAATGGTGATCTCATTGCGTAGGCAAATACTACATGACAAAATATTTTAAACTGTTATATGATTCTCACTGTTTGTAAACCAGTAACAAAGTTAGACATATGCATGCATATTTTGGTTAAAATAATAAAATTAAAAATATAACTTTAAAATAAAAAAAACATCTAATACTTACACATGGTTTGTTTGATAGGAAAGATTACTCTCTCTGGATTTTTATATTTTCAGGAATCAAATAAGACTTTCATGTCAGGTAGCGACTTGCTACCTATATTTTCAATAATAATTTTATTCGATACCAGAAGGTGGGGACTTATTACAAAACTATTACAAAAGTTGTATTTATCCGTTAGTTATAATCTGCAATCAGTGATGGTACTTGAGCATAAAAGTTTGATATTTTTTAAAGGTGTATACAAATACTTTATACATATAATTTAGTATATGTCAAAATAAAAGCAAGGTGTTAAATGAAGGCACATGTGAAATTGAAATAATTGCATATAATTTTATTTTTATTTTTATTTTGACTACATTCATGAACTTATTTTCATGAATGTTGTCTTTTCTTTTCGTGTCTTCTTTTCTTTTCATTTCACAAATTCATGAATAAATTATTCAAAGTATATAAAATATTACCAATGGACCAAAAAGCAAAATATATATATTAATATACACACTGACACGCACCATAACTATAAAACCAGATCGACAGGATGAAAAATGAGAATACCAATAACAAACAACGTGTACAGTGAAAAAAAAGAGAATATATTGTGCCAAGAATTTTTAATAAATTAGATAAAAAATTCTACGGTATGATGCAAGACAAAAAAACTTCATTGGCTTCAAAAAAGTTCAAGGTAAAAGAGTATATGTTATGTACCATATCTTACATTACTTTATAATTATCATGTATGACTAGTAAAAATCATACGATACTTTATAATGATCTACTATATAATCTTCATAAAAAAAATTATTACTTATAAAAAATATTGAAAAATAACATCTTAAACAATATTGAACAATTAAAAGCCTTTAGAACACACAATAAATGATACATTTAAATAGATAATGAATTTAAATAAAAAAAAATGTAAAAGAAAGAAAATTATGGTTAACAGATACATAACAATGCAATACATAGGTATACAGAGTACTTAGAAAAATACAATAAGTATACAAAAGTTTTGGAATTATCATGTTTGTAGGTACAGGCAAAATCAGGCTGTCGTTCCTAATAATCACAACAATGAAGAACAGTGATAATCTAAATGTAGGAAAAGGAAACTACATATAAGAAAAAGAAAAAAAATCTCACACATGACATGAAATCAAAATTATTCGTGTTTTTCAAATATTTTTCTTTAAGATAACCAACGCTTCCTAAAGTTTATAGGACCACGTTGTGTGAGTGAGAAAGAATATCGAGATTTGATATAAAATTTCCAAGGTTTATCAAATCCGAATTTTCGCAACTTCATTAACTGAAACAATCGGCTCACGAATGAGAAGTTTCTTGCGAATAACAATATCGCTACATCTCTTCAAAACATCCTTCAGATTGAAGCCTGTTCACGCATTTCCGTTGAGTTTTCACAGATAATATAATATTATACTTCACGAACGAATAATATATTAACTTTGCGAGTTCTCGGAAGGCGGTAATCTCGGTGCTCCGTTCGGGTTCCCAATCAGGCTGCGTAAGTAGAGCCTTATTCAAATTTCGCAGGAGAAAACCCGGCCGAGGTAATCAATATTTCTCCCATACATTCTCTTCAGTGGCTGTCGCATGGGGGCTCATAAAAATGTAAATACACGCACGCGGCATCCCGCTCTAAGGAGCTAACCGGGAGACAAAGGAGGCCGTAAGCTTTTCATACTTCCTGTCTTCTACAGCTCGCGAGATCGCAATGTTTTTACAGTCTCCCGTTTTGAATATCAATGCGAGGGGATCCGCCGAGGACTGGCGTATTGCCGCTTAATCAAAATGAACAAAACAGGAAACCTAAGAAATTAATATGTATGTCCATTTTAAGAATGAAAAAAACTAACCCATAAAAAACAAGTTTTTATTATACTCCCTTTCTTATTGAATTAGGTTTCGTGCCTACTGCACGCATCAGGGTCATTACTCATTTGTAATGATTCCAATTTGAAAAAAACATTATAATTTCGAAAAATCCAAAATTATACTTTAATTTTTTTTTTAAAAAGAAAATTTGTTAGATCATTTTTAACGTCGCCACGAGTCTGCCTGCAAAGTTTCAGCTGGATTGGATCACGAGAAAGGGTTAAAAATCGATCCAAAGTTTTTCCGGCAGACAACAAACAGCAGACGCTACGAGTACGAGAAAGGGAGTAAAAAGTCAGTAGCATCACATCATTCATCATCATAGACCAAATATATAAATATTTTAAGGTTAAGATGTTATGTAAAATAAAGTCTTATTTTAAAATAAACATTGTTTTATTAGAGACATTGCAAAACAATGTAATTTTGGTGTGTCTCCACAAATTTATTTTTAAATAAATTCTTTGTCCAAGTACCGCCGGGTACTAACAGCTAGTAGTCTATTAATTGATAAAAAACATTATTTTGAAAGGAATAGATCAATAAAGTCTACAATTCAGTGCATTTTAAATTAGTGATCCTAGGTGCCTGCAGTCAACATAATTTTATTTTATTTTTGGATATTGCTAGTCTTACTTTTATACCCCACGTTTAATAACAAATTAATCATCATCATTCTTGGCACTACAACCTTTGGTGGGTCTTGGCCTCCTCAATAATTTTCCTCCATTCGTCTCAGTCTAGTGCCAGCTCTCTTCAGTTTCGAAGCTCTAAGGCAGAGGTATCTTTGAGGACGTTGTCACTCCATCTTAATTTTGGTCTTCCTAAGCTCCAAAAAGCTAACAAATTAATAAATAAGTATTATTGCCTAGAATATTGATATATTTACTAGGATATTAGAAATTTTTGTAACAAGTTTGTAAGTAGATTTATCTAGGAAATTTTTTATATCTTTACGTTTGCCTGCAGTAATCCCACGGATAATGGTTATATATAATACAACATAACCTACAAAAATGGCACAGAAAAAATGAGATATTCTCCTTATTATATTTTATCGCTTGTATTGTTGTTTATCTTTGTAGAATACTTATTAGGAAACCAAACGAAATATTACAAATAAAATATTTTATAACTTCTTCTTCAAACACAAAATTATTTTGTGGTGACATGATAATTATAATTTATAGAAATTAACTTTGTTTAAACCACTTTTTTTTAATTGAAAAAATTCAACACGTTTCAAATTATACAGAATCACAGTTTGATAAATTAGAAATTTTGGAAATAAGAAAGAGTGTTAATTGTAAATTGAATGTTATAAATAACCAGGTCCTTTTTGAAAATAGTTATCTTTTAAATTTATTTTCATGTTAAGTAGACTTTATTATTATTCATTTTCTGTATATAACTTTTTAATGTTTTGATTACCTATACTTCGATTTTTAAATTTAATTTTGTTATCCTGACGAGGAAGCCATTGGCTTTGAAACATGTTGAATTTTTTCAATTAAAAAAAAGTGGTGTAAACAAAGTTTATTTCTATAAATTATAAGTATTTAATTTTTTTAAAGCGATATGTGTTCAGTAATATTGAATTGATTTCAGTTTATTCAAAAATTGAAACTCTTACATATTATATCAAAAATATAAACAGAATGAGGGGAGTTCTTGCATGATTATTTAATAATTCCCGTCCAATGTGAAGTCGACTTCACTTCGCAGTTATAATATTCCTCCTGCGCCCACCCCACCGCACACAGCGCATGCATGCACTCCTTGCAGAACTCGCCTCCCTGATTTATAAGGCACGCGTAAGTGGATAGTTAACTTTCCTCATTTGTCCCGGGTACAGTTGCGATGTATTCCCATAATTTTCGCACCCGCGCGAGATGCAGCAGGAATAAGCTCTTTCGTGGGAATTCTTCGGTCCAGCTTTCCGGACTTTGCAACGCGGTTAAGATAGCGAGAATCTTCCAGAACTTCTTAACCAAAATTCAAAAGACTCTTAATGTTTTCATTATAAAGATCAAACAAACCAAATCAAAACATTAATTCTTACGGTGCTGTTATCACTAAGCTTAATAGTAATCTGTTATATTTCATCTTCTTCAAATGTAGCAAATTTATTTTGTGGTAACATAATTATAATTAATATAAATTGACTTTGTTTAAACCACTTATTTATTGAAAAAAATCAACATGTTTCAAAGCCAATGGCTTCTTCATCAGGAAAACAAAAATAATAAAGATTTTTAATAATAATTTTCCTGATGAAGAAGCCATTGGCTTTGAAACATGTTGATTTTTTTCAATAAATAAGTGGTTTAAACAAAGTCAATTTATATTAATTATGTTATATTTCAGTTTAAGTGCTGCTGAACGCTTTTATTTATATTAAAGTTTTTAGTAACCGTCGGCGTAAGACTGAAGTTCTATTTAAAGGAGTTTTCTTAAAAAAAATGTATTCAGAATATGTTCTTATTTAAGGTCACGTATTTAGAATATTTCTCCAGTAAATACTAGATAAAGTCAAATAAAATGAAAAAGTAACAATATTATTATAGGTATACCTAGGTATGTCATATCGAATTCATCATTTGTGAGCTGATTGATATGAAAGAAATCGCGAATGAGAGACTTTCTTATTGTATTAAATATGAAACGATCTCCTAATTGTCTCCAGGTAAAAATATCAATATGGGGCTCAGATTTATCTAATTCAATATTCCGCTTCCTCCGTGTGCTTCCCTTAAGCGATCTTTCACAATTTCATTATTAGTTTAAAGTTCTACTACCCAAGTTTTAATCACTGTAACTCGTACAGATAACCCGAATTAAATTAACTCCTTTATTTTTTCACAATTTTGTTAAATCGTTGCATAGTAACACTTCTGGGTACAATATCGGCCATTTTATTAGCGGCTTTGCGAACACAGACATTTATCGACGCGCCGTCCTCATTTAAGGGTAATCAATTAATTAGGGGTAAAGGGTAAATCCTAAAGCCTTACCCTCTCCATCACCTGACGATGCGTGGAGACCCCGGATGGTATACTGCCTGAATGGTACCAGGGGTGGATGTGGGCTAATTTACAGAGGCTGTTAACAACATATTTAAATACAAAGCGTACATTTGTTTGTCGGTGACTTGAAAAGTTATTATTACGCATGTAGAGTTTAGTCAAAATTTTCTTCATAATTTAGATAAACCCTTTAGTGGCTCTGTCATATTTATTATATTTTAACCTGTCTTAATTTAAGCACAATCAATACTTTTTAAGAATTATTTTACTAGAACACTAGTTATAAATTTGCGCAGTAATACAGTAACATATATTTTTCATAGAAATATTTCCTAAATAAGTGCCCAAGTAGTATATTTCTCTATTTTAATTTCTACTAGAAATACTCCTTAATAATTTCTATTAATAAAAAACAATAAAAAGCAATCCCAATCGATATATTTTCACAAAATATGATACTCCCCTCCCCTCCTAGAGAGCGAAAATGTTTGGCGAGTGAGTGATGAAATCTTTGGCGGTCAATATTACCACACCCCTCACAGAAAAAAAATTAAAATCCCACACCCCTGTAAAAAAATAAAAAAAGGTGGGCAAATGAACGATTGAACGACTCAATATGAACAATTCACTTGAGTGAACGACAGTTCCATCAACTGAACGAATCTTTTCGACACTAGTATGTATGGTAGCGCACAAAAAAATTATAAATTGTCGACAATATCATGCGCCTTCATAGTAATCTGAAGAAAAGAAAAGAAACAAATCTAAGACACAGAAAGAGTGGTACAATGGTAGGTAGGTACCATGCCACTGACTAGTGAGACCTCTGAGACAGCTATGAGCGCGACCCAGGACCGTGTCTCATCTGACTGAGGCTACTATACTCCACTTCATCTACAACGACACAATCCATCTATAATCAGGATAACAGAATTGTTATATAAGTTACACATAAAATAGACAGAATATTTTATGTACGTACCTAGCGTTACTACTAAAATATCAAAATATCTGTCGAATTTCAATATTTATACCATTTAAGGAGAAATATTGACTATATTTATAATATTTGGACACTTTGAATGAAAAACTTAGAAGATGTGTGTGAACTGATTTTTATCAATATAGGGTCCGTCAACCTGATGATGGACCCTGCAATGGGATCCGAAACGTCGGCGTCGGCTAGAAAGGTCGTAAAAACACGGCACAATACCCTAGAAGACACAAACCAGAAGATTCTGGACGGCCGTGAAAACCTATGAACATAATTGTTTTTTTTTTTTCAATTGGCTGAGCAACTTTGTAGATAGACATTTTTTAAAGAAATGATTTTATTATTTATTTGAATCTACATATATTCATTAATTACACCTACATGTTTCGGAAAAACCTTCCCATCATCAGGGTGTTTTATAAATGTCAAAATATTTTTATTTTTTTTGATAAAAATAGAGATGCGAACACGGAGTTCGTGTCACATCAATATTCTTACTATTTTCAAATTAAGCTAAACTCTTGTGCTATGAAAATAGGACTAACTTGCTTGTCTGGAGTGAGATTCGAACCTGCGACCTTTGGATCACGAGGCGAGAGTCCTAACCACAAGACCAACAAGCTACTCATTAAAATGAATGATGTCTTTTGACTGAAATTGCAAATTATATATCAGAAAATGATGGCGGTTTTCATAAAAATCTAGGATTTTCTATTTTACACATATATAATATGATTTTGGTCTGAAATTGAATAACTAAGAATCATTAGAAATAAGCAAAACAAAACATTATTATATTAATAATCCATTAAATTTAACTACTAGTCCAATTCTAAAAAAAATTCCAATAATTTTGTGTAATCAAGAACTTCAGCAATAATATTTAAAAATCATTTTTTAATTAATTTAGAAAAATAAAAGGATGTCTAGGGAAAAAAACGTGGCCTATTTTTTCCATCGGGAATATATATGCAAATTTTGAGACCAAAAACGGTATAGATGTGTACCTATAGAGACAGACAGACATTGGGTTTTATAGGTATAGATTATTAATTATAATTATTATATTATTTATTTTTATTATTATATATTTATTAAATATATTATATATTTATCTATATAATATTATATACTCATATACAGTAGTAATATATATATATACATATATATATATATTATATATATATAGGTAAATTATAGTATATATATATATATATTATCATAATATAGATAATCTAATTAAATAATTATAATAAGTGTTCCTATAGAGACAGACAGACATTGGGTTTTATAGGTATAGATTATTAATTATAATTAAATTCCTACATACAAATATTTATATATTTTAAAGATTTGCTGCGATCAATACGACAATGTTTTGCTTATAATGAATAGTCCTTTTATCTCGCTTTTTAGAAAACTAATAAAAATAAAAATAAATAATACTTATTTAAAATCTTCTACAAACGGCACTGAACAGTTTAAGCGGGGGAGAAGAAGGAGTTGGAGAATTCTGCAGAGAATAATTAAAGGTACAGATTTGTTCTCCCGAACGGTGATCGATCTGACAGTTGAGCGGAGTTATATCCTGCTGTAGAGAACTAAATGTATAGTAAAATCAGTTAACATTCAAATATCTACACAATCCGTGTTACCTAATAATTTGCAAAGATCTTTAGATCAGATCAGAGGGTGTTAATATCATAATGTTCTATTGTTTGATAACATATATACATGTTTTATTACATTACTTAAGTTAACAGAACTTTTTGTATTCTAATCGTATTCGTATAAATCGTATTCTATGTCATTTATACTT
Source organism: Agrypnia vestita (assembly GCA_016648135.1). Classification (NCBI taxonomy): domain Eukaryota; kingdom Metazoa; phylum Arthropoda; class Insecta; order Trichoptera; family Phryganeidae; genus Agrypnia; species Agrypnia vestita. The sequence goes on from JADDOH010001932.1 coordinate 35,025, forward strand.
TAAAAATGTATATCTACTTTCTTGTATATTCTATGTAAAGCAGGCGTTTTATTTATCATCACCTTCTTACTTTCTTTTTTCGTGAACTTAAATAAATAAATAATGTCACTGTAGTAGTAGGTAAGTATTTGGATTTATTTTATTGGTGTGGCGATCATATACCAAAATCAGCGGTACCAGTACCAGAAGCAAAAAAAAAATATATATTTCAAAATCATGACAGCTATGAAATACATTAAATAAATGTCACCCCAAGTGCAACATGAACAGCTCAGCGCACTAATATAGATAGCGCTAAATGATCCACCCTGTATTTGAATAAATAAAGAAGTTGGATGAGTTTGCATATATACCTACCCTTCAATTGCAATTGCATCATTACTCTGGGGCCTCAAAGTCTGCAAAAATCCCTAGATAATGACAGGGGGTCCGCTGCAGCCGATAATCATGGAGACATTAAGTCCACACCGCCACGTGTGTGTTTATCTCCCGTGGAATGCGCGGCGCGCGACACGTGGCGAGTTGGGTTTCAAAGCGGAGACACAATGACAAATTTCGTGGAATCGGATCATTCCGAGATCACAAGAAAAACAGCGGAGGAGCTCCTCACCGCGCACCGTTAACGAGCTGCTCGGGTCGAGGGTGCTGGCAAGTGTAAAAATTTAGTTGGCTACCAGTAAGTAATACATAAATAGCTCGCCAAATAATACCTACAGAATATAACACTGTTCAAGCGTTTGAACTCTTCGAAACGTGAATATAGAATTAGAATGCAAAAAATTTGTACATGTGTATTGTTTAGTAACTGATTTATTGTTATCATTTTAACTATATAAATAACTAGCTGTTCGTACCCACGGTTAAGAATTAAGTTGAAAATTTTGTGAGGGGAACAATGGTTCGATTCGGACGGTATAGATTTGCATCGAAAATATATTAGGGGAAGGGGAGGGGTAAAAGAATAGGGAGGAAATGTCGCCAATGTTACCCGCCGAGTCCTAAAAAAAAAATTTCCAAATTTTGAGTCCGATCGGTCGAATATATATCAGGGGGAGGGAAAGGGGTAAAATAATAGGGGAGAAATGTCACCTTCGTTACTCGCCGGGTTCTAAGGAATAAGAATGCAAAATTTGAATCAAATCAGACAAACGGAGTAGATTTGTATAGAGCACAGACAGATAGACAGAAATTGAGTTTTATAAGTATAGATAGTTTCAAACCAGTTAATATTTTATAGGTATAAATAGTTTCAAACCAGTTAATGTATAATAAAATAAATTATTTAAAAATATATATGTATGTATTTTAAAATGGTAGAAAAATCTTATTCTTCTTCTTCTTTTGTTAGATCCTTGATATATTGACAGCGTAGTCCTTGTTTTGTGACGAGAACGTCCAGCTCTCTCTTTATCTCTTTGGTGGTCTCCCTGGCGGTCGGCGCGCCTCTGGAATCCCACGCATCACAGCTCTGGGAAGTTTCGTCTGCTCCATTCCCTCGACATGGTCCCTCCAGAAACGCCTTCTCTGCCTGCTCCATCTTACAATGTCTTGTATGTCGCAGGTTCTTCAAATTTCCGCATTACTATTATTACATTAGTATTCTGTCTCTGAGGGTCTTGTCCGCAATTTTTAATTTATTTATTTATTTGTTTTATTTTACCTGATTACCATCTTACACATTCATTTATATCATTTAAAAAATATTGAGTAGTTTACTTGAAATAATGTATTAAAAAATAATGCTTTCTACGTGATTTCTTGGATTGATTTTATCATATGCTGCCAGAGTGCTAGTTATTTATCATTAACTTATTAAGATACAAGCATGTATATTGGACAATTTTGTATTGCCATATGCTAAAAAAACTCTAAAGGCTAAGGCCGAACACACAGAAGGAGAATCCAGGAGGTACACGTCTAACGGAGCACATCACAGCACATTAACATCACAACAAACCTCGGAATAAAAGTGTCACGTCCACCTGATAGCGCAAAGTGTCCCATCCCTTGAGACGTCATGAGACATCAACTATCTCATACGGCATCTCTAATGGTGTCTGACTTGCTCAAGTGGTCACGTGCTCTCATGAAATGGCTGAATTTCCTTCATGAAGGATAATGCGTCCTCCGGGTGGGGTGTCTGATCCTCCCCCACGGCTAAGTCCAAGGATTTATGGGGCTTTTTTGTTTTATTTCCACATTTTTTAAGGAAAAACAGGGCTAATCCTTGAGGCTATATTTCTCGTGTACTTTGCTTTTAGGTAGGAGGCAAAGGGCAGAGATATATGCTTCGTTGTAACATGGTGTTTTCTACAAAAAAAAACGTATTCTTTGTTACAACACTTTTTTCTTCTCTTCCGTTATGTTCCTTCATACCCTCAACATTTAGTTGAAGATAAATTGTCCAGATTATTTTTCCTTCCTAGGTAACACATTTGAACTACTATATTTTACTAGCATTACTTATCACTGCATTAGAACTTACTTAACCGGCAGTTATGTGAACAGTTGCTAGGTTTATGTGTTAAGCATTATTTTATAAACGAATAAACTTTTGAATCAAAGTAAAATAACTTAAAATTAACAAGGGAATACCTACGTTTATTGCAATTATTCTACCATAGTGCATACTGAGTATTATACTACTATCAAGTAAAATAAAAATTTATTTAAAAATAAAATTTGTATATTTTAATCATTAGCACTATTTTCAAGAAATGCGACAGTCCTTACTTTACATCATCTACAAAATTACGAGCTTCTTCGCTCCTCTGAAACATTATCTACGGGATCTTCTTATTAAACAGATATGACAAAAATGTCTGTATATACGACAAGTAAACACAGTTGAAGTTCAAAAATTAATCATATTATTTAATATTTTTATATGGTTCACGTTATAAATGTATGATTCTACATTTTAACTATATCTTGAAAGTGATTTCTCTAAGTTCCACTCTCACTAACAGCAATAAAAATAATTAATTCGATAAGGATTATTTTTTTAGATTATTCCCAATAGTATTCTTCCCCCAATTGACACTTGACACTAGCACAAAATCGTTAGTGATTCCTGATTGAGGAGAATTGCAAACAAGGACAATAATAAAATTTAATGATTGGTTTTATAGGTCTATGTCAAAGAATTGGTCATTTTCAAGAAAAATTAAAGTACTTTCGGTCCATTTTCTTTAACAATAAGTCCTACCACCACAGTTTTTTTTAAAGTCAAATTCTTGAAAAGGTAATGTTTTTTATTTCACTAAACTGTACGACATATATGTACATATAACACGTACATCAAAATTAAACTATTATATACTGGCTTTCTAAAAAAGTCTCCCTTGTAAAATATTATTTATTGAAATATTTTTCTGTTTACTATTTTCAGGTAAATTATAACATTAATTTTCACAGTTAAATTATTAATATAAATATATAGTACGGTTTCAGGCAGTAGCATCGTACATCGCGGCATTTGGTACCTTGCAGTCAGTTTGTTTAATTTGTTGTCTCGCAATTTTATACAAACCGAAGTCCAAACAATGCTAGAACCGTGCAACTCCTGAACAGGCATCACGTACGCCATCTGCAACATCCACGAATGCAAATATCCATTTCCGTCGGAAAACTAATTAAAAGTTAATGATATTTATTCTAATTGGGCGATTTCCATTGCAAGTGGAACGTTTTTTAACAGACAAAGTAAGGAGTTTCAACGTGCTCATTGCCTTCGAGAACGCGCTCTCAAATAGACACCATGAATATTTTTCCTATTAAAGTTTTGCGACTAATCTTTTATTCTAGTAAATAAATGAGGTAACTTTTAGATGGAAAATCAAACGATTTTAATTTTTGGAAAAACTTAACTACAAAAGCACGGTAAGGTAGTAAGGTACTACAAAAGATGTAGTTGTTAACCGTAAACTTGGTCGTTTTAAAGAGAGCTAAACAACGTGCATACGTTGTTTAGCTCTCTTTAACAATAAAACACAAACAACAATATGTGTGTGTGTTATATAAATTTATAATAAAAAATCATATTTTAAATTAAAACGATGCACCACGTTGTAACTGCCAAATCTTTCGATGATAACTATAGTGCAATTTATTCATTTATTTTATCTCTTTTTTATTTTATTTTCCGTAATACGTTTCTTCGGGTATTTAATGTGGAATATGCAAGTTTGCGCATATATAAGAGTGTTAAAACGTTATTTTAAAGTTTGATTTAAATTAAAATCGATTTTTATATATAAAAAAGAATAATAGAAGAAAACCCGGTTTCTTGTTCTAATTGTTCCCTTTATTTAAAAGTTTATGAGCGGTCACAAAAAAGCCGTATAAAACCTTTTTATATCAAGAATCTTTAACGTCCGTTTGTATGAGTATTTTTTTAACGGCACTTGTCTCTTTACTACTAAAGTTCTTTGTTGAATAATTCAATAGTCTTTGTAAGATAAATAAGTTCCCGAATGATTTAAGAGTTTTATTCATAACGACGACTGAATTAAGGATGAATATTGAATATACAATTAAGGTCGTCAGTTCCAAGAAACTTTGCCTGCATCCCATTTTATCTCATCTAATTGATAAATGGTTTTCTTGCAGAATCTTTAGTGAACCGCAAAATTCGATTCAAATTGAAATGTACTTCCTATATTGCTCCGTGTTTCTGAAAAGCTATTAATCGTAGATGTACGTATGAATAAAATAATTAGTCTTAAAGATTATTTTTTACGGTTTACTCAGGAAAAAAATTATCTTATTCCAAACAAGCACCAGATTTTGAAGGCTTTTAGATATATTATATATTTTTGGATCTAGCTTTCACATCCGTATAGTGATTCACATATTTCCACTATAAAATTATTTTCTATGGATGCAAGTTATAGAATTTTTCTCATATTATTGAATGATTTGAAGTTTACATTATACAGATTATTATTCATGATGAGATTATTAAAGATATTAAATATATCACTTTTTTTATTTTTTTATTTTATTTTCATTTATTGGTTTTCTTACAGCCATATAATTAATCAATCTTGAAAAAAAAACAATAATAGATGTACAGAGTTTTCAATAATATTACTTTCACATATAGATTTTAATACTACATATTTATTTAATTCATTAATTTGCTAACTGATGAGCCTGAATGCTCTTATTGAATTCTTTGTATAATCGAAAAATTTTCGAAAATATATTTAAAAAGCACGGTTGTAATCAAATGAACTGTTTATTTTCAAATATTTTCTTTTTTAAGAAAAATAATTCAATCTTAAAGATGTTTCCAAAAATTAAAAATGAATTGAAATAATTTCATTTTGGCATCCACTAGCGGTAAATACACAAATTAATTTGTGACTATGGCATTATAAAAAAAGTAAACCATAAAAACCAAGTTTTAACAATACTCCCTTTCACAATTTCGGGTTTCGTGTCTACCATATTCGTCGGAATCTCCATACAACTTGTATGAAAAAACCATTAAAAATTTGAAAAACCTAAAATTGTACTAAAATTATTATTATTTTTTAACGAAAATTTGATAGATTATCTTGATCGTCGCCACGAGTCTGCTTGCAAAGTTTCAGCTCGATTGGATCACAGGAAAAGGGTCAACAATCGATCCAAAGTTTTTCGTCACGGAAACAGGCAGGCAGACGCTACGAGTTAAAAGAAAGGAAGTAAAAATGGATTGCTTTAAAAATGGAATAATGTGTGTTAATAAATCAAAAAGAGATTACATATAAGGTCAAAAAATTTACGTTAATTTACCTAGTTGCCATGGTGAAATAGGATAATGCGCCATTCCCGGATAGATTGGAGGTCCGTTGGTTCGAATCCCGGTAGGAAGAAGCAAAAAAATTTTTTCGTTATTTTTATTTTTCTTAGTCTTAGTCTTTTCTAATCTATACCTATAAAACTCAATATGTGTCTGTCTGTCTGTTCTCTATACAAATCCACACCGTTTGTCCGATTCAATTCAAATTTTGCATCCTTATACTTTAGGACCCGGCGGGTAACATTGGCAACATTTCCTTCCTATTCTCATACCTCTTTCCCTCCCCCTGACATATTTTCGTTGCAAATCTGTACCGTTTGAGCGATCGGACTCAAATTTGGAAACTTATTCTTTAGGACTCGGCGGGTAACATAGGCAACATTTCCTCCCTATTCTCATACCCCTTCTCCTCCCCCTGACATATTTTTCATGCAAGTCTGTACCGTTTTACCGATCGGACTCAAAATTTGGAATCTTATTCTTAAGGACTCGGAGGGAAATATATGTGACATTTCCCCCCCTATTCGTTTAATCCTTCCCCTCCGCTTATATATTTTCGAGGCCTTTGTTTACCCTCACAAATTTATTTGAATCCTTAACCCGTGCAACGCCGGGTAAGACAGCTAGTTGATTAATAAATTTGTCTATCTAAAAGAGTTTATTTGGAAGATTTCACAGCCATCCTTGTGTATTTTTTATTTATGAAATTTGATAATAAATAAAAATAACGTACGTACATTTTTGATACGAGTGAAAAATTTAGTTTAGAGAATAAACTTTCAGAGAACCTAACATGACTAAACGAACCGTTAAAGTATGGCGGACCAGAAGGAAGTCAGTCCGTGCGGAAGTCGCTTGAAATATGAGGGTTTTATTTGCTGAAAAGGCTGAAGAATTGTTCGATCACGGCTCAAGTACTCAGTTGTACTCCGAAACCAAGACTTATTGTGAAAAATTATAGAAGGTTCTATGAAAATCATACAAGAATACAATACAAAATAATAATTTCTACTGAATACCCACTCTAAATCGTTCAAAACATTAATGACCAATTAAATTCAAGATATTTATGAAATCTCTTTTCATGATTGTGAAAATATCGTAAATTATATGAACTGCTAAAAACGGTTCATAAAACATTAAATTTGTATATCTTGCCAGACATTTATAATAATCATTGCAGGACCTTGTAATCGAAGGACGTTCGTTCCTCTCCAACCACCTATTGTTTGTTTTCAGATATACCAACCTAACATTTTTAACGGTGTTCTTAGGTTTTCACGGCCACTCAGAATCTTCAAGTTTGTGTTTACTGGGGTATTATGCCGTGTTGTTACGACCTTTCGGGCCGACGTTTCGGATCCCATTGCAGGGTGCATCATTACATATGGCAACTTTAATCAACGATCGCAACGCTCTTCTTTTCTTTCGTGTCTAGCATCCGTCTCAATATCTTGTGCCTGCTCTTCTAACAGCACGTAGAACAAGTTTGATCATATTACAAGACTTAAATATATGAATGTGAAATTCCAGCACGCAACTATGCATAAATAATAATTAATATATGTTCGGCAATATTACCCAGAAACGTAATCATGTATGTACCTTGGTCTTATGGAATGAGACTGAAATGTTATTTGAAGAGAAAAGTTGATGAACTTCGTATAGCATAATTTGGAAGGGACTACTCTAATGATTTTTTTTAATATTCTATAAACAAACGTTGTTCCGGACGGGAACACGCAGCAGCAGGGGTGGTTCCACCGAACTTCAAAGTCGAGTCAACAGATGGCACCAATGTATCGAATTTCAGAGCAAAAACTAGATCGTAAAATATTTCGCTGAAATCAATAGCAGAGCGGTCCAATAGCAGGGTCAGAAAGCGAGAAGAAAAAGTCACAAGTTGATCTGGAGGCGAGCGCAGGTGAAACAAAACAGGATTCTGATCGCCTGTGCTACCAAATTTATTTCAAAATTGCCGAGGCCGACCTCTTGTCCGTTGGCGAGATCACTACTCACAACTCAATTAGCCGCTCCGCGAGTAGTGGTTCAGCCGTTAAAAAAATGGGTTTCATGACCGTTACCTCGATTTTGATATATTTTTTTAAATTTAATAATAACCTATGTCTCGCAGGATCATCAAGAGTGAGACAATTCACCAAAAATGCCAGGCTCGCCAAGCTACAGTTTTCCATCCAATTTGGTCTCTCTGGTGAATCTGACTAAACAAATTCATAATATTTTTAAACTAAACCACAAAAATGAATAAATCGATTATTATCTAGCAAATCGCGTTGAGCACGCTGGGCTTACCCAAGGGGTTTTATTTATTTATTTATTTTTACCCCTCTGCGTGCTCGCGTTTCACAATTCTCTATGAATACAATATAATGTCACTGTTTTCTTATAAAATAATAATAATTTTACTCAAAAAGGAACAAAAAAGGCCGTATACACTTCGGTGTCATGTGGTGTCCCCTCCACAGTAGGGTGTGAAAAGCCCTTTTCAGGGCCGCAAAATTTATTCATGTCCGAAAGTGTTGACTGCATTTTATCCATTCATGCTTCCGGTGATTTTGATGGAACAAGTAACAATCAAATTCTCTTACATGTATTCGTTAAAACTCTTATTGTTTAGTATGCGATGTTTGTCACGGTGGAAAGGAATGGAACAGAACTATATTTTTGCCTTTATCTTTTTCACCCATGAAATAATATATTTTAAAATTAATATTATTGTTTTGGAACTTATTCATAAACTAGGTCCCCAGCAATGAATAGGTTATCAATAATAAACCGATCAATCGCATTACTAATGCATAAGTACACGCCAAAGGAGTCTACGAGCTTCATGTTCTTCTATCCCGCATTGTGCCCGTGTGCTTGCAATTCATGACGTCATCAATCAAGAATTGAAGAAAGGCAATACAGCGAGCGTGTGACATTTTGTTTCGACCGTAATGGTGTGTTGAAAGATTTAGTACCAGTCATATAATACTATGATTGATATGGGTCGGCGTGAATCGAGACACTCGGTTGTATGTAAGAAATATAAATATACCCTCGCCTGCAGGAGAGATTGGAAGTCTTAGATTAATAATAAAGTAACATAAAAATAATATTTTTTTTCTTCTTTATGCGTCATTTTCTATCGAAGGGGGTTGGGCGACCAGTGAATGGACACCCAGGGCATGCTTAGGATCATTTTATCAATGAAAACTCCCATATCGGTCCTACTACGTCGCCAGGTTGACATTTTTTACTCTAAGAACCGTACCGTGCTGTGTCGTATAAAGGGCGATATGGCACAGATGTTCGTAAACCGTACCTCTCTCCAACAGTTTATTGAACAATTCTAGATTACAATTACAAATTTTACTAAGAGCCAGGAAAAATTAATAATCCCAACAAAAAAGTTTTCACTGCCAACGACTGTAAAGTTTAAAGTCGGGTAGGGAAAAGAGTGCAGGAAGGGGAAGAGACAAGGACACTCCCTTTAAGGGAATAAAAGTACAATGAGACGAAAATAAAAACGGAGTTCAGCTCTAGCACCACGAGTCCAAAACTGACAGATAATCATCCACAAAGCAGCTCCCAACGCGACACCTGAATGAACTCCTGGATAAGTCCGAGGTTTTTTCCTTCACGTCATCATTCCGGGGAGAACAATGCGCCACTCCACGGGTTTGGAGAGCAGGTAGCAATGTGCTGATTTACCCTATGCAAGCTGTGTAAGATTACTGCTGTGTTTGACATTGAGCCACTTTCTGAAGCTAAGCAGCCAAGATAACTTATGCCTCTGCTGCTTTCTTTTACCTCCTGTACTAAATGCGAGGAATGTGTTCGAAGTGTGAAGTTTACCTTCATTCGGTAATTGTTATTAGTTATCTTGACAAGAGACCATCAGTATGCGTCAATTTCAGGTTCACCGGCTTCCTTTACTTACCCTCCACACCTTCACTCTGTTTTATTGCTTTTCAATAGAGATTTTAATCTGAGTACAGAAGAGATTAGGTATTCAATCTCTCAAAAATATTCTTTAAATTTTTACCTAGATTTCAATGTTCGGGTCTCAGTTTTCCTTTATACTTTAGTAGAGGTACTTAATCTCTTATTATTGTACAAAATCATTCACGGTCATGAATGGCTTGATACATATCGGATCTCTCGCTGTGGAAGAATTCTCAACTTCCTTGACTTTAAGGGGCTTATACATAAGGGTGATGTCTTCTGCCACAAGATTATGATAAGATTATAGGTCTAATCCTGCACAGGTTTTCAAAAATTTAACTGCATTCCTAAAGCGATCTATCAGAATTTTGTCTCTTTGGTTTCTCACGGTAGATTCTTGTTTGACCTGAGAAGATTTTTAAATAGGCCTGTAATCAGTGGGATGGTAGCTTATACAGAGCTAGCAGGTGGTACCGCCCATTGGTAAATGCGAATCCTTTACTTATCACTCTGTTCACCAAGACCGTATTTTCAAATAATAAATATGAATATATAATATATGATGTCATAACGATGATCATGTAATTCTTTGTGCTACTCATAAAAGACTACAAAAACCCAATCTCTTGTGACATTAGCGTTGATCAGTAAATGTAACTCATTACTAATGAGCATTGGTACAAATACCTAATTTTAATATATTTTTTAAATTTATTTATTTATTTCAATATACGGCACAGAAGTACCTTTAACATAATCATATACACAAGAAATCCAAAGAGTACAACAGTAAACAATTACAGAATTGACATAGTATAGATAGTTGTTGTTTAAGTTATAGCAGTAATTTAGAAAAAGTAGGTGAGAAGTAGGTATACAATAATATATAATATAACATATAAAACAATAATTCAATTTTTTCAATTCAATTCAATTCAATTTATTTATTTTAAATATAACGTTTACATCACAAACATATGTTTAATTCGTAAATATTATTAACAAGTGAGAAAATATACAAACAACAAAATATCAAACGTATATAAATTCATTTATTTCAAAGGTATTATTATGTAGAATGGGTGGCTGTTTATCCTTTCTAGCGTTATTTTCACATATTTTTTAATTTGATATACATACTTTGTTTCTTTTTTGATATATACCTACATTGAATTGTATTATTGCGTTGATGAACGAATTCCACCGAAATAAATGTTTATTTATATATTACTACACAGCTGAACCTATCAATGCTGTTCTATTGCTGGATTTGAGCAAATATGTAGAAAAATAAATAATTTAGGCCCCTGGTAACTTTAAAAACTTCTTGAAAAAACCGCATATAAGTCGGTCCAGTCAGCGGACACATATGCCTTTTTTATATATATCGAGTGAAGATATATTTACAGATATAATTTATTAATTATCTTAATAAAGTTTCAGGGTTCTCAGGCCATTCCATCAGAGAAAATAAGTATAAATAAGTAACCAAAAATAAAAATAAATAAAATGTGAAGCAATGTTAAATCATACAATTAATAATGGCATCATAATTTATTTTTTTTCCATTTTTGAAGATGAAAAAAATGTTTAATCAATTTTCCGCCTTACGCATTTAGGTATGAGACCTCAAAAATAATAATTTCGAATATCTGTCCGTAACTATCTATCCAATATCTGATCTCATTCCGTTTTGAAAGTAAGTATGATTTCAAAAATTGTATTAAATAAAATTAATACTTAGATTTATAATCCGAATTAAACTTTTTTTAAATATTTTATATTTTATTATTACAGTTTTGTGGAAATATACACTAATAATTGCATCCATTACTATATTGCATCATTGGTAATAATCATTAATAAAAAAATAATAATTCTCTATTTAATAATATTATAATTTATAATTAATAATTCTCTATTTAATATAATTACGCTACCAAATAGCTCAAATATTAATGAAGACGCTAAAAAGCGTAATTTTCTATTTAAATAATATCCATCACTAAACGTTATCAAGATGCTACGCTACTCTGGTTTGTATTGTTTTCACAACCTGAACAGTCGGCCGAAATATATATTATAATGTAAGTACGTCATTTTTGACGGGATTTGCTAGTTTTATACCAATTATGATCCTGGCTCTTTCCCTTTTTGACATTTAATTTTCACTGTTACTTTTCGTACCGCGATATCGCAGACAAGGTGGCTCATTTTAAAATTTTATACATTTAATAAATTATTCAAAGAAATTTTAATAAAGCAGTGTCGAAAATCATTAAGATTGCAGCGTTATATAGCTTAATTCTTCAATAGAATATAATCATTAATAAAGATATTATAAGGGATAAAGACAAAACTTCCATTGTTCGTCTTTTCTCCGCCGTTAAGTTGAAAATTCATAAATAGGGTCATTTTGAATTAACATCGCTCTCCGAGGAAATACTGGAGGGGGTGGCTTTTAAGTAATTAAGCCTTTTCCAGCCGTAAAAATATTTTACGCAGCTTGACTTTAGATAATAATTTACTTCGCAGCACAGTTGTCCCAGTTAAGTCTTCGGGGGACGGATGTTGCAGCTTAATCTCCGTAATTGTCATGATTTTTTACAAACTTTGTGACTGATCTTTGACTTCTGTTAGCTCAAATTAACGAAAATATTAATTAAGAACAATTGATTAATTACAAAATAAAAAACTTTTTAAATTCTAAACGATTAATTGGTTAAATTTTAAAGAAGATTTTTCTCAAAATTCTAGAAAAAATTAGACCTTTTTTAATTTTCATTAATTAATAACATTTATTTAACATAAAATAAAATTGTATTAAAAAACATTTTTTGTAAATTAACGTGTTCATGAATTTGGAAGCTTTTTAAAAATTAGATTTGGTTTAATCTTTTATTGTGGCATTGTTATCAGTGTATAAAATGGACATAATAATAGTTTCATTGCATATTTGAATGAGGATAAAAAACATAAACGATTTAAATATTCCATAAATACTTATTTACTTACTTACTGTCACGCCGTTTCCCTGTGGGGGTAAAATTTAAAAATAAATAATCTCATAATATTCATTGCTTTCATGTAGATGGTGCAAGTATTGATTGAAATTTTTGCATTATTAAAAGCCTGAAACACACATTTCATGGATTGAATTACAAAAATATGACATGAGGTTAGTTGACAGGCACATAATATTTATTTAAAAATCAAAGGCATTCATATTTTTTTTAAAAACCTTTTTAAATAAAAATTTATAACGGTTGCATAGTTCATGTATGAATATTGACATTATTTTTCAAACTAAAAATTGCTCCAAGCACGATTCGCAGGAATGATGACTTGCAATTCTAACTAACTAAACATCACGCTGTTTCTCCGCAGGGGTTGGTACAGAGGATAGAATGCCATATTCTTATATCTTGAGACATCACTTTTGCCTCGGCTACATTCATACATATTCTCATACTTGGGACTTTTAAAATTTTAACAGGGCCATCCTCCATTTTAAGTCTTAGCGGACGCCATTCCTGTTGCCTTCAACATTCACCTCACATGTATTCTAAACCATCATTTTCTCACTCATACGTTCCACAAGACCAAACCATCTCACCACTCATTTTTGTTTATATCTACCATACGCCAGCCAGCATTACATTCACTTCTTATTTGTTCATTCCTCATTCTATCGACCAAAGATTTTCTGCAATTAGTTACAATTAAATTCAAATCTTATATAATTTTCTAAAAGCATGAAGTAATTACACAAATGTGGACAAATAGTTCCACAGCTCGGTGCAGTAGCTGAAGAAACTTGTGGATGCAATGCTGGACTTTTATGCCGGGAGATGTTGGAGTCATCTATTATCTTTCCACGTATGTATATGTATGAGTTACATACATTTTTTAAATTTTTTTTTATTTAATATATGGAACAAATACAATTCTTATATATTTAGATATCAAATTGACATTTTTTTAAATAATTTGTAGTCAAGTGAAGAGAAGCTCTTGAGTCTGATGAAGGAGCCTCAGTTCTTATTTTATAAATAAGTACATTTGCGAGTCATTTATTAATACAGTAATAAAGGTAATTTGATAATGCAGCGTATCTCGATAGGTAAATTATTGTAGATTTTTAAAATAGTGGTTTTGCATTTGGGTTGTTTTAAATTTAGGCAATATATTCGTAAATTGGTTTCCATTTCTCATAAACTTGAAGTATTCCTGGTTTTCTGTAAGGTTTTTTCTTTGTGATATTTTTACTAAGTTTACATGTTTTTATACGAACCTCCCCATCCGATAACGCCGTATATGAGTAGAGATTGAACTTGTTTTCAAGTTCTAAGCATACTTTGATTTTCTAATCTCACATTAACATTATCCTAACGAACAGAGCGTAGAAACCAGAATAATCACTACTTAGTCTTAAACACTGTTTACAAGGTACACGTGTACAATGGCGAATTGGAGTCCATTGTAATTGGCTCGCTTCTCCAATAATAGCCGGCCTTTAATACCCGCAGGAATGCCGAACGTCCCCCGCCTGCGATACAGCCTTCCTTCCACTCGACAATAATGATTCCCTGGCCGGACGCGACCCCCGCATCTCGCGGGAGCGCGCCCACCTTCACCACTCGGCCGCTGGCGACGGGGGAAATTGGAAAATTAACGAAAATCCCGGAACAACAACTAAGGGGAGGACATACAAAGCCCAAAAAGGGAAACTGCATTAAAATCATCGATAACATCATTTTCTTAACACGTTGTTAACTCCTATGAAGTTAGCTATTATTCAATTTCATAAAAATACTTATAAAATTTCAATCGTTAAACTTCACAATCATATTAATCATTTAAATAATAATTTAATCATTCTTTACTTACATAATTTTAAAATCTACTCAAATTCTTTACACTCTTAAAAACCTTTTTACATGCACTGGATAACTAAGGGAGGAAAAATTATTGGACCTCAATCTCGATGATCTGGTAAGGATTCATGTTTTGCATTAATAATTTGGTAATTCGGGGCTGCATACAGAGATACTTCGTTATTAATCGAATAAAAATTATCTTTTCATCGTCATCAACATCATCAATATGTATGTTAAACGTTGAAAAACCATACAATACTTTTTAAATCATATAGTTATATTAGGAAAATACATTTTAAAATGAAACTACACCACAGTTCTCAGTTGTGGATATCCAGATATGAAATGATATTATGAACTATAAATTCACTTGCAATTCCAGATAAAGTTCAGATGCGCACGTGAGATTGTATCCTGTCCAAGGGACAAAGGGTCTCTCACGTCTCGTTATAATACCCTTCATAATATTACTAATAATACTAAATTAGTGCATCATCATAATCACTGTTTAGTAATATTATAAATACTTATGTTCAAATTAATTTATTATTTTATTTGTAATTTGAATTTACCCTATTTTCAAAAAAGTTTTTTTTTACATAACTGGTACATACCTAAAAAATTCCAGGCCATAAAATTTTGACGAATTATTTTTTTATTTAATTATTTTGTTAACATACATGGCCATCAAGTCTTTAAAAATAAACATAAAAAGTAAACCCACAGAAAAAATATAGTAAAAAAATAGCGTTGGTTAATAGAATATATAAAATAATGAAACAGTGAAAAATGCAAGTAGGTACACAAAAAGTATTGGAAAAAAATAAAAGATTTGCAGCACAGACAAAATCAGACTTTGTATTCTAATAATTAATGCATTGAAAAACATAAGAAACTAAATGCAGAAAAAACACATATAGAAAAAAGAAAAATCCCCCCGAATAATTGAAAATCATGATAAAAAGTCAAATTAAATTGTGGGACGACATATTTTTTCTAATGATTTGTAATGATTTAAGTTATCTGAATGTTTACAGGTATCTGACACACAATCATTATTTATATATCTATACCTATAAAACTCAATGTCTGTCTGTCTGTCTGTTCTCTATACAAATCCACACCGTTTATCCGATTCCCTTCAAATTTTGCATACTTATGCTTTGGGACCCAAGGAAACAAAGGAAACATTCCCCCCCTATTCTCTTACCCCTTCCCCTCCCCCTGACCGATTTTCGATGCGAATCTGAACCGTTTGCCGATCGGACTCAAAATTTGCATACTTATGCTTTGGGACCCGGCGGGTAATATAGGCAACAATTTTCCCCTGTTCTCTCACATCTTCCCCCTGACCTATTTTCGATGCGAATCTGAACCGTTCGACCGATTGGACTCAAATTTTGGAAACTAATTCTTAAGGACTCGGCAGGTAACATAGAAAACATTTTCCCCCTATTCTCTTACCCCTTTCCCTCCCCCTGACTTATTTTCGATGCAAATCTGTAACATTTGACCGATCGCATTCAAAATTTGGAAACTAATTCTTTGGGACTCGACGGGTAACATAAGTAACATTTCCCCTCTATTTTCCTACACCTTCCCCTCTCCATGACATATTTTCGATGCCAATCTGTACCGCTTGACCGATCGAACTCAAAATTTTGAAACTTATTCTCTAGGACTTGGCGGCTAACATTGGCAACATTTCCCCCCTATTTTCTTACCCCTTCTCCTCCCCCTGACACATTTTCGATGCAAATCTACACCGTTTGACCGATCGGTCTCAAATTTTGGAAACTTATTTTTAAGGAGTCGGCGGGCAATATATAGAACATTTCCCCCTATTATTTTAAGCCTTCCCCTCTCCTGATATATTTTCGATGTAAATCTGTACCTTTCTACCGATCGGACTCAAAATTTTGAAACTTATTCTTAAGGACTTGGCGGGTAACATATGCGATATTTCCCCCCTATTCTTCTACCCTTCCCCTCCGCTGATATATTTTTGATGCAGATCTGTACCGTTCGACCGATCGGACACAAAATTTGGAAACTTATTTGTTAGGACCCGGCGGGTAACAAAAGTGACATTTCTTCCCTCCCCTTTTTCCTTTTACCTGCTCTTTGATATATTTTCGATGCAAATCTATACCTTTCGAATCGATCCTTCGTTTACCCTCATAAATTTATTTTAAACTTAATCCTTTACCCGTGCAACGCCGGGTATGAACAGCTAGTAATTTATATTTCCGAGCTGGCAATGAAAAGCTATGTTAGAGCAAGCAGGAACAGGATACATTATTAATGCATTTACTGAAGTGAATTTTAAAAAGATAAATGAGTTCAGAACAAACTATTCTATTAGAAAATATAGAAAATTTTAATTTCTTCATTAAAATATTATATAAGGTTAGGCTAGTTTGTTCGGTATCGTGCATTTGACTTAAAATTTTGAATTCAGATTAATATCACATTAAAGCATTCCTTTTTCCAAATTATTTATTCATTTGTTTTTCCGCCGTTTGTATACCAGATACCGCAAACAAAAACGTGCATTTTTGGTTTTATCGATTGCGTTCTGGAAATTTCGACTTGAACAACGAGCTCATGGACGATCGGGGACTACAATCGATCATCGTAGTTATCGTTGCTGGGCTTGTTAGTCAAGTATCCCCTCGCCTTCCACTTGTTTCTCTATCAGCGATGTGGTCTCCTATGTAAGAACAGGCCAAATCTAGAGTCACTGGTTCTCCTATAAATATCGCAGGTTAAATAGTCTTTATTGGACCCTCTGACCTACAGCGATAGCGCGCGTTCTGTTCAGAGATTTCCTTACTACTACTATATCATCCGCACTAGAATAGACATTTCGAAACTCGGTTCGGTCCAGCGCCAGCTGTTTGCAATTACTGAGGATGTTGCACAGCGCAAATGTCTCCCACAAGCAATCCTTGAAATGCTTATTTTGCCCGCCAACCTTACGTTTATCGAGTACTTCGGTAAGAGAGAAAAGCTACGCAATGATTGTTTCAAGTGAGTAAGTTGCAGCAGGCCAACAGATTCACCGACCACACTACAGCACTATGTCTGATGCACACCGGGGTGAGACGATCAGAGTTCTGCAAAATGTTGGATGCCGATTAGAGAAAATTTAAGAAGCATCCTGATTAAAATAAAGAATTATTATCTACGATAAAAAGGGTTAAAGGAGATTCAGAATGAGATGGGAGGATGGGAATCCCTATTCCTTCACCCGGGTATGGGAACGGCCCCAAAGCTAGGAGCGAAAGCGGAGTTATTTCAGTTGATAATGACAAATTTAAATCTATAATAGAAGCAGATCCATCTCAAACCACGTCAGAATTAGCAACAACCTTCAAAACTATATTGATAAATCTGCCTCAAATTGATAAAATAAAGAAGCTCGCAAAGTGAGTATCGTATGAACTTACTAAAGGATCACAGCAAACTCGCATCGAGGCTTGCCTCGATTTGTTGATTCAGCACACAAACGAGGTAATTGTACATTGGATTTGTTACTTGTGATGGAAAGTGGATCCTGATAATCGGAAATGTACTTTACATTGGCTGGACCCAGGAGAAGCAACCAAACAATGTCCCAAACGCAAATTGAGTCAAAAGAAACTGCTTGTGTCTGTATACTGGACCTTTGCCAGCGATACTCATTATAGCTACATGAAATGTGACACAATAATTACTGCACAGTGTACAGTGAACTGTACGCTTTCAAACAGCCGAGGCTTGTCAATTGATCTAGTCCGCTGCATCTCCGCGATAACGCTCGTCCAAACACTGCACAACGCACCCACCTCTCCGTCACCCACCTTACTCGCTAGATCTTGTACCTACTGATTTCTTTTTTTTCGGAATTTAAATAACTTTTTAAAAGGGAAAAATTCAACTCCAAAGAGACAGTGAAAAACGCTATTAAACAATTTATTGACTTTTGTCCCCAGGATTTCTATAACAAAGGCATCAATAGTAATTTAAGTACAAAAAAAATGTTTCAATTATAGGCTAAATCCAAGATAATGGTCCCATTGCATATACAACGAAAATGAGTATTTCACTATATTATTGAACGTGCTAATAACAAAATGTAAGATAATTTACATTTAAATAGTAAGTATTAAATAAGATATTACACTTGTGTTCCGAAAAATGCACTGCATATTTTGACATTTCATAGGCAATATATGAGGTTAGGTTAGGTTATGAGGTTTGGTTAGGTTAGGTTATTAGGTTTGATTTGCTTAATTTAGATTATGATTATTTTAGTTAGATTAAATTAACAGGACGTTAAATTATATAGTAAAATACTTATTTTCATTGTATGAACAACGAGACCATCATCTTGGATTACTCCCAATTATATATATATGAAGGATTATTTTCTAGGATAACCCGCGTATTGTAGTTTTGAGAAAGACTATTATATTGTACCCAACGTTTCGGACAGATAGCACTGGCCATTTTCAAAGGGATTTTGCGCCTTGTATGTCGAGTTCTGTTTTGAATTGATTGCAAGCACACCCGTTCACTCCAGAAGTCGAGATCCAAGTGAAGCCTAATGCGAGGCTAATTGCTGAGTTTACTTTGTGACCTGGTAATTCTTCTATTATTGTTGGAAATTCCGTTATTGTTTGTTATATTAATATGGTCATTTACTGTGTCTGTACTTGGAATCGGGTTATTAGGGGCTGATTTTGAAAAGATTTTACAGTCATTAAGAATGGATTTCCAAGTATAAGGAATTCGGATCGCGTCGTCGCGGCAATTCATGTTATTTTTATTTTTATGTATTTCTATTGCTTCTCTATATATTCTTCTCTATATATTCAGTATAGACAAGCAGACGCTACGAGTTAAAAGAAAAGGAGTAAAAAACTAACCCATAAAAACCAAGTTTTTATTATACTCCGTTTCTCATTTGTATTGTTTCCAATTTGATATTCTTTTTGATTCGATATTGATATAGCCGACTGATTGGACCCATGGCTCGAGACAGACTAGTTGAAACAGGTTTCGCGCCTTCTCCACGCGTCGGGCTCCTTTCTCGTTTGTATGTAAAATTCGAAAAATCTAAAATTATACTATAATAATTTTAAAAAAATAAACCAAAATTTGTTAGATCATTTTATTATCACCACGAGTCTGCCTGCAAATTTTCAGCTCGATTGTATCACTGGAAAAGGGATAAAAATCGATCCAAAGTTTTTTTGGCAGACAAGCAGACAAGCCGACAGGCAGACGCTACGAGTTAAAAGAAAGGGAGTAAAAAGCTGAAAGATGCTGAATTTACATCTAAGGAAGTGATGAAAACAAAGTGATTTGTGTTTTATTTTAATATTAATGTCACCACAAAGTTCAAACATTAATTTACAAGAAAACATATCCTTATGACAATTATGCTTTTGAATTTATCTTTAAAATAAATGTTAATATTTTCTATATAATAAAAATATATCTTTCTCTAGCAAGACGACGTTATACCCACAAAAACTCGGTTTGGTACAAAAAAGGTTCTTTTATGCGTCGTACATATTTTTCAAGAAGATAATTTGATGGGAAAACAAAACATCCTGGTGATCTAGTTTAGAAGCAATAAGCTTAGGGTCCGGCGTCACGCGATATCGCCTGACCTCGGGCTCCTAGGGCTTCCTTCTGAATATCTTTATGCCTCCAGAAATCCTACCGTTCCACGCACGCTTGCGTAAGGCACGACCTTTAACCGAAAGCGGCAATAGTTGCGGCAAATTACAAAAAATAAATATGATCGTAAACTCGAGCGATGGGAATATTGTAAAAAGTTTGCATTTAAAATATATAATGTGTTCAAAATTAACTTGGTTACCCGAGAGAGATCTAGGAACTTTTTCGCCCACAATTGAATTGACCACATTGTTCGCGGTCCGCAATAGAGTAATTTCACTTTTTTTTCAATAGAAAAATCTTATCTTTGGTTTAGAAAATACGTTCATGAAAAACATTTTTTTAATATGTATATTTACATTTAAAAACTAACACTCCCACCATAACGCTTATTTTCGCAAGCGACTTTAGGCATGCCTTGTTAAGTCATCAGACGTATAACACGTAACAGCAAATTCGCGTAATTAGACGTTCATTCGTTTTTTACAAAACAATCCGGCTTTTTTTACATTGTGACCATAATGTCAGGGAAAAAATTTTACAGTGGTACCCAAATGTATAAATTCATTCCTGAAAACTGAAAAATGAATCCAACATTAAAGCATCAATTTTCGGTAAGTTATCGGATTTCCTTGGGAAAATTCGCCCTCCATTATTTTAAATGTATTCTTAGATATTTATTTAATTAAAATAGGTCACAAACACGATAAATCTTTATAAAAACCATGCAAACAAAAGTAAAAACAAAGCGAAGATGACCGGTTATCATAGAAACAAACACCATAGATCACGTATGTTTATCTTTAATTCTTGCCAAACAACGTCATGTCCAATCACATCGCGTTTTGATGGAATCGTATTTTTTAAGATTTTAATTATAAAAATTATGAATGAAAACATTATCCCACACCATCCATGCTGAGTTAAAAAATATAATTTATTTTTCTGAATCTATTTCATATATTTTCATAGATATCTGTAAAATGTGACATTACCCTACTGTCCCCCACAACTCCATGTCTGTAAAATTGTTCGCTGCGTATATTGCATAATTCGATAACGTATGGCTTACGTACTATTGGAGTGAATCTTCTTAGTTTTAGAACATGAAAAAGTTATTAAATTACGTATTTTGTTACGTATTAAGACGTTTTACTTTTGTGAAAAAATTTCGTGATATAATAAGTATTGTTTTTAGATGATTGTATTTAACTTGCTTTGTATGTTTGTTGTGGTGGTATCTTTTAATTGAGTTTTCGCCAACTTTCCGACTGGCTAGAGTTCTAAAACTTTCAACATTTTTAATAAATTACTTAATATTATTAAATCATTTTACTGATTCGACATGATTCGGTGATTATTTCGATCGAAATTAAAATACGTCAATCAAAATCAAGAACCGTAGAAACAACTGAAGAACATGCCGTTCCAAAATTTTTTTTCAACATTAAAACAACGTATTAAATATTTGGACATTGCATTGGTGATTTTAAAAAATCGTATAAAAGCTTGTCTTTTGATTTTTCTTGTTTGTTTGTTGTTTGATTTGATTTTTGTTGAAGTTGAAGTTGATTGAAGTTTTCTGATTTAATGAACGTTATAATTAATAAATTGCTTTATTCCATAATTATGAAATCTGTGTTTTTATAGACAGTAACAATTCAAATAAATACTAAATTGAACTGTAAAAATTAATTCCTGAATGCAAACCCGGATCTTTTAAAATTTTAACTAATCCGTGTGACGATGACTTTCGACGGTTACAATATCCGTATTGAACCGTAGATAAATAAGTTTCACAGCAAAAATGATTTCCCACATAATACGATATTGATCTACAATATCGGATTATTAAAGTTTAAATAGATATTCGGTATACAAAACGTTTAAAAAGTAAAATTATGATACGCATTAAGTATCCCATAATAATATTCCTATATTACATAAATTTGTAACATGAAAGTGAAGTGTCAAATTCAAATGAAAGACAAATTGAAATGATGCTTTATTCTTTTTGGTTATGAACATGTAATAGATTTTCTTTAAATAATATTTTTTTAAATTGACCCAATCCTGGAAGCTTGGAATATGGAGAACATAAGGAATGGTTTTAGAATTTCAGTAAAATAACAAAAACAAGAAATCCAAACCGGGAAATTTTGGATAACAAGAACCCACTAACTGGTTTTGAAGAACACACAATAATAAGTGAAAAGAAAATATTAATTATGAAGGCAGAGTTATTAAACTGTCGGAATTATATTTTCTTTTGATTAGTTTATTTTACTATTAACAGAAAAATATGTATACATAATATGTAATTAAAAATCAATTAGATTCTAAAAGGTAAGTCATAATAGAATGGCTTGACACGCAGAATAAAGAATGAATTTAGAAAATTTCTAGAAAATAAAATCAATCAAATATAAAATTATTAAAATAAATTTTAGGCCAGCACCTTATTAAAACTCAATTCACATGGTATTAATGTTCTTTTAATGTTATATAATGAACTTTTATAGTACCTACTCAAATTTAAGGGAAATTTGATAACTGCTAATACCCAAAAGGACGGAACTCAAATATTTAAAACAACCCGTTTATTCCCCGTACTTCTTGTTACGGACATTTGGAATAAGAATAGTTGATAAACTTGTGTTAGAAATAAATTTAGGTTGTCAAAATAAAAACAAACCTACTGACAAGCAAGACGCGTGGATTAGTGTGTTATCAGGCAAAAAATTATCAATTATTTAAATAAATAAAAAATGAAATAAAAATATCTTAATTAACTATTAGCAATAACTAACTTGCTGGTATGGAGTGAGATTCGAACCTGTGACCTTTGGATCACGAGGCGAGAGTCCTAACCACAAGACCAACAAGCTACAATATTGTTAAATAGTGGCCCGAATGAAATATATGAAATTAAGATTTGTTTTTATATATATTTTATATATTACTTATGCTATTTTTAAATAATTATATCATTTATAAACATAAATGATAATATATGATTATTTAATCACCCGTAAAAATCGTCTGGCAATAATTGATGTGAGTGTACAGTACTTAGTGTCCCGTTAAACATATTAAAAAATCAAGTTTATTATTTTGACGTTTCACTTACTCATTTTTCATAACTTTATTACCTGTGATTTGCCAAAATCCCCCAAACTTAAATGTCATATTATCTAAACCTTCTTACCTACTATAGTGTACATCTACGGAAAAACATTTAGGTTTGATACTACAACGTAAGTCTGGCGGTTGCTCTTAGGCCCGAATCCAGGGTCAATACTTAAGTGATTAAAAGGTTACGGTACGCCTTAAAAGTGTTATTTTGTATTGAAAATTTAATTTAAGGTGTACCTACAGAGAACATCGTCAACAACATCAACAGATCATATCCAGGAGGTTGGGGAATCAACTGGTGACAAAGCCTTATTAATGCAAGTGATTGTTGAATTTTATAAAATTCTATGAATTATAGGTTTCCTTATTCTTCTTCTTCCATCTCCATCTTTCCGCTGCTGGATACAAGCCTCTTCCATACCACTCCATCCTTCTCTGATGTTTGCTTCTTGTAGCCATTTCTTCCACCTCCACACAAATCAATTCCAAACCTCTTCCAAATGAAATAAACCCGAAACGTGGGTTGTAATCATATATCTGTATATTATCTCAATGTTAAATAATCATTTTGACTGAGCAACTACCTGTAAAGATAGATGACGATAAAGAATACTTCTACTTGATGACACAAAAATCCTCAAAAGATGATACCCAAATGGTGATAAAGAACATATACGTACGAATATACATAATGTAACGTTTTTCTATTGGGATGGAAAAACAATGAAAAATCAATTTCATTAATTTCTATCTCTACATGTATTTGTACACCTTATTTATCTCAATACATCTTGCATTTCTTTCACTTCCAATAACCATCATACAAATGTTCGTATGTTATTACCGGGGTAATATATATTTATTATTTATTTTACGTTTGATTTCTTAACCGTGATTTCTGTCGTGATGAATACAATAAAATTTGTTCGAAATCATAAGAACTCGCATTATATAAATCTTCAGAATGTGGGCATGCTTTTTAAATCAAAACTTATGAAATACCGCACAAAAAAAAATATTTGTGGCGAATCGTGCTCGTGGAAAGAGAAATACGTCACGGAGCTACGCAGAGGACTAATTTATCAAATGGTCCGATCCCGTGAGCGCCCCAGTTTCGGTACACCGCTTACTTCCCGTAGAAGAATCGTGAAATTTCATTATACTGTTTCATGCCTGACAACAGTTAGGCCCCTGTCCAATAAACGTCACATCTAGACCGCGGTCTCTCGCTTTTATATCCATGGCAATCTAAATACAAAGCTTCCGCTTTCTTTGCTTGAGGTTTGTTATGCTTTATTCTTTACAGCCTAATCTCACTGATTGTTTTTGGCTTAGAAAAATGCTTTTGTTAAACTGTCATTTATTAATCTCACAGAGTGTTTTAGCCTTAGGATTTTTTTGTCATTAACACAAACACATATTAAAGTGTACACAGCGGGCCATGGAAAGGCAGATGCTCGGCGTGAGCCTTCGAGATAAAATCAAAAATGAATAAATAAGACGCCGAACCAAAGTTTCCGATATTTTGGACCGTATTTCGAATTTTTTTTTTTAAATTGTGATGCAAACACGGAATAAGTGTCGCATCAATATTCTTACTATTTAACTAAGCTAAACGTTTGTGCTATGAAAATAGGACTAACTTACGAGGCGAGATTCCTAATCACAAGACCAACAAGCTAGTAATTAAAATTCCAGTGGGCTCGACAGGAGAATACTAGGTGGGCATCCGGAATCCTACAGTGGAGGCCCTGGACGAAAAGTAGAAGCGTCGGAAGACCTCCCAAAAGGTGGTCTGATGACATAGTCCAGCAAGCAGGAGGTACCTGGATGAGAAGGGGGAGAAACAGAGATGAATGTGGGAAAATGGAAGAGATCTGCATCCAGCAATGGAGGAAAGAAGACTGAGGAAGAAGAAGAAGAAGATAAATTTACAATATTTTTAAATTTATGTTCTGAGAACACAGTTACTGGAATTGTCCACTGCGGGATTATTATTTTAAGTAAGACGAAGCTATTTATATAAGAAACGTGTATAGAAGTCTTTTATATGATGTCCTAAGGCTGACAATCTGTATGATCTGGCTTAATTGATCACTCTACATAATGCAATATTCACCAACACCAAAGTTATATTCCAAATCTGACCTCCTTTCGTATGTTTGATGGGACTATGCTAGAGACATCTGTAGCCTTCTCTTAAAATAGTATACATAGATTTCGCAGCTGGTAATGATACCCCTATAATTTTTTGCATTTTGATTTTATTACATTAATCTTACGAATTGTTCTAGGCTCAGAATATTTCACTTTTTAGAGTCTTCAATCTCACCAATTATTTTAGGATAACAATATTTTATTTTTTATTTTCATTAATCTCACTCGTATGATATATAGTTTTGTGTCACTGTTGTTTTAGAAATCTGATCAACGTTTTTAGATAACGGTATTATATTTTCTGCTGTCATTTATCTTACCAATTATTCTAGGCTAAGGAATTTGATTATTTATGCCTTTAGTTAGTTCCACCTATTGTTCTAAAAATTCTCAATCATCAAAGGAAATTATGAGAAAAGGTCCTTTATAAATTTCAGCCTAATTAAATCAAATACAAGCATTCAAAAATTGAGAAAAACTTTAAATAAAACAACCCGTCAATAAAACTGATTCCATCCTAATGATTTGATGGTATCTTCAAATACCTACATCATTGTAAAAACAAAGAATATAATAATATACTCAGATACCACCGAGACTTAAACTCGGATCTTTCCTCTTAGCTATATATTACTGTATGTAGCTGTATATTCCGGCTGAACTACGGTAACACAATAAACGTGGGTCAGATAAATTATAGGTCGACCACAATCAAAAGACCATTCCCTAGCCTTGTCCGGTAAGAAGAAAGCCGGGTAAAGTTGCCTGGCAAGCTTGTATTACAAGCCTCAATATGATATTCCAAATAAATATATGTTTTTTAGTTTAAAAAAGGTTACTTAATTACTAGAAAAACTTATTTTGTGCTCATTTTTTTCATCATAACAACACACATACTTTTTGCGCATATTCTTTTGAATGCGGTCTAGCTATAGTAACACACTAGCTGTGAACGCGCGGCTTCGCACGCGTAGATTTTTAGTACACTGTTTGGATTGTCATAGAACTTTCGCGAACCTTCTAGAACTTTCTAGAGCAGGTTTTTCCGGAACCTTCTAGACTCACCGACACAGTCGACGCGCCTATTTTGAAACAATCTGAAGTATTTGCGGCCTTTCCATAACAAAACAATGTGCTAGAAAGCACATTTTCGTCACCCACTCCCACCCACGCAAAGCCACCCCCACCAAACTCGCATATTTTCGATGTGACACCAAGGGCTACCATAACCAAAAAACCAACATAACCACCGGTGGGTGGTTGTGGCTGGTTGTAGAGAAAACTTGTCGGGTTGGGAAACACGGGTTTCTTTTTGTATATATATTGATTATTTTTTCATCAATGTAGACCAAACTATTAAAGCAACTACATCAGTCTTTTATGGAAATTAGATTGACGCATTTTTTAAATCTCGTTTGCACTTTGATTAAATTGCAATACTTATGTTATTGGTAAATA
Source organism: Agrypnia vestita (assembly GCA_016648135.1). NCBI lineage: Eukaryota > Metazoa > Arthropoda > Insecta > Trichoptera > Phryganeidae > Agrypnia > Agrypnia vestita. The sequence goes on from JADDOH010001932.1 coordinate 62,070, forward strand.
TTGTAATTGTGTCACGAGTGTGCATGTAAATACGAATAATATTTTTGAAAGGAAGGCTCGAAGTATTTGCATACCTTCGCACTGGGTGCTACGATGAACTGCTCGACTATTCATGCTCCATCTCTATGCAATGGCCCATTATTTTTCGTTTTTAACATTGACGGCTCATCGTGCGGCTCGCTCTGGAGTTGGGCGGTTTTTACAGGGAATAAATAAACATCACATCTTTGTGGATATACCAAGCTATTGACGTAATTATTTAAAACTCACCGCAAATCAAATGAAAAATGTAAAACAAAATCATGCTAAATTCCTGATTTCAGTTATTTAATCAAGACACTACGTATTGTGTATTTTGTTTTATTTTATTTAATTCGGTCATCCAACAGGGAGACACAATTGCTTGATAAGATAAAATACAAAAAAAATAGTTAAATGTCTCCCATAATTAAAGGATAACACAAATAGGACATAATCATAGATAAGTCATTTATTAAAAACATCATTTAACCGATTGTTCCAAATTTAGCTTAACATAGACTTAAAGGGGCTCGTGATGTATATAATTTACATGATCAGTAAGGGGGACGAGTTTCTAGTATCTGCCTCACCATATGACGATACTCTTCATATTTAGTGTTAAAAATATTTATTGAATTTAAGAGGTAATTTATAATCTGAGCACATGCGTGGAATGGTAGAGGATTTCCTATTGTTGGTTTGATAAATTGAAGGGGAAAAGAGGTACTTCTGTCTGCTAGTTCGGATTGAGACGTGGAAAACTAGCAAGCTGGTGATTTCAGGAGAATCAATAAGGTTATGAATTATTTGGAAAAGAAAGGATTGATCTGAAAATATTCGCCTGTTTTCTAGAGTTTCCAATTTATGAAATTTATTGAGTCCAAATAAGTATTAAATAGGAAATCGGGAATCTTGGCCGATAGATTTTATTTTTTGTTTTTATTTTGTTTATATTTTAAAATTATAATATACACACGTAGATTTTTAGTAACTTTTAGTCATACTTTATCAATTCGTGTATTAACCTTAATATATAGATATATGTTGCCGTGGACTATTTTACATAATTTTTTGAGTTCGACAAAATCTCTTTAGAAAGTATTTAAATATCTCTTACCATTAAGGTAGCGTTCATAAAACGCATCGCTCGGCTATTTTTTCGTCGACTTTTGTTTTAAAATAGGTCACCACGAAAAGGCCTTTTATTTTAACGGAATAATATATAACCTATATTCACACTGAAAGTCTATTCTAAATATTGGTTACAAACTTTACCTCTTTATATATGAGTATAAATATTAATTTGGATATTAAGTAAAAAAAAGGTCTCAACTATTAGAAAGAGTTGGAAAATACCACACAGAAAAAGAATATTTAAAAAAATAAGTATTTTTTAAAACATAAATTATAAGTACACAAACAGACAGATTAACAATAATTTTAAGAAGTTGAAGATCCAATTTTAAATATAATATTTATAGTATAATATAAGATAATAAAATATTTATATTATAAAAAAAGTACAAGTCACGAGTCCATACAGTCACATAGAGCCCACAAAGTGGAGTAATTTTCTTCATTTTTATAACATCCTAGGTTTAGTAATTTATTAAAAAAATATCTTTGTCATTTAAAGACTATTATCTGTAATTAAAATATATAAAACCTGATAAAAAATTTAATATGATAGCTTTCAATTCAAAAATATGGTAAGGAACGCAATAGAAGATAAAAAAAAATTGAACTGTGTTCGCGTTGCCAGACGATTTTTTAATAAAATTGAAAAGAATCGAAGCCTTTCACCAACAATAAATTATTTATACTAAAATGAATTATGATAAATTTAAATTTATTTATTTATTTATTAATTTGTTTACACATATTATAACAGTGAATGGTTTATTGCTATGACATGTGGCATTTTTTTCCAACCAACTACACAATTTAGTTGAACAATTGAAGTAGATTTCTGGTATACAATATTACAATTACAAAACTAGTTCCATGATAACGAGTCGAGAAGGAGATAGATGGGAAAATATAAGAGGCTAAATAAGAAATGAGATGTATTAACGTGTAGGTATTTAACGATTATTTCTATACGTTGTTGAAGAATATTAAACGATCATAAAACGTTAATATTATGCGTTAATAAAATGCAAATATATTGAAATGAAATCTGTAATTTTTAATTTAAAAATAAATGAAACAGTATTAAGAAACATATACCCACGTGTGTCCATTAAATAAAAAAATGTAAAAAAAAAACTTTTTCAATGATAGCAAAATAATTTTGTGTTAACGAAAGGACCATAGGTTCCAAAATCTGTTGATTATTAAATTTATAAAGGTTTTAAACAAAGTGTTTATTATTAATCACAAACAATAATTAAATTAAAAAATATATTACCCCATCTCCTATCGTTTCCTATCAAACCAAAACCCGAATCGGGATTCCCGGGTTATGGTTCGCTGATCACCAACATCATTCCTCCACTTTTCCCCGCAGCCCGCATTCCGGATAGCCGATAGTGTCCTTATTCTGGTCAGTCCAGTTAGTAGGAAATCTGCCTTTTCCTCTCTGGTCATCGACAACACTACCAGCTTTTCCGAGACCTCATCTTTCCGACGTGTCCAAAAAATTAGAGGATGCAACTTGGATAGAGAGTAGACAGTCTATCAGTAATCTTTAGAAGCAATGAACATGTAGCATTTTTAAAAACAATTATTTATGAACAAATAATCAAAACATGTTCGGAATAATCGCAACATTTTCAATAAATGTAAATTATTATCACTAATTGAAAACAGTGGCTTTGGCAAAGTACGTCAGTAAGCATGCGGCATGAATTATTTCCATTTTTCATAAATATTCATCACAATTTCTACCCACGCGACCGTTATTATCAGAAGCATTCGTTTAATTCCTTGCGTAAGCTTGATGAATTAATTACCGCTTAACACATGTTAACCGCAATAAAAAATATTTTCAGGTCATTCCCGGCAAATTTAAAAAGAAGCAAAAAAAAAAATTAAAAAGTAGAAATAATTAATAAAATATTAACGCAAATTTGTGTATTTTAATTCAAAACACAACAACATTTTTCGTTTGAACTGCTTATTAGGGATCACAAGCTTCTTCCAGATTCCCTCCCGACCAAAGGAATTCCGTAATAACAAGGGGAGGAAGCTCTTCAATTTTTTCCAATTAAATTTTTCCCAAAGCAATTATGATACTAAAGGTTTGCGACATAATTTAAATACCACCCTGCCCCAGAATGCTTCCCACCCTAACCCCCCACCCCCTAATAAAGTCGCATAACTAATTGACTGAGAAGCGCTTTCCCGAATATTTTCCATGTAAAGGGGATCATTTTTCGCATTTTCTATTATTTTGAAATATGTAAGCTATTTCAGAAATTGTTTCCAAAATAATTTTGTTTAATTAGTCTAATTCGAAGTCCCCCAACAGTAAATAAATTTGATAATAAATAAAGCGATCGAGGAATTTGACTTTGTGTTATTATAATCTTTAAAATATCGAATCGAGCCCATTACCCGGATAATATTATTATTATACCTCATTCCCTTGGGACCTGAGACTGATGGAATAATCTAAATCTAACAGGGTAACCTGGAAAAATTAGCGTATATTTTTAATAGTACACAGTAAATAGTATTCCAAGAGTATTGTATGTAGGTATGTATAAAAACCACGATCTAACAAACACAATAATAATAGTATCTTTACCGCACATTATGTCAATGTACGACTTTAAGCTACACAATGTCCGAGGATTATTGTAAAATAAAAGTGTATAAATAATAATAATTTGTTCTTAGGTTTTCACGGCCACTCAGAATCTTCTGGTTTGTGTCTTCTGGGGTATTATTCCTTGTTATTACGACCTTTCTGGCCGACGTTTCGGATCCCATTGCAGGGTCCATCATCAGGGCTGATGTGGTGTTGGTGTTGTGGTTAAGTATCGGCTTGCAATGCCGTGTCAAAAATGTCCAAAGCAGGGTGAGAACGTTGTCAGTGTTGAGTTAAGTATTGTTTTTTCGTATATTTGGTGATGAAGAAGTTGATTTGATAAATAATAGAATGTACTGATATTTACCTAGTGTAAATCCACTTTAATAATTACAAATAAAAGTAAAAAAAATGATTTTTCCTCTATCTTTATTAAAGAATATTACTACTAAATATTCCGGAAACGTATTTGATAATACGAAATACCATTTTTAATGATTATTTTGTATTAAACATTTAGACTTTACAGAACACGAACAGACAGACAGACGACGAAATTATTATGTTTTATTATTATTTAAAGTTAATATGTAACATATTATATTCAAAGATAGTCAAAAGAGTACTATAAGTATACTTATAAATATACTTTAGTAATTTACGCAAGATTCTTGCCTTGGTGAAGTCCATACGACTCATATTTAAAGCATGTAAAAGTAAACAGAATATTATTAATTATCAATTAAATTTAATTAACTACTCGTCCAATTCTAAAATTTTTCCGATAATTGTGTGTAATTATTATACTCTAAATATAAAATAAAATAAAGGCATTCGAAATGTGGATACATCGTAAAATGGTAAGGATAACATGGACTGACATGACTAGTAATATTGAAGTTTTACGTAGAGCAAATACAAACAGACAGTTACTCAACACAGTAAAGCTCCGTAAAATTTCGTTCTTTGGTCATATAACGAGAGGCGAAAAGTACTCCATCCTTCAGCTCGTCATGAAGGGGAAGATTGAGGGTCGCAGAGGAGTCGGAAGGAGGCGGCATTCCTGGCTTGGAAACATCCGAGAGTGGACCGGGATAAGAAGCGTGGAAGAGCTGTTCCGCACTGCCCTGTACAGGGAAACTTTCTCCCAGATGATCGCCGACGTCGGGGTACCCGACAGGGAACATAAAGAAGAAGAAGTGTGTAATCAGGAACTTCAGCAATAATTTTTTAAATATTTTCTCAAATAATTGCGTAAAACAAAAAAACAAAAGACATCATTAATTTTGATATTTTGACATTTATAAAACACCCTGACGATGGAAAGGTTTTTCTGAAACATGTAGGTGTAATTAATAAATACTAGCTAATAAATACCCGTCAAATATGACAGTAATTTTAAATGTCGGTTCCTAAGAAAATAGTATTCATTTATTTTACAAAAAAAAATAGATTTTTTAATATTGAAAAAATAAATTTAGTTACTATAAAAAAGTTACAATCGTTACACGAAGTTGCACAGATGGACGGACAGACGGACAGACAGTTAACAAATTATTATAATTGGGATGAGTAGATACAAACAAATAATAAAATCAATTATTATAAAAATAGTTTTTATTAAAATTTGTATTAAATAACTTATTTATTTATTTTACGAGTTTTTCCCATATTTACCTCTACGAGTATATCGTGGTTAGTCGACCTTTCTATATTAAGGCAGTTACAGAGAAACTGAGCGCAGAAAGTTTTCAGTCCATTAACGGTGAAAGAATTAGTAAAATCCCAAAAACGCCTAAATTAGCCAACCTCCGGACTTAATGTGTGGTGAGCGGTCTGTGGTTACTTTCCCGCACACCGATACTTCTATACCACTACCCTCTAAATCCTCTGAAAACGGAGAAGTGTTAGACATCCCAACTAGCCTTTTCTGCATTTAATTTATTTATTCTAATAGGGAACTCTCTGTAGCTCTGAAGTAATTTACATATGTAGGGCTTTTTCAAAATGATCCGTGAACACTCAGACTGTTACAATAACGTTCACACCTTTTGGAAAGTTAACATATCTATTTGGGAATACTTATCTCCTTGAGATCTCATTGAAAAGGTGTATGAAATGAAATATTTAGGTATAATTTTTCATTTTAAATTAACTTTGGCAGCAAATTTAATTTAGTTTTGCAAATTTAATTTAATTATGTTCTAAAAAAATATTTAAAAAAATATTTTTTCTTGGAAGAAATTGAAAAAAAATAGTGCAGAGTTAATATACAATAATAACTCCTCTCATAAACTACTGTGCTATAGTCTTGTACTTGGCCAATGAAGGAAACATAAAGACACTACAAGTGATGAAAAACTGGGCAATGAGAATCATATAAAAAAAAGTAAATACACCAGAATTGAAGAAATGAGAAAAGCACTCAATTGGATGAAAATAAAAAAATACTTATTTATAACGTTCTCATTTTTGTACATAATATTTTCAATAACAAAAAGCCAAAATATTTTTTTGAACAAAATTATTGTATGATATATAACACCAGAAATAGGTACCTACAGAATAAGATTACAATATAAGAAAAAAATATATACACAGAATTGTCTAATGTACAGATGTGTAAAAATATATGATGAGATGCCAGAAAACATGAAGATTATAAATAAGATTAATAAATTTAAAAACAAATGCTATAATTATTGTAAACATAGTATAAAATTGTAGAGCATAAGATTTATTATTTTTTATAGATTGTACCATAGACTAAATTAGATGTTAATGAATAGATGTAAAGTAATGATTGTGATTATTTTTATATAGGAAAAACGTGTAGAAATTTTGAAATTAGAGTTAAGGAACACTTAAGGTGTTTAAATAGTAATAATTATTCTGAATTTTCTAACCATCTTTTGGTTATGGATCATTGTTTTGATATTGATAAGGGTTTACAAATTTTACATACAAATTATACAGAATCACAATTTGATAAATTAGAAATTTTGGAAATAAGAAAGAGTGTAAATAGTAAATTGAATATTATAAATAATCAGGTCCTTTTTGCAAATAGTTATCTTTTAAATTTATTTTCATGTTAATTAGGTACTTTATATTATCATTTTCCATATATAACTTTTTAATATTTTGATCTTTACTTCGATTTTTAAATGTTATTTTTGTTATCCTGACGAAGAAGCCATTGGCTTCGAAACATGTTGATTTTTTTCAATAAATAAGTGGTTTTAACAAAGTTAATTTATATCAATTATGATCTTATATTATTTAAGTTGACTTATTATTTTCCGTAAATAATTTAAGAATCATAGTAATAATTTTGAAGTCCTTTTTTAATCAATGCATATCGTAATGCGAAAATAACAAAACAATTAACTACGCCCACACGCGTACGACATATGTCAAAATTTATTATCTTAACTTTCGACAAATTCCCGTATTTTATTTACGTCCAATTATTACTTACTGTATAGAATTTAAAAAACATATGAATAATTCAGAAATACTTTTCAAATCATAATGTATACCGTAATATTAAACAAGAAATAAATACATGGTAGACGTGAACGCGCATGCGCACAGCACGTACAGTGTGTATCTTGACACTTAAAATGATCTGACAATTGTTGAAATTAGGATAATACCGAAACTGACATGTGACGCAAATTCATAGTGTTAAAAGAATGAAACCGTTCGAAAATCCATATAAAACCTTAATATATGGGAGATATCAATTGCGTTTGAGCGTATTATATAATAATAATTCATATAAATGTCAAATTTGACATACAAGTACGATTAATAGTGAAATAAATGACGAGGAATATTCGGCTACATGAAGACGTCTGGCCTCTGCCGTGGCCAGATGGCGGAGGAACGGCATTTTGACGTATAAGGACGTCGTTTTTCATACTTAAGAATTTTTAATTTAAAATAATAATCAACGTCATTTTAATAAAAAATGTAGCTTTTTAATAGTGAATGAAGACTCGAAGTGCGAGTATAGATACAATATATTGTTTAAAATCATATTTTTATATGAATAAACAACATTTGAAAATCATGAAAATACGTAAAAATTTCTTGCAAGTTTGAACCATCATAACTTTATAAATATTAAATATTTCCTAACTTCCTACGTAAGAATTTTAGATAATTAAATAAACTTTATACGTATAAAAAAAACATATTACGCTTACATACAAAATTTAAACGAACCACTCTTCGCCCGGGAACATTAAAAACGTTTTTTTCTTAATTATTCTAAATAATGTTCAGTTTATTACTTTTATATAAGAACAAAGGTTCTATCTAAGTTATCGCCTTAAAACATTGCAATTTATCATATACATTCGGATATAAATGATCCAGATTTTCGTAAAAAACGCCGAAATATGCATTTGCAGTGAATGTGCCGCCTTAAATACAGTCGTCATATTTTCATTACGTAGCAATGTCGCAGCGTAAACCAAAAAAAATATTATGATATTTTGCATTGAATACTTTGTAATAATGCTGGTACTTTGATTGTG
>JADDOH010001933.1:0-38083 GCA_016648135.1 Agrypnia vestita
AAATGGAAATTATTTCAAATATGAATTTTAAACTGGATACAATAAAGTCCCCCCTCAAGTAAACTATTATTTCTTGTACGTACATAAAACAAATACAATATCAAACACAATTCATGATAATTTAATATAAAATAGTAAATAATTTTGGTCCACTTTACTAGTCTGTATAAATGGCAGGGGCGCATGTTGAAGCATGACATTTACTAAGCACATATTTTGAAAAAAAAAAAATTAAAAGTAGCAACATTCCTATTATTACCGGTTCTGATTCTGTCAGAATTATCACTGTATTCTGAAAATAGCAATCGTCGCTATTTCGGTGTCTTGACAGATATCGTATAACATTGTAAAGATGTCAATTTTGACAGGTTTGGAATTAACGAATTCAACCAATCGGAAAGCTCAAAAACTTAAAGAAACGTTGAGTTATTCACAAATTGTGAATAACTGAACATATATTTACATTTTAGAGCTTTTTGATTCATTGAATTCCTTAATTCCAAACCTGTCAAACTTAATAATATCAAAATTCACGGCATTACAACTTCATACAAAAAAAAAATTCAAAATACGGCAAATTATCATATTACTCAGAATTTATTAGTGTAGAACCTCATTAATTTGAAATTCAAGGAACCCAAAAAATAAAAACCATTTTGAATTATGCAGAACTCCGTTAATTCGAAATTAAAGGCAAAAAAAAATTGCAATGCGAAATTTAAGAATCGTAAAAACTCGTGAAAAAAGCCATTACTTTTGTGAAAAATGAGATTTTTCAAATAATGTGAGCCAAAATGTATTTTTTGGGATTTGAGGGTTTTAAAATTAAGAATTATGTCGAATTAATTAAGTCATAATATTCTTATCACATTATTCGGATTTTAATATATCATAATAATACGTCACATATATATTTTATTCCCACATTTTTTCCAAAACATATGTCTACGTAAAAGTCATGCTTCAATGTACTCCCTGCACGTGCCTAGTACTCCATTTTTAATACAAGAATAACAAACACCAATGCACGGATTAAACTGCTAATCTTCAAGAGCGATTCCATCCTTTGAAAATTTAGCGCAACACGCCACCGATTCTAATAACCACTGAACACAATTACCAGCACCTTCCATATCTACGTGAATATATAAATATACATACTATTTATATAAATTGCGGAATAGTGTAGCCACTATTGACAAATTTACCGTACAGCCAAGACAAAGAAAGAATACGATATAACATTAAACTGTAATGCTGCATAATTATAATGTGAGGTGTTTATTGCTTCTTCTGACATATTTTAGATAATAAGAATAAAGATAAAGTCACTTCTCATATCTTACTTTACAATTCACAGGCAACATGGGTATACAATCAATATAAAAAAAGGTACAACCATTTGTACTTTGAAACAAATTTGTGGGTGTACATATATATATGTGGGTGTACATATATATATGTGGGTGTACTAGGGATGGGCGTTGAATGGACGGACTAGTTGAAATCAACCGTTGACGTTGCATCGACGCGTCGACCGTTTACGTTTATCGCATGGACTAGTTGAATTCGTAGACGGTGGACAGCGGACGCCGTGGTCGGTGGACGATTCGAGATTAACGCAATGCAAAGCAACGAGCGAGAGCAAGACAAAACGTCTCCGTTTATTTCTCTCTCATCTCTCGCTGTCGACTTGTAGATGCCATAGACGTCATAGACGGCTCGACGGGTAATTTCATTTCAACTCTAAAGTACACTACCATAGAGTGCAGATCTGTGTACACGAACTATGACTAGAGATTTGAAATTTGAATACATGCGTAGGGCGAGATAGGCTTAATAAGCTATTATCTATTATTTTTTACTTGATTTTTTGTGATGTCACGTGCAACGATTCGGTGAATTCCCAATTTTACGCTGTATAAAATAAAACAATTCTGTTTAATTATTTTATTTTTTATTGAACTATTATTAATTAACAGGCCGGCTAGATATTTTTCTAAAATCAATATTTTATTCGATCGATCTCGACTTCTTATATCTACCTGAAAAGGGATGCAAAAATTTAATTATTGTGTTATTTCCTTACTTTTCAACTTTAGCATATAAATGATAAACAAACTTGTAGGGAATAAAATTTTCTATACCTAACTATGGTCCTTATTCAGGAGTCCAACATTAATTGTTGTATATGTAATATAATCTTGAATTTAGGTTTAATTAATTTTTATTAAAAATTCCCTATTTTCAACTTTATAGCTAAAAAAATAAATCTATTATAATTTTGTTTACACCACTTTTTATTGGTTTTTTACATGTTTCGGGAACAATGTTCCTTTTCTCAGATTGAGCCTTAAACTAAAGTTGACAAATAATACAGATATATTTATTTATTAATAATGTCACCACAAAGTGAAAGCCTGACTTTGAAAGATGTATTCTTCAATAAATTTCTATATAACATCTCAAATGTAAGTATTTTTAAATTATGTATTTTTTTATAAATTTATAGATAATAAATAAATGTAAAGTATTTTTTACCGCACCTCATAACTGGTGCCTTTATTACGCAAAATCATTGTTTCCTTCCATTTTATTTACTCACATTTTAATGCTTATGCCCAATACTTTCACTGCTTATATATGTAGTTTATATTTATATTTTACTGCTAATACCTGATATTGCTGTGTATACCTACTTCTTTCTTTGTTATATATAGAAAGAAGTATATCAAACAATATGTAAAAGCCTATATAATGTGCGTAAACAAATAAATAATAAAATATTTATTTTTACATATAAGCACAAGTAGCGGTTTTACTTTCCCCGAAACTATATTCCTTCAAACTTCTTTAAATTTTAAAAATTAACGTCATTAAAATAGCCAACGGTTGAGCCGTCGAGAAGCGTCGCGTTGAACCGTAGACAGTTGACCATCGTCCCGATGTTTAGATAGAACGTCCGCGACGTCCGCGTAACGAAGTTGACGCGTCAACTAATTAACGAATTCAACTAGTTGATCGTCTCGTCGATGGATGGACGTGGACGGTCTCGTTTCGTCGACGGTAAATACGTCGACGACCCATCCCCAGGGTGTACATATATAAATATATGTAATATTAAAATATAAATTTAACCCACTAAATGCAAAAGTCCAGAGGCTCCACAAACACCGTCGGCGGCCGCCTGTTCTAATGAACCTTTTCCCTTATTTACGCCTCTACAAGACAATGTGAAGGTGTGTTAGTCAGACGGGTGTATATTGAAAAATTGCAGTCTTTTACACTTACACACAGAAACCGCACGGGGTGCACAATTTTGGCAACTCGGGACATGTAATATCAATAGATTACAACATTTATATCAACACGGTATAAAAAATATACTATTATTTAGGCGTAGTCACAATTATACGATAAAAAATTAAAACTTAGGGCTAATAAAATGCTTTCAAAGACTAATGTTTTATTATTTATGTATAGTTTCACACCGAGGGTTCAGAGTCGCCAAAATTATATTTCACTTTTGAAACAACCTCCCCAGATTATAATGCCACAAGTTAGAAATGATTGTCAATTAAATAAAATATTAATTAGTTTACTCAAAGGGTTGAATAGAAGGATATTCAATGTTTGTAGTATGTTGATATACATATTTTGTGACAATAAACCCTCGAAGTCACAACAATGAGAGTGGTGCTAAACATGTTAAATCACCTAACAAATCTGATTAGTAATCTACTAGATTAAATCAAAAATAAATAACACTAAATATGTTCAATTATAAAATTAAATGTTCAGGTATCATAAAATTGTAAAAACAAAATACAGTGCACCTGGGATTAGCTACCGTTGCTGGAACCCGACGAGTCCGGACTATCCGACTGGTTGGACTTACAGCCCAGCGGATTGCACACGGCGCAGGACTTCATCTTCTCTTCGAGGTAGAAGACCTTCTGCCGCATGTACTTTAAGGCGTCTTCCTGCTGACGGATCTGGTTCTTCAGCGCGCCCACCGTGTCTTCTAAGGCTCCGAACAACGCCTGCGCCTCAGGCTCGGAGTCGCCGACTGGCGGGGGCTCATCCAGGCAGAAAAACTCGCGCACGTTTCTATCGGACGATAACTTTTTCATAACCGCGTTGACAAACATTTGCAATCCCCTAGCGCGTTCGTCCAAGAATGCCGGATCGAAATTGTTCCGGAACAATCTTTTCTCCGGCAGCGGTAGAATTAGATTCCTGTACTCGATCTTCAATTTTTGATAGAGTCTCACAAAATCTGTGTATCTCCGGAACACCATCCACGACAGGCCGGTCCTCGGGTCGTCGATTCTCAGTTTGTAAATTGTGAAGCGGGCCCGTTCCTCCATGACTTCGTAACCGATGATCGGAATCTGGACAGGAATACTTCTGCTGTCGATTCTACGCAAGTTGGTAGATTGATTCTCGAGTTGTTCGAGCCTCGACTGCGGAATAATGGGCGCCGATGTCAAACGTGCGTTCGGAGTACGAATTCTTACGTTTGTGTCAGTTGGTGAGACCTGTAACGAAGTAGTCAAGCCTTTACGAACGTTTGAATCCATAAACGAGTTGGACAACGGATGCACTTCCACAAACGACGTTGAATCAAGTTGAGGGTTGGATTTTGAAAATGAATTGTTACGCAGAGTGCTGGTGCTGGAGTTCAGCTCGTTGCACGGGGCCTCGGAGGAGTCCATGATGTCGCACGAGATATTATTGTTTTGTAAATTTAAATCTGGTACTTTCAGCATTCTCCCGCCCCTACCCGCGGGATCAACGGAGTCCTTCATTATATTCTCTTTATCTTCCGTTCTTTTGTCTTCATTAAGATGAACGGCTCCTCGAGCCATGGTGTTTCCGTTGACACCGTCCATGAGATTCGACATCATTTATTATATTATTCGATTTGACAGTATATTGTTAGACCGTATCTAAATATAACACAATTATTTGGCTGTGGTCGGAGGATCCATATTTTGGGGGAATGTTGTCAGTGTAATGTGTATCTCTGGTCCATATCTTCGGAAAGATAATTTGTTACAATATTTCATCCATGTTTTGAAAATCTGAAAAAAAAAAATTTAATCACAATAATATTATACAGGGTGTCTCGTAGCTAGAAGCAAAAACTTTGGGGGAGTCTTCCTCATTCGTTTTGAAAGTAGTGATCTTTAAAATTAAGGTGAAATGTTAAGGAGATAAGCGACATGAAAGCTGGCAATCTATGGTCCTTAAAGTGACTCATATGTCACAAAATGTAAGGTGAAATTTTCAAGCTTAGTGTAATATTTTCCTTAATACTTATTTGCGCGTCGATTCTGTTTTATTTTGAAATGACTACACTCGACTATATCAAGGATACTTAATGTACGACGGATCTATTATTAGTGCCATCATCTTGGATTTAGCCAAATAAACAAACTAAGGGGGTCATCTTTTTTTGTAAATAGATATGCAAACACGGAATACGTGTCACATCAATATTCTTACTACATATTTTCAAATTAAGCTAAACGCTTGTGCTATGAATAGGACTAACATGCTGATCTAGAGTGAGATTCAAACCCGCGACCTTTGGATCACGAAGCGAGAATCCTAACCACAAGACCAAGTAGCTACTTTCTGTTTATTTATAATTATTTGATAAAACTACTTTTTTACCCTACTTGGTGCTAAAATATCCCAAACTACTGAACCTGTTATGAAATTTTACAAGACTTTTTAATTTTTTTTTCATCCATTCTTTATTCGCTGCCATTTTGTTATTTTTGCACATACATTAAAGTTCAACAGGTTGCTAGCGATATACTGAAGCTAAAAATTAATTTTTTTCTGTTTTAGATGGCCCATTTTTGAAATTTCACCACCGGCACAGACCCACCTACTAATCGAGGCGTTGTATTTAAATGTTATATGTTAAAAGTAGGTACATAAAATATATAATTCTTATTTTAATGTATTTCAAAATTATATGTATATAATAATTTTACTAAGCCTAACAGACCCTACATCAATATCTTTATTCACAATCTCATAAAAAAATCACAAATGTAGCCTTTTTTCGAGCACCCAAATTGGAATCCTGCCTTTAAAGAGCGTTGAAAATAATAAAGAAAACATTATTTTTTCAATTTTTTTTCCAAAATAGCAGAAATGCAAATATTTTCTCTTCAAGTGAGATTAAATAACGACTTTTAAATTCATTTTGGGTGAGACCTGTGATCAAATATTTTTGCTTGATAGACTTTGTATTCCGCAGCTAATACATACGAGTATAAATACATTGCAACTGGATATTTATTAAATTCAAGACTACATCAACTAAAATTATAATTGTCTCAAAATATCACACATGTGGAGTCGCTAAGTTAGCAATATCCAAATACATTCGAACGCAGACATTGAAGATTACTAATTTATAATGTAATGAATTCAAGATTTCATAGGAAATATAGTCTATAAATTTGTAGGAAACATGATTTTGGAGGGGAGAGATATATAAAATCTAGAATTCAGCCAATTTTAAATTAGTAATCCTCAGAGATTACATTCAAAACATTTTTAATATTGGTGCCTTTGCTTTTATACACACATTTTTTGTAAAATCAAAATTTCTTGACCAGATATGTCTTCATTATCTCCGTATCAACTCAAAAATGAAAAATTAGCGCAGTCTACGCACTAGAGGGTGCGAAATACACCTACGGAAAATATTACGTATCTACTCAATTCATATTTCAAAGGAAATTGACACTTCGCTTCGGTGCGATGCATGTAGTTTTTCTTTCAAATTCACTTGCGAAAACATTGAGACACAAAACTGAATTTTTATTTACATACTTTTATCTCCTTGCAGTTTTGAATTATAACATGCACTCTCATCATTAATGTGTTTACCATATTAGTAATGGTTTTGGTTTAAAACAAATATGTATATAAATATTAATCGCAAAACAGACGCCGTAACAAAGAATTCGTGATTGTCAAAAATTATGCGACAAACTTATTTGAAGGTAGGCAATGACGAATATAAACACTGATACGGTCCATCTGAACGTAGGAAATACACAAAGATAAGACAATAACAACGAATCAATCAAGATGAATTGACATTCAAAACGAATCCAATCATGTCAACGGTTTACAAGGTTAAGTAGCGACGGAGTTATCAGAACGTGTCCACGACGCGGTGGGTGAGCGACCATCCTACTTACATGCTGTTTGTCGGACGAGCGAAAGGCGGAGAACGCCGTCGCTTTTGTAATTTCTCGCGTCACTTTGGTCCGAAAATACAAAAACACTCCAACTGGGGAGCGACGAAAACCAACCACCGAAACAACGAAGAAAAAATAAATAAAACAATTGAATAACAGATGACAGCGACAAGCCGACACCGTGAGGAAATTAAAAATTCGACAGTGTGGCCCACCGCACTTACTAAATTTTTTCAAGTACCTAATCACGGACCACATCCAATGATAACCCATTCAATGCGGTTTTGGATCATATGAATATAACATTGCAAATCGATTAATATAACTTTTCATACGGATGTATTTGGTGTAAATTTCAAAAAATATTAACTCGAGGCGCTCCCAGAATTAGCGAAAGAAAACTTCCCAACATTTAATTGGAGGTTCGAGGTGAACATATATGATAAAATCGATATCCTATGCATGTTTGGTAAAGTACATTTGATGAGTTTTTATAACCATTATTGATAAATTAAAACAATGTATCTGGAATTGCATCTGAAGAGATAAAGGGGTATTTTGGATCATGAATGGAGATTAGAACTGCTCAGAATCAAAATTAAATTTAAAAAAAAGACGCCGCGCCAAACGCATATCAATTCTGAAGTTTTGACTGAAGTTGCAGCAATATACAAAATATTGATTTTGTACTATAAAACTATTTTTTAATATTTACTGTAACGGACAGGATGAATGATAGCCCTGAAAAGAAGATGACATTGCCGAGTTCCATGGTTCGCTGCGGACACCGATCAAGGTGGACCTGTGACGTCATCTTATTCACGGGCGACCGGGCAGGACGCCGGTGCGTCATCACCACCCTGAGGACCGTAAAGACGGGTCCTATGCCTTGATAAATTTGTGAACAAATTTATGTATGAAAATTTATGAAAATAAAATAGTTGTGACATGTTTTAAATTATTACATATTATTGTAAGAACCTAAATATTGACATATATGAATGTACTTTGTCACATGTTTATTTTCAATAAACGAGAAAATCGCTGTTGCGATAGACCGGGGTGGTGAGTGTAGCCAACTGTATGGCATAAAGACAGATACAGGAAATATTATTTCCTACGGCTAACTGTATGGCCTGACAGACAGAATTACGAAATATTGTTTAATATTTCAACATGTGTATCCGAGGACAGAGAGTTAGTATGCGAAGGAAAAACGGGCTGCAGACCGATTGTTTCCGATAAGTCGCGAAGCCATATCTTGTCAGATCTCGGAGAAATCTACATATAACTAACAATGTTTTATAGGCCTAGCGACGGGGCTCATCACTAATAAGGTCCCGGGCGCGACAGCCACCGAAAAGCGGTATTTGTACCAACAAATACGAGAATTTTCGACCCAAAATTGATTTTCTTATATTTACGAAAAACGAGGGTTTTTTCAATAAAATTGGTATCAAACCATAATATTTTTGCTAAATAAAGCCATTTAGACTAAAATATGAAAGAAAATCATGTAAATAAAAAAGTAAAATTTTTCACATTTTTTACGTATAGTCCGTCTAACTTATCTGAAGAATGGCCAAATTTGGAACTAACGACGCCATATTGGATTATCTACAGCTGACAGACCTTTGACAGACTTTGTTTACAGAGAGGTTCACGATTGTTTCGATAGTTTTTTAAGAAAATTTTAGATTGTCACCATGCCAAAAACCATTAAAAGCGGTGTTCGGGAAATAATCTTGAAAATGCACACGTTTTTTGAAGAAGAACAACATCTAAAAGCCCCAATTATACCGTTTGATTTTGTTCATAGACTTATTGCCGCCACTTCAGGTTAGTGCTGCCATATAATGTTATAATGACTTTTATAGTTATAATGCAGTTATAATGACTTTCCCATACTTAGTTTTTTATTTTACTAATATACAATTTCTTCAGGTATTTCTGAATCGGCAATTTACAAAATAGTTAAAGAAGGTAAAGCGGCCGTGGAAATGGGCATTAAAATATCTACACCCGAAAAAAAAAAGAACACGGATAAGTGGAAAAATTGATTTAGAAGCCGTAAGATGAGAAAAGTTTTAGAACATATTTTATTCGATAATTTTTTTACATAGAATTTTTATTATTTATACTTTTTATTACATAATTCATTAACGAGTTCATTTGTATAAACATCTTTTTTTCAAAAATAAACTTTTTTATTTATGCACATTAAAGACTGGTTGCATCAACTAACTTTATAGCAATAGTTCATTTAAAGCATAGATTTTTACGAGAGCGAGTTGTTTGATCGGTGGAAAATGCAAAATATCTATGCTTTGAACGAAAGAGTACTATAAACCAAGTTGATACAACGGCCCTAAACCGATTGATATCCTTAGGTGTTACTGAGTTAAACATGGTGGTCATGATCATTAGGTATGAGACACCGAATAAAATCGGCACCACATTGCGCGGATCTTCCGCCGCGTCTCTTCTGTCGTGGAACATCGCTACATTTCTTTCCATACAATATGGGCTTATAAAACACACTACGCGGATGATCGGTCGATCTATTTGCTTTGCCGATTTGACGCAACGGAAAAGACGCTGCGGAAGATCTGCGTAATGTGGCGCCGGCCTAAAATAATTATTATTGTTTGGTTTTTTCCTGAAAATTGTATTTTTCTTTGATTTTGAAAAAAACGCCATTTTGTGATATTGTGTATTTTACGAATGTATGTTTTGATAAATTTATTTGTACGTTAGTTTACATTTTTTGTTTTTTATCGTTTCGTATACTGCTTAATAACT
This sequence comes from Agrypnia vestita, assembly GCA_016648135.1. Classification (NCBI taxonomy): domain Eukaryota; kingdom Metazoa; phylum Arthropoda; class Insecta; order Trichoptera; family Phryganeidae; genus Agrypnia; species Agrypnia vestita. Next base: position 10,038 of record JADDOH010001933.1, read on the forward strand.
TGTTTAAGAAAAAACGAATTTGCAAAAAATTCCCTACAGATGAGATAATTTTTAGACCATGGGCAGTACCACAACGATTGGGACGCCCTCCTTTATTCTCCAGATAAGTTGGACGGACTTTAACCACTATCAGCAGTGGTCCAATGTCGATAAGGGTCATTTTTCAGTCAAAACTTTGAAACTGTCTTACAGGCGCTACAACAGCCGGATCAACTTAAAATATTTTTTGTTGAATTCCTTGCATAAGAATCTACCCATTTTACATGTTTTTACATACCTACCTTGTCAGGGGCGCACCTGAAAAATAAATGAAAATTAATTTTTTGCGACCCACTTTGAAATATTTATAAATGACTGAAATTTTATTGTACATAACTAAAACTGATATCAAAAGTTACACCCATGTGGGCTCTTTATAAACTGCATTAACAAACATGTATAAACCATAGTTAACAAATTTATAAATTTAATTGTGAAATTTTCCTGAGCAAATACCGCTGCGATCGGTATATATTTTTTGATAAAAAATTAACTTCGGTCTTGCGGGTCCAGGCAATCACGTCATGCTATAAGCAAGACATAGCACCATGTAAATGACGTGATGAAAACCCCGGTGGGGTGGCGTAAAAATTCTAAATAATTTTTGAATTCTGTAAATAAAACTTTCCGAGCTATTTTTTAGACAATTTCGCGTGCGCGAACGCGCGATAAAAACTCTCTGTGATTGGCTCCCGGAAATAAGCCGGGAGGTATTAAATTTGTGTATAAATTAAACTTCCGTCGGCGTACAGATTCATTCCGTTCTGTGCTTTATACGCCGTCTGGACCACTTCTTCTGACTTTTACTCAACACCTCTGACCTCTGCTCTACCTACTGTTTTTGGATTTTGGAACTTCAACTGGACTACCTGCAACCGGATAATTCACTTTTGTGAATATTTAGAACAACCACTGTCAGCGGGTTTACGATTACCGCTGTACAGTCTTGGTCTGTTCTACGAGTCAAGTACGGGAGACCTGCGCATCATATCTTCGCGTATTCTGTACGGAACATTTACCATACACTTTGTAGCAACCAGCAAAAAACCTATTCTTTTAGAATTGAAATAAGTTAATTGAATAATTCCTTTTTTAGATGCAATAAATCGTGTGTTAAGTAATAAATAAAATGCATGTCTATTAGCATGGACTGCAGATAAACATTTGGTAAGATGTTTTGTGAATCTAATTTATCATACTATTTTTAACTAAAAGTAAATAGAAAAAATAAACATTGTACTTACGCTATGCGCGCGCATATATAAGCAAAGAGTAAAGTGACTATTGTAATGAGTTTTTTCGTTGGATAATTTTTTTCTGCGTATCATTCAAATTGATTATTTTTTTATAATTATCAAGAAAATATATTTAGAAAAATCATAACATTCTGTAAAAATGTGATTTCACTAAAATAAATATCCCATCCTAACTTCGTAAGAATCGGGTTGCACAGAGCCCGTATCCTAACAGTTAGATAAACATAAATGCTACTTTTATTGCATGCTGTCCCGCGTTTGTCTATGGATGATTTGCTACCAATGTAAGAAAATAGAAATGTCAAAAAAGAACTGTCACTTGTCAGTTTTCGCGATACTACGATATGTGTATGATTTTTTTAGTTTAGCTTAATTTAAAAATAATCTCCAGTTCATTAATTAATTTATAAAATCAAAAGATTGACTGTGTGTCAGACGGCATGAGAATACTCCTCGATGATTTATTTATCTAAACATGGATGTTATCAACGTGCAATCCTTGAGCAATTCGGCAAAGCCGAAATGTATATCATGTCAAGATTTCAAGTGCGAGTCTAGCGAAGAACTTTTTCAACATTTGTCTATCTCACATAAGAAAGAGTGTACAGTGTGTCGATTTTGCAATCGACATTTCTTTCGCAATGCGGATTTCGACAGTCACACGACAAAACACAAGACCCGCTCGGAACATGTTTATAAATGCACGCTCTGCCCGATATCCTTCTTCAACAAACGAAAACTCGCCGAACATCAGACAAAACACGGCAATATCAGCAACTATGCGGATGGATTCGTTCTAGGGGAGACTTCCACAACAGTTACCAAACAAAGAAACCCTTACAAGAGAAAACATGACTCCACCAATCAAGATAAATTAATGAAATGCATGGAAGGCGTTGTCGATGACAATTTTGTAGACATGTCAAAATTCATAGAAACATCCGACACAGAAGAAAATGAAACAAAATTTAAACAAAGAAAATCGAAATGTAAATCTATTCCTTTTGACACTTTAAGTAGCGTTGATGAATCAGAAATCAAAGATTTTAATAATGACTCGCTTAAGCTAGAAAACATTTCCGTAAATTCTTGCGGTTTGACAAAAGCTGAAACAAATGAACCCACTGTAACCAAAGAGAGTGACAAGTCTGATTCAAATTTGGAACTCATAGTTGAAAAAAGTGTTGCCACCCTGAGCATGCTCGCATGCAATCTTTGCAGTCAGATGTTTTCAAATGAAACGTTCCTAGCCAGGCACTTGGAGATACATAAAAAGAGAGATTTTAAGTGCAAATATGTATGCAAGTACTGCAACCTTCGTTATTCTCTGCCAGACAAATTGTTTACTCATTTCGCAAAGGCGCATAAGGCCGAGACGCCGTTCACTTGTGATATTTGTAACAAAACTTTTTTGAGCAAGCCCGATTTTTCATGGCACATCAAATCGAAGCACAGTCAAGAGGGAATTATAAAATTTCTTCCGAATGGTTCTATAGTTTACGCTTGTAAGAAAAGTGTCACCATTTCTGTAAATGCAGATTTAGAAGATTCCGGTCTTTCCGGCAGAGAATCAAAGGAACAGATTACCAGCAAAAGTAGTGAACGTCTCGAAACTGATTCAACTGCAAAAGATTTAATTACAAATTATACTGCAGTAGATAAACAGCGCACTGAATCGAGTTCTGAGAAAAATAATGATATAAATAAAAAAAAAAATGAAATCAAAAAGGCAAAAGTAAAGACTGTAGGAATCAAAGTAAGATCTAGTAGAAGGTTAGAAATAAAATCCAAAAGTAAAAAAAAGAATTCCAAATATAATTCTGACCGTAGTGACAATGATCCTGAACAAGATAAAGAAATAACGGAAGACTTTGAATTTTTGACCGTACAGCAACCGCCGGATCTCACTAAAAATACTGGCGATGAAAACATCAAACCTTTATACGAACATTGCGACATTTGCGACGTGAGGATACTCGCATTATCTATGAAGAAGCATCTGAAGAGACACGCCGGCCAGAATAGGTTTAAGTGTCATTTGTGCGGACGAAAAATGAAAAACTCGAGTAAATTTCACTATCACATGAAGACGCATTTCGAAAAAGATAAATACCTGTGTGTCTGCGGAGTGAAGTTCCCCACTCAAGCGCTGTTCGAAGAACATAAGGAAAAAATGCACACAAATAATGCCTCAGCCCTTAAGCATGACTTCACCATCATCAGAACCGTTTGCGAGAACATCGAAGCCAATTGCGATCCTTTAGATTCTAATGGTTCCAAAATGGGATGTTTAGAAGGTGTCGCTTCGCAAGTTTTGATGAAGAAATCAAACGAAAAGTCGCGCATTTTTAACATTAAGGCATCTGGTAACGTGGAAGTGAAAAATGTCGTAAAGGATTTGCTGCGCAAGTCTGGAATGACAGACAATAACACCAATAACCTTGGCAGATCACAAATCGTTACAGAAAAAGCAAAATTCCAGCCGAGAAGCATTAGCGTTCCGAATGACAGTAAGAAAATGAATATCATCATTAAGAAAATATCTCCAGAAGAAGCAGAGGCCAAAAGTAAACTAGTTATAAAACCTGTTCCTGTAAATGAAGTGAAAAGTTTAAAATCGCCATTCAAAATCCATACCGTATCACCAAAGCTAAGCTTTCCTTCTGCCAGTGTCATAATTCGTCCAAAAGTCGAAGTTCAAAATGTTAAAAACTTTCACACTCTAGAATTCAATATGCCGAAAAGATCCACAACCGAATTGAAAACAAAAAAAGCAACGAAAAAGCAACAAGCCAATCAAACAAAAGTTAAGAAGTATTTGAAAATCAATATGGACCACGTTACTGACAACGGGGTGGCGGAAATGAGACTGGTAAATTCTAACCCGCTGGCCCACCTCATCAAGGAACCAATAAGAATTGATGGTTTGCCGAAAAAGGGAAAGGAGTATGATTACCTGTCGATAATACAGAAATCTTTGGCGAGCCAATTTGATGGTTTGGGGTCGTGACTGCGAATTAATATTTTCTCCGGAGATTAAAAATAAATGTTCTGATTTATTTTTTATCATTGTTTGATTCTCACTCGATCTGGTTCGCAAGGCTGGAACGAAGGCCTGACTTCTAACAATTCGAAACAACTGACTGAAGGAGTGTATTTTTCTTTGATCACGACGCATGACAAATTATTCAAGTCTTTATTGATTTTGACAACATATACAAAACTCAAAAGGCACTAGATGGTGCCCTCTTACAAATATATTTATACACCATTAATCATCACGTCGACGAAATTTACAAGATGTCATCCTCAGATACATCAATTACAAACTAACAATTAATATATGACTAACAGTCGCATAGTATAATAAATTCATCACAAAAATAAAATGCAAACTATTAATTATACTAAACATAAGAGTATCAGATGTGTTGAGCATATCCTCAAAGGCAAAATATCACAATCTCTAAAAACTAAAACCTACAACCACAGCATGCTACCAGTCTTCTTTCGCGGTCCCTCGTTGCGGGGGTAACGTCTGCCATGTTTTAATTATGAGGAGGAGACCTGTTCTGGATCCACACATCCTTCCACAAGTTGTGGGCAGTGGAGTCCTGAGAGTCCTTTTCTTTCCCCTTTCTTCTATCATTGGAATATCTGAGAGATTGTCCTAATGCAAAAATTTAGCAGAGAACTAAGGACAACAGATGTGGCCCAAAAAATCTGTAAGCTTAAGACTTAATTTGATACGTTTCCATATAAAAATGAGATATAAAATGCAAGAGAAAAAATGGTAAATTTCGCTCACGATGAGAACGGCTGACGTCAGAGAAAACTGGCTTTCCTCAGGGGATGGGAAGTGTGGTTGGTCGCTTGACCATTTTAGACATTTTTTATTTAAATTATACTTCTTAAGGCACGTTAGTTTTAGGATGCAATGGACTATTTTTACACCATTAAGTCACGACTAACCTATCAAAAGCTAAGATGGCAGTTTTCAGGAAGGGAAGACAGGAAATCATTGAAAAATTGTATATGCTGTTGTTAATTTTCTATTTGTTGATGTAGTTTTCATGATATATTTGTGATCAAGTTCATGATGTGTTATTATGTTGGTTGATTTATGTGTTTACTGTTTCATTTGTAGCAAAATGCAATTCAGTACGTGGGTACCTACTACTATATTTACTGTGTATTTTAAATCTTTTATCCGTTGATGGAGAACTATCATTGATAGAAGTTCTAGTTTGTGTTGTATATTTTGAAAGAAACCAAATATGTATATTTAATTTTTTTTATCAATTTTTGGATAATCTGTCGAAACTTGGACGTGATGTAACATTAACTTTTTAAAGATATATTTTTATTATTTGCCTGAGTATTTGTAATTTGCTATTTTTTTTTTAAATAAAACTTAATTTCCTGTGTAAGGAAAATAACTCATTTGCATTACGCATTTTTGAGACATTTCAGAAGTGGTTTGATTTAATTTTGTTATCTGTTATTCATATGATAAAATAAATAAAAAAATAACAAAGCCTTTGGGTTTTTGCGTAACTATGCAGTTTTGAGTTTTGTTTTCAGAATATAGTATCACTCTGAGTTACCAACATCCGATTTGGTAAAATTCACAATTATGTTAGCCATCACAAAATATTTTTATATGAAAATTGAATTTTGCGTTTTTTTTTAATTTTTAAAACACGCAAGATCCAAAATGTTAATGTCATAGGTGATTAACCCTGATATTTTGAAAACCGTGGTAATTCGTAGTTTTACATTAAATTAAAAAAAAAATTCATTCATATAATTAGATTTTTTTTAAAAAATTATGAAAAAATAAATGTAACTTTTTGATTGTGCAGGGTGTGTGATGCCTTGTGGAATCCTCTTTATCTAAACATAATATTAAGCCGCGATCCCTAAAACTAGGAATACTGTGTATGCTTTCTTCAGTTGTTCCGCTTGATGTCCGCAACTAGTTATAGTTTGCGATAATTACTTGTACTTGGATGACTTTTCAATTGTTATTCACTTTTTTAAACTCGCCTTTAGATTCTTCTTTCTAATAACTGTTTGTGTTGTTAAAATGTTTAATTCTCTCAGGAAGAAGATATTACTGACTTACCTTATCACTTTTTTTCAAATTTTGCTATTTTTTTCATAGTTTAATTTAGGATTAACAAGTTTTTTGTGTAAACTGTAATTATTTTGTACATAAGAGCGCAGTAAAATAATAATTATGAAAAAAAAAAGTTTTTAATAATTATTAGTTGTATTTTTGAAGTGTTGAATCCCGTTGGTTCGTCCTATCATTACAATCATGTCCATCACATAACATTGTGCACTTTTCAATGTGACATGATGAATAATAACAACCGGCGAGCTTGCATACCAAGATGTATGATGTGGACGAGGCGAGAGTTGTATGTCAGGACAGAAAAGTATGGCGCTCTATCCTCTCTGCCTACCCCCACGGTGTGATGGTAAGTTAGTTAGTTATAAATACTAATATTATTTTAAAAGTTGGTACAAATCAGTCTGCCTTACACACATTTACTAATTTCTTCTCCCAAAGTGTATCATATTAAATTCAATCTAATATTTACGCAATAACGATAGAAATATTAACATTTTACACATATCTTGATATTTCTCAAAGAAACTTCACACATAGGAGATGTGACAAAAAATACGGTGAATGATTTTTATAGCAGCAACTGCTGACACTACATTGATGTGAAGTATGATCTCGGTAGCCTGTTCATTTGATAATAATAGTGATGAGTACAAGTTGCGACCTATCAGGCCACTACCAGAGCCCGGAGAGTAAGGTTTACCGTGTCTGTCACGCATCATGGATTTCTAACAACGCGTGTTTTGTTTCAAGTTGCAAAAGAAGCTCATGAAATGTTAAAATCAGTGTATGGCGATAATGTGATGACCATGAAGGCTGTTTACAAGTGGTATTAGCGATTTAAAAGGTGGAAATGAGTCTGTTCAAGACGAGCAAAGGTTGGGACGTTCTTCGACCTCAGAAACTGAGGAAAGCGTGCAAGAAGTCTCAAAAATAGGCTTAAAAAGAAGGCTCAAACAGGCGATTGATTATTTGAGGGCTTGCCGAACAACTGAACATCTCGTACAGGTTCGTGCAAAGCATTTTAACTGATAATTTAATTTATTTTAATGAGTGCTACGTCACGACAATGCTCCAAGCCACATCTTGCTTCTGATCTGCAAGTTATTGGCTGAAAAAAAAATCCTGTCTGTCCACATCCGCCTTATACCTCAGATTTAGGACCATGTGACTTCTGGGTCTTCTCAAAAATAAAAACCGTGATGAATGGACAATTTTTCGATACCATTCCCGATATTGAGAAGGCCACGACTGAGCAGCTGAAGGCCCTTCCGAAAGAAGCCTTCCAGAAATGCTTCCAGTCCTGGAACCACCGTTGGGATAAGTGCATCGCCAGCCAAGGAGAGTACTTTGAAGGAGATAAAGTCAAATATGTCATATGTATTTTTTGATCACACCTCGTATATGTATTTTGCGCTGCCGTGACAATCTCCAATTATAACAATTATATACGAGAAAAGGTGGTTGGTTTGGGATGTCAGCGAATATGGAATGTGTGAGTGAGAGAAGGGACGGTAAAGAAAATAAATTACAAGATGTCCAGGTTCATCAGTTTACAGAGTATGGCACTACAGTTGATAAGATGCATGAAAATGGAAAAAGCAAGGCAGAAATTCAAGTAACGCACATATTTTTTTAACATTTATTTAAATTTTTGTCAAATTATAGTTGTAAAGTTATTTATTTACAATAAGGTCACAAGGTTTACCTGTTTAATTGCTAGTTCATTTATTTGTGGTAGTTGTATGATGTGTACCTACTTCTAAAATGATAACATCAGTAATTTTACAGGTTTAATTAATGAAAATCAGTTCTTGGCTTTACAACATATGTACATACAAAAATAAAAAATAAATTAAAATTGACAAATTTAATATTTTATTTTATATTCATGGGAAATATTTGGTAGTTAATTATAATGATCCAATTTATTGTAACATTTACTGTTTAAAAAGTTTCAATATTTATCCAACTAATTTCGGAAAATATCATTTCCCTCATCGGGGTGATAAAAAACATATAACACATATACACCCATGCCTCGCTACACGGCCGTTCTTAATAACATTTTTTTTAATTATGACTCGGTTATGATTTGCAAACAAAATTTTATCAGTATAGGATACGTTCGATCCTTTATACAAGACATTTTTTTAAATCATAACAGCAAATGATGATGAAAGCAAAATGTCATGCCGACCATTATAATTCAAAGATTCATTACTTATTAGTATTAAATATTTTCAATAATGATTCATAATACGGCATTTCGCTTTAAGGCCAACTTTATAAATTTTGTAATGCAGCCGATAAGTGAGGCATTGGTGTATTATTACCTTTTGTTTCAAAATTACATTTTTAAAAGTGAGTTCTTCATATATTTTTCGTATTTTGCTTTTTAATATGAGAATAATTAAAAAAACTATTTAAAATTGAGTGGCATGTTTACAAAATGAATATACTCTTCTACATTTCCATACTATGGATTTGTCAAATATAAAATTGTGTCCATAATTATAAAATATAGATAGCCCATGTTTAAAAATCAGTTATAGATAGTTGCTAGTATTTGAGTATTACACGTCGCATTTTGAAATAATATATATACAATTATTATATATGACCTTATAGTTAAATGTGTAACAAATTTTGGTAATACTGCGTTATATCCAGGGGCGGATGGTATCTCGACCATTATATTTTTTAATTCTAAACAAGCATTTTCCTGCGTTAGTCAATAATTTTTGTCAAGTATCGTTTATTGGAACTTACTAGATTAAATAATGGGATTGTATCCTTCTTTGTTTTTGGCTTTTAAAACAAAACTTGGCATTTATAAAGCGACCTTAAGCCGTGTGTATTGTGCTGTATTGATGTCAAAACCCATCTGAAAAAAATTCTTGCGCTCAACGCGACACATTGAGTCACGTTATTTTTAAAAAAATGTGAGAAATTTGTGCACCAGTGGTTACGTTTATTATTATTTCAAGGGCGTTAACCCTACTAATCTTTTCCCATACGTGTCATCGTAACTCAACTTCCTTTAATTTCAGCAAGTTCACATTATATATTTAGGCATTGCTAATTAACCTACACTTAAAATTGTAAATTTCAAATTTAAAAAAAATTACAATTATACGGGTTGTCTCATAACTAGTGGCAAAACTTCACTGACGGGTCTTCCTTCATTTATTCATTCAATTTGATTAGAAAATATTTAATTACACTGTGTGAAATGTCAACGGTTAAGATGAAGATCAGCCACATTAATGTTTGTATTTTTTTTTCAGTATTTCTGACTTATTTTTTATAAAACTTCATTAATGTAATTTATATAGAACAATTCATTTGCTTTACAGGTCAAATAAAATGATTAAAACGTTGCATAAAAATCCTGTTAAAATTTCTGCAAAGTTTTATTAATTTTGTTTGACTTGTAACAAAGATGAAACTGAAATAATGAAAAAAAAATGCAAACTTTGATGTCGCTTGTCTCCGTAACTGTTGACATTCATCCAAAGTTAAAAGAATATTTCTTATTGAAAATTCAATGAAAAAGATTCCCCGTTTTTGTTACTAGCAACGAGATGCCCGTGTAGGAAAAATTATTTTTCTTACATAAAAAAATTGCAAATAATTTTAAAAATTGCACTTGGGTCAAACGGTTTTAACTCGCCCGATCCGCCCCCAGATATATCTGCGTCGTTCTTGGCGCGTGTTGCCAGTTTTGGTAAATGCTAAAAATAAAAAACAAAGCACCTCTACATTATCAGTCACTAATTGTTATCTCTTTCAATATATTTTCTTGCGTACAAAAAAATGTCAATATTAATATATTTACAAAATTACAAAATATAAAAATAAGAATTTTCCAACATTCTTACAAAAATCTCACGGTAAAATTTTTTTTTTTTCATTTCGCAATTTTTTTATAAAAACTGCAAAATCGTCTTCTTCATTGGATGCTCTCGTCTCGCAAGTTTTGATTGAATTGCGTGACGGTCAGAAATGCCGACGTGCGTCTTCGCGGCATCTGACACAGACCACAACTAAACAAGCCCAACGCCGCATAACAGAGCCTACATCAAAACAAAATGGTAAATGGTGAAAATCGGAAAGCATAAGCGAACAAAACAAGCGCGGTAAACAGACAAAGCACATTTAACACCATCATGAATTATTTTACAAAAAAAAAATTTCGATGAATCAATTAGAAAAGTGTAGAGAAAAAATAAAATAAAAACACCTTTTATCAAAAATGACTAAAAGGGAGACAATAATTAAGTTTGAGGCGGATATAAGCAGTTTTTGTAAAACAGTAAAATCCCGATAATTTGAAATTATTATTATTACACATGTCCCAAAATACTAACTTCATAGTAGAATAACCTGGATAATTCGAAAGCTTCAGTAATTCATAATAGGGTAATTTCACTTTTTTTTTTAATAGAAAAATCTTAACTTTGGTTTAGAAAATATGTTTATGAAAAAGATTTTTTTTAAATATGTATATTAACATTAAAAAACGATTTTGTAAATCATAATTTTAAACTCCCGCCAAAATGCTTATTTTCGCAAGTGATGTTAGCCATGACTTTTTATGTCATTTGATGTTTATTTAGACGTTAATTCGTTTTTTTTACAAAACAAGCCGGCTTTATTATATAGTGTGTCCATAATGTCAGGGAAAAAGTTATGTAGATTCTGTATGGTACCCAAATGTAGAAATTCAATCCTGAAAACTGAATCCAACATTAAAGCATAAATTTTCGGTAAGTTATCAGATTTTCCTTCTGAAAATTTGTCTTCCATTATTTTAAATGTGTTCTCAGATAGTTATTTTATTAAAATAAGTCACAAACATGGCAAAATATATATAAAAACCATGCAAACACCAGTAAAAACAAAGCTAAGACGAACAGTTGCCATAGAAAAAAAAAAAATTACAGTGACAAACACAATAGATCACGTATGTTTATCTATAATTCTTGCTAAACAACGTCACGACCAATCATATCGCGTTTTAATGAAATCGTATTTTTTAAGATTTTTATTATAAAAATTATAAATAAAAAGATTATCCCACACCATCCATACTGAGTTACAAAATATAATTTATTTTTCTGAATCTATTTCATATATTTTGATAGATATATATAAAATGTGAAATTACCCTATTATAAATAATTTTTAGACCCTTGCCCCATAAATCAATACATTTTAAGTAGCATAAATATATTTTTTTAATAAGTTATAAAAAACTAATAATGTGGGTGGTTTTTTGAACCCATCAAAATATTTTTTTAATTTCATTTCAGTACTTTATATACGATTTACATCTTCGCAAATAACTTTGGCAGTGTTGGACGCTGCCTAATTTTTTGATAGATTTTCCTGTACATCTTTCTAATCGATTAATTTATTTAATTTAAGCATCATAGAAGTGTGTTTTGAAATTACAACATGCAATTGAGTTGAAATGTCTTTTCATTAAAAGAAAACATTTTGTTGTTTTTTATCCACTACATATTCCCAATACGTATACAGGGTGTCTCATAGCTAGTAGCAAATACTTTTCAAGTGGATTGCTGCCTTGATAATGAGTCGAAAACAAGCAACCATGACCTAAATATCAATAATATTTACATTTAAACAATTAATACTCAAAATCAAAGTTTGCATTTTTTTTCAATATTTCTAACTTTTTTTTTGCAAAAATTTGAACTACTATCATTACAGTAGCTTATACTGATCACGAAAAATTCATTCCCTTTAATAAAACTCAAATAAAACGATAAAAAAACTTTTAAAAAATCTACGTATATTCAATTTTTGCAAGGTATTTATAATTTTATTTGAGTTATATTGATGTGAATGAATTTTTTATAATCAGTATAAGTTACTGTAATGATAGTTCAAATTTTTAACTCATTATCAAGGCAGGAATCCACCTGTAGAGTTTTTTCTACTAGCTAAGAGACACCCTATATATCCATGTCCTCAATGCTAAAATACACAATCTCTGAAGAGTAAAGCCTTCAACCAGTAAGTGTACACTCCCAGTAGTATCATGAACCATCACTGTCAATATCAGTGAAGGTTGCCTGGCTGTATGTGGTCCCAAAGAGCAATATTTAATATAATATAAAACACATTTATGCTATGGGGGGGGGCCTGGTCTGAGACGGGAGGATGATGCCGTGCAACTACTCCAGGTGGAATTGGAGGATAGCGGCAAAGGACAGAAAGAGTTGGAAATGAAAAAAAAATCGACTTGGTCACTAGTCAGAGCGATGTTAATAAATAAATAAACAGGTGAGTCGTACATCGACTCTATCTTTCTACCGTTGATGCACTAAAAATGTAACCCATAAAAAATAAATTTTTATTATACTCCCTTTCTCATTTACTAGTTGAAACATTTTTTTTTCACTTAACCTACGCGTTGGGCTTCGGTCGGGCGACGCTACGAAAGGGAGTAATAAAAAATTTCCAAAAATCCAAACTTAATAAGTTTTATGAAAAATTAAAATTATTAAAATTTTGAAAAATCCAAAAATTTATTAATTTTTTTTAACGAAAATTTGACAGATCTTCTTGATCCTCGCCACGAGTCTGCTTGCAACGTTTCAGCTCGATTTGATCGCGGGAAGGGGGTTTAAAATGGATCCAAAGTTTTTTCATCAGACAAGAAGACAAACAGACGCCACAAGTTAATATAAAGGGAGTAAAAATAGACGGATTCATGTGCAAATACTAGATTATGCTAGAGCAAATTTTTCAACCAAAATTTTAGAATTTATTCTCACCAGTTCTGGCACACATACATGTCGAGGGAATGAATTAATTTATAACATTATAATTAAAAAATATATGGCACAGCAAAGTCTGAATGTTAATATTTCTACGTAATAACCTAGTGGTTCAATTAAAAATAACTTAAGCATAGAAAATAAACATATAAGTAGTTGAGCACTAAACCCAAATGGGCATTAATTTAAAACTAATTAACTCTAAATAAGAATGTTCTTAGAAAAACACTGCATAATACCCAGAAAACACAAACCAGAAAACTGTAAACAATATTACAATTTTCGATTTCTTTAAAAAACAAAGAGTAATATGTCTCATATGACTCCAGTATATAAAATGTTTTCCCATTTAACCCCAGCTGGGAAGATTTATTACACCCCCCATATTCACTGGACCTCGCTTCTTCCGACTAACTTTTGTTTCTGTTGATGATTTTTTAAAATTTGAGTTAAATTTTTTAGGAACGCAACAACTAGATTTTGTCACCAGAGGGATCATAGGGTTACAATAATAGGGTTACTAAAAATTTAAATATACTCAAAAAATATTGTGAATATGGCCTAAGAGGAATTAAAAAACTGAAATAATTTTTAGGTAATTCCAGAGTATATGTTAATAATTCGGATGAATGTCAAACATTCATAAAAATAATATTGCTCCATACTCTACTAAAAAAAAAAAATATACGAGTCTCATTACCAGCGGAGACATCTATGTACTGTTTTATGGAAATGACGCATTTCAACCATAGATGTCAATAGCGTAGTTATATCAAATAAAATGAGTGAGGTACATAAATACCACGTATATAACTTTCCAAATTTGATCACGTATGGAATCAGTGACCGTTACATCGTCACGCGTTGTGTAAAGTGATCACTTAAGCCGACCAATAGCAGACCAAAAGAAGTAAAAAACTTCCCTCAAGAAAGACTTCCTTATTTCTCATATAAAAAATAGCTTCATCTCTACGTAATGTCTAATTGTTTTAAATTTCTTAGACACACATAGCATACCACCTCTACATAGAATATATTTCTAGCCTACACATCATATATTGTCTGGATTTTAATTTTAGTTTCTGGACTCTTCTGTGATATACTTTTTTTTTTGAATAATCTGTAACAACATTCTTATATCATACAATACAACCCCAGTTTCGTGGCACATTTCATACTCGGAAAGCCTTAGAAGAAATATATACGTACTATGTTAAAAATATGCAATTTTATACAGCTACATATAATTTTTTATGAATCAGATTTTAACATTTGTATATACAATATGTAATACAAATAATTATAATATTATAACTTAAAATGACGGAATTAATTATTGTCCAACTCCACATCACTGTTCATAAGCACACCAACATTGCTCGCTGTTTTAATATTTTCTATTCAAAACTGAATGAACATTTTAAAATAAATTATATTAGTTCATTATAAGTTTGCTTAAAGATGTTTTAAAACAAATTTTCATATTATTATTAAAAATAAATAAATTAGGTATCATTACCAGCTGCAAAATATTTCATGAGGACTACAGATGTCTCTAAAATAGTCCCTTCAAATATACGGAATTTACGAAATATACAAAAATACGTTTCAATTTGGAACATATATGTGAAAATATAACTTGGTGAACGTTGCATTGTGTACAGTGATCACTTAAGCCACCTCATAAAGACTTTCTCATATAAATAGCTTCGTCTCTGTGAGACTTTTATAATTTATCTTAATTGAGAATATGTTTTGGTCGCCGTGGTATCACCTCAACGAATCCACTGTAATTTCAGCCATCTAAAGATAAAAAGGTCCTAGGACTAGTAAATGTAGACATATGGCCTATTAAAAAAATATTTCACGGTTCATGTCATCTAGAGCCTCCAATCCGAATATTCAAATATTCGAACCTCGAATATATTCGCCTGTTTTTAAGTATTCGTTATTCGAATACTTCTAAAGTATTCGTAAAGAAATCGCTCATATTTATATTATAAGATTTTTCCAAACGAAACAAAGGTTTACGAACCCTGAAAGTCATTTGCAAGGGTTTTCAGGTATGCCGCTATGGGCTATATAATGATGTCGGACATCAAAGATGTAAACGCCGTAAATTGTCAGACGTCTTTTGCATTTGCATTTTTTTTTGAAGTCATGCTTATCTTTATAGCTTTATTACAATAAGCACTTTTGTTTTGTCAACGATGAGTCGGCTTTTTCATAAATACTTGAGCCCACAAACAACAAACAACAAACAAGTTATATACAAAATAATTTTAAAAAAAACTTGCACGTGGGTTGTGAGATATGAAGTAATATAAACATATCTAAAATTTTGTCAGTTATCAAGAGAATACTGACTTGTCTGTATCTAATTTTTAATTGTTTTTATATATGTATATTTACAAAATTGAAATATATAAATATTTTTTTTTTTTTTTAATTTGTATTTCTAAATTCAACATTATTTTTCAATACATTTTTGTTGTATTTTTATGATATATTTAAAAAAATTAAAATAAATAAATTCTATACAATTATTACGTTTTTTTTTATAAATATATTGAATGTATGTAATTCGTATTTATCATCTGAAATAAATTATTCCTTTCTTAAAAATTTTACGAATATATTCGAATATTCAAATATATTATCATTAACTATTCGAATATTTGGAGGCTGATGATGATTTATAAATATCTTAAATTGTCTGGACTTTGAGCATTACTAAAATTATCAAATTGATTCTGAGATTGTCAAATATACAACCATCGGTAACCATCTCTCGCAATAAGTAAGCAGTAAATAAAAAGTAAAAATTAAAGTCTCACTTTCTAGTGAGACATCTGTCATTTCCAATTGGAAGCAACCATCTTATTAATTTGCTATACAGGGTGTCTCGTAGCTTGTAGCAAGAACTTTACAGGTGGATTCCTGCCTTGATAATGAGTCGAAAATGTTCAAGCAACCATGACTTAATATCAATAGTTATGGAGATACGCAATAACAAAGTTTTCAATTTAAAAAAATATATTTCTGACTTAGTTTTTGCAAAAAGTTGAGCTATCATTACAGTAACTTATTTTGATTATAAAAATTTTGCAAAAATTTATTTATTTTAAAATTAATTTTTCATGCGATATAATAAGTGTTACTATGTTCAACTTTTTGCAAAAAAAAGTCAGAAATATTGAAAAAAAAAAGAAAACTTTGATAAGTCATGGGTGTTTGAACATTTTCGACACATTATCGAGGCAGGAATTCACCTAGCAAATTTTCGCCACTAGCAATGAGACACCCTGTATAGTATACTTTTGATTATCATACGAGGCGGTAGAGTAAAAAATGACCTCTGTAAAAAAATTTGAAAACACATAAATCCAATTACACAACTCCAAATTCGAAAAAAAATACAAAATCGTATACAGCTGTACGACACGAAAATACAATAAACACAGAAATGTTTTTTTTTAACATCACCCACCATTCATTCAATCATCAGCATTATACTCATTCATTTTGATTTAGTTCATTGTTCAAAAATGTTCCACATGTTTGGCCATTGCCAAACACATTCTGATTCGAAAACGCGGCGTTCCGTCGGGACCGAAAAGTAATCCCTCAGAAAATTTATTTTATGTTAATAACTAAACAAAATGGAATACACGAAACCGCCGTGTCAATTAATAATATTACATATAAGTAAATTATATCACAAACACTGGAAATTAATATTTGAGATTTATGATAACGTTCAGTATTTGAGAGATTGATTGTAATATTCTGCTTTAAATTGCAAAAAACACAATATTGCGTCATCGTTAGATGGTTGGTAATGTTAGATAATAAAATTACATATTAAAATAAGTAGTATTCTTATTTGGAGGGTGTTAAAACACTAAGAAAATCCCACAAACGCCATCAAAGTTTGACATGGTTACGATTTTCCATGCCCGTGCAACTTGCGAAATAAAATGCACAACATTGAATATTTAAGCGAGAAAATTTTACATAACCTATGCGCGTAGAGTTAAGAAGCTTATTTTCATCCTTTCATAAACTTTCATTTTCATTCATAAACTGAATGTTTCAATTTGTTTTTTAACTATTTAACTAGTAAATACTGCTACACAATGTTTCTTTCATAAAATAATATGCAAACATACAGGGTCTCTCGTAAATAGTAGCAAAAACTTTGGGGAAATCTTCTTATTTAAATTTTAAAGAGAAAGTATTCTTTACACTTTCGGTGAATAAGCAGCATCAAATTTTGCATTTTTTTTATATATTAATATAAAAACAGGTAAGTAAAGTTTGTAAGTTTGGATGTAGAAGGTAATCTCCAAAACTACTCATCCGATTTTAAAAATTCTTTCACCAATATTTAGAATGGACTTTCATGGTGGACGTAGGCTATATATTATACCGTTACAATAAAAGGGCTTTTCGTCGTGAACTATTTTACAAAACAAAAAAAATGGTCGAGAGATGCGTTTTTTACGAACGCTGCCTTAACAGTAAGAGATATTTAAATACTTTCTATAGAGAAAGTAGAACTCAAAAAGTTCTATAAAAAAGTCCACGATGACATTTATCTATATGTTAAGGTTAATACACAAATTACTAAAAATCTAGTTTTCTATAAAACATTCGACTTTCATGAAAGTAATTCATATGGAATATTGAAAATTCATTCGCTTTGATACAAGTCAAATTAAAACCTTATATAAAAATATGACTAAAATTTCCGCATGGTTTTAATCATTTTATTTGACTTGTATCAAAGCGAAAAATAATTTTTCATATTTAATATAAATTACTTTATGAAAGTCAGAAATATTGATAAAAAAATGCAAAATTCGATCTCGCTTATCACCTTAACTGTTGACATTTCACCCAAAGTGTAAGGAATATTAAAAAATATATTTTATAATAATACTTGTTTTTTCTATTTAGATTTATATCTACACTTAGTTGATTAACTTTATATTAGGTCCTTACATATGAAATTGGCGTTTTGCCGTACTGGCAAATTTGATCTCAAATATCTTCTCTTTGGTTAGGAATTCCAAATCCAAATTTATACAGCTATTTACTCATGTATTTGTGTTTTGAAAATTATAATTCATTTGTTTTTTCCTCAATTGTTTTTTTCTTTGCGTCACTCAGTTTACAAAATGAAAAACTTGAAATATCGCGTTATTTACGAGCACGAGTTCCACCGTGGCACCAGTGCTGCAGAAACGGCTCGAAGGATTAATGATGTGTATGGCGACGGTGCCGCAAAAGAAAACACAGTGCGTTTTTGGTTCCAACGTTTTCGTTCTGGAAATTTCGACTTGCAGAACAAGCCCCGTGGACGGCCGGAGACCAAAGTTGATAATGAAGAATTGAAGGCTATTGTGGAAGCGGATCCATCGCAAACCACATCCGAGTTAGCTGCAGGCTGCGGTGTTAGTGATAAAACTGTTTTAATCCACTTGAAGCAAATTGGTAAGGTGAAAAAGCTTGAAAGGTGGGTACCTCACGAATTGAGTGAAGCAAATCAACAAACGCGCGTTGACTGCTGCGTTGCATTACTCAACCGGCACAATAATGAAGGGATTTTAAATCGAATCATTACCTGTGATGAAAAGTGGATCCTGTACGATAATCGGAAGCGCTCATCGCAATGGCTGAACCCTGCCGAACCAGCCAAACCATGCCCCAAGCGAAAATTGACTCCAAAAAAGTTACTTGTGAGCGTTTGGTGGACTAGTGCTGGTGTCGTTCACTACAGCTTTCTTAAATCTGGCCAGACGATTACGGCAGATGTCTATTGTCAGCAACTGCAAACCATGATGGAAAAGCTAGCTGCTAAACAACCGAGGCTGGTTAATCGCTCTAGGCCACTGCTGCTTCATGATAACGCTAGACCACACACTGCACAACAGACGGCTACCAAATTAGAGGAGCTTCAATTGGAATGTCTAAGACATCCACCGTACTCTCCGGACCTTGCCCCAACAGATTACCATTTTTTTCGAAATTTGGATAACTTCTTGCAAAGGAAAAAATTCAACTCCGATGGGGCAGTCCAAACGGCCTTCAAAGATTTTATTGATTCCCGTCCGAATGGTTTTTTTAGTAAAGGGATCGATGAACTACCTACGAGATGGCAAAAGTGCATAGATAGCAATGGTACATACTTTGATTAAATAAATATATTATAATAAAAACAAATCGGCTTTATGTTCCTCCCATACTAAACGCCAATTTCATATGTAAGGACCTAATAGTTATATGTATAGTATTTTGTTCTCACTATATTGTAAGCTGCTTATCTCGGCACAGGTTCGCCCGAGTGAGATGAGCGGCTCCTTTTCAATCCATCGACAATTAAATAAAAAAAAGACATATCGAGGGTCCTCAGTCAAAAGGGTGTAAGTGATTATTTCTAACTTTACAGGAGAGGACAAGAAAGTTCTGACAATCAAATTTTGTCAATGTTTCTTTTATTAGTAAAAAATTACCATATTTATAGTGGAAATACAAATAAAGAAAGCGTTTAATAATAAAAGAAATACATATGTATTGACACAATCTTTCTTTTGCTCTCCTGTAAAGTTCTAAATAATCACTTACACCCTTTTGACTGAGGACCCTCGATATACAGGGTTATTTGGAAAACATTAATAACCTCGCAAGACTATATTCCTGCTTTAATTATGAGTCAAAACGTTGGACTATCACTACAGCAACTCATATCGAATATGAAAAATTCATTCCCTTTGATTCAAGTCAAGTGCAGTGGTTAAATGATGTGGTTGCGGGCTGCCGGGCCCCGGGGCAGCAAAACCGGAAAATGGCAGCCGGCGACAGAGCAGCGTGGAGGACTTTCTCGGAGGCAGCTCGGACCCACCGAGGGTTGTAGCGCTGAGGATGGATGGATTAATGCGAGTCAAATAAAATAATAAAACCTTCCAATTGGAATTTCTGCAGGGTTTTTATCATTTTCTTCAACTTGTATTGAAACAAATTATGTTTTCATAATCGACATAAGTTACTGTAATGATGGTTTAATGTTTTGTGTCCAATTGGAATTGGAAGGACTTTATTATTTTACTATTTGACTTGTATTAAAGGGAATGAATTTTTCATATTCAATATGAGTTATTGTAATGACAGTTCAACATTTTACAAAAAAATAAGTCAGCAATATTGAAAATAAAATGCAAACTTATATGTCACATATCTCCATAAATATTGATATTAGGTCATGGTTGCTTGAACATTTTCGACTCATAATTAAAGCAGGAATATAGTCTTGCGAGGTTATAAATGTTTTTCAAATAACCCTGTATTCAAAATTAAATAAAGGAGACTCCCCTAAAATTTTTGCTGCTAGCTACAAGACACGTTTTGCAGTTTTTTATGAGGTTACATTTTACAAATTTGACTTACGTAAAAGTTACGTAAAGGTTTACGGAACACATTGTTTACATAACTCGAGGAGTTACTGTATGTAATAAAAAAAGCAATTGTGGGTAGTTTAACAGTACCCATTTAATTTTTAACTTACCAGTAAAACTTCACTAAATAATATAAACGCTAAAATGGTTCGGGTAAACGTGTGGAATCAACGAAACAACGAACAACGTCAGAAGCCATAAAAGGTACAAGAAGCGAAAAGATGCGGATCAGGACGGAAGAATTCGAGTCAGAAATCACATCACAAAGAACATAAATCGGAAAAGTCCTAACGAGACTAGCGTATTCAATACAACAGTCGACGCTGGAGGTCAAATCGAACCAGCGCATCTTATTCAGACTAAATTTGTTCAATTTCCGGCAATAATACGAAACGTAAGTAGTTCATCATCACACACTGGCAGATGCCGTCTCGTCAGGCTACGCCCGATACATTGTCAACAGTAGCAAGACCAGCGGTACCCGTTGCGCTTGCTGGCTATCCTCTCCCGCAGGGACTGCAGGCCGGCCTCCTGGTCCAGGCGCTGGCGCTCCTGGCGCAGCTCGCGCATGCACTCCGGGTCCGCGCTCAGGTCGTCCACCACCGTATGGAACAGGCTCTCTGTGAAGTCAATTCAAATGAAGGAGTGTTTAATTTTTGACACGTTATGCTTATCAGGCTTAGCTTTAAAAATTAGCGTGCAATACAGGATTTGAATGCCATGCGCGGTGCTCAAATTGGCAGGAAATTCGGCAGCCCTGAAAATGGCCTTTTATGTTAAAGGTCTTTAGAATTATTGTTGGTTGTGAATGATCAATATTGTTACTGATATATATATATACCACCCCAAGGGAATGAAGAGAGCACCGACAATGGGCGAGTACAATAATAGCGCGCTCCCATTGGCTGATGTTGAAGTGGGTTGGGAATGCGTCTACATGTGCAGTCAATGAGCAACAAGGATTGAAAGGCGCCTTCAAACCCGGAGTGTGAAGGCACCTTTCAATCCGGTGCTAGCTTAATTTACAACTGTTTTTCTTCATCTTCAATCCTGGATTTCTACTCCTGGCAACAAGCCAGAGAAGTGCAAATTGGCAATCCAACTCCACAAAATTACAGTCTTTGTCCTGTTCGCAATTATTAATCTGGTCAAGTTAAGAATGCAAAAGAGTTTGTCTATCTTGGGAGTAAAATCACATGGGATGGCCGCACAAAAAGAGAGGTTGACAGTCGCATCCGCCAAGCAAAACTTGCGTTTAACAAAAAATCAAAGATTTTCATATCCAATAATATAAACCTAAAGCTCTGCAAGCAATTAATAAAACTTATGTGTGGAGTATTTTGCTGTATGGATGTGAGACACTGTGCATGGCGACAGAGAAAGAAACCGATTAGAAGCCTTCCAAATGTGGACCTACAAATGTGCCCTAGGAATTTCCTGGAGAGACCACATTACGACTGAAGAGGTTCTCAGCAGGATCAATGAAACCAGGCACGTAATGAATACCATCTCGAAAAGGCGTGCAAAATGGTTGGGGCATATTTTACGCCACGAAAATCTGCTCAAAACTATACTGGAGGGAATGGTAGAGGGAAAGATTGCCAGAGGGCGCCCTCGCTGTGAATATCTTGAGCAAGTGTGCCAGGATATGAATTGTGCCTCCTACACAGAGCTGAAGAGGATCGCCGGAGACCGAGTGGAATGGAGAAAGAGATGTGCTTTGCTGCAAACCAACCTCATGGATTGAAACCCAGGAAGGAAGGATATAAGCATTAAGAACAAGTCTAAGAGGAAACCTAAAACCTTTGAAATGGGACACTAGAGACGTATCCTTAGAATCCCTTGGATAGCTATGCACACTAACACTTATTGCGACTAAAGATTTGTGGAAAACTGTCAACAATCTGATTTTTCCCATCCTCCCGAAGAAGCTGGTAATAACCAGAGTTGTGGAGGGCCAGAGATGAAGAGATCTCAAACTTTAGCTAGCCTGTTGGAACGGCTATCTGAACTGCGGACTGCAGCGGAAGCTGGAGGAAAATTGTCAAGGACATCATCGGACAACAACTCGGGGGTTACAATCCTCAGGAATGAGGGAACCGACAGGAGAAGAATTACAGCTGGGTGGGCAGCATTTGATGTAATGATTAGGCACACCATTACGCGTAGTGTGCAACATTTAAACAAACAGTCGATGTATTTAATAATAACATTAAAAGCATTAGACCTCATAAACTGCTCGGTAAATTGAGGAATCTGTCGTGTAAGCATTAAAAAAAATTAGCTTCTTGTGACAAAAGCAAAGCGGCTCTTACCAATGTTCTCGCCAGTCTTGCTGGACAGGTTGAAGAACTTGGCGTTGATGGATTCGGCGTAGTCCTGCGCGTCGTGTATGTCCACCGTGGCCTTGATGCCCGTGGAGTCTATCAGGTCCTTCTTGGTCTGGCACAGGTACACCTTGCAATTCTGAAAGAGTATTTATTTCCAATGCAACAGATGTATCGTGAGAAGCGCGCCCGGAAACTGAATTGGAGGAGTGAACATCTCTGAGGGAAGGAAATTTTGCAATCTTAGATGCAACGTTGATCGCGACATGAGGAACACTCGCTACACTACTTAGTTGTGTTGAAGAAGAAGATAGCAGGAAGTTGGGTTTCAAGATAATTTATTTATTTATGTTTGGATGATTTTATACAGCGCCATTTTCGTGAGAACTCACCTCAAAGGCACTTTACACCGTGAGGATATTGCTATTGTGTTTGTGTATTCATTTCATTATGTATTTCATTTTTAAAGCGTGCATTATTTTTTAAGTTAGTTATTAGCTATTTTTTTTAAATATATTTTCTTTCTCTTATATACAGTGTGTCTGGTGACCGGTGTTTACAGGTGAATGGATTCTTGCCATGATAATGGGTCGAAAATGTTCAAGCAACCATGACCTAATATCAATAGTTATGGAGAAATGCAATACAAATCAAAGTTTGCATTTTTTTTCCAATATTTCTGACTTGTTTTTTTCAAAAAGTTTTTTTTTTTTTTGATAAGTCTGAGGTTTGATAGTTTAACTATCATTACGATAACTTATATCGATTATGAAAAATTCATTTGCTTCAATACAAATGATAAAAACTTATATTTAAAATTTTTGCATGGTTTTTATATCATTTTATTTGACATGTATAAGAGTGAACAAATTTTTCTTAATCAATATAAGTTGCTATAATAATAGTGCAACTTTTTGCAAAAAAAGTCAGGAATATTAAAAAAAAAATGCAATAAAGCTGTAATATATAGAAGACTATACGCAAATTTTTGTACTCGAATCTAAAGTATAGTTTGCGGTGTACGCTGCTTCCATGAGGACACTCCGACGAAATTGCTGCTCGGCGGTTGACGGCGATTAAGCCATGCGGTTCATCATCATCATCATCAAATAAAAATATATTTAGAAACTAGACATATAGGTTTACAGCGTAACGTAGGGGAATTTCGATATTAAAAAAAAATTGGCGGACCAGCGAATTCTATTTCCAATTTTTATGAAAAACTCACCGTTCTAAAAAAAAAATAGAAGGGGGCCCTTTATAAAAAAAATTCTAAGTGGTGCCATTGAGACCGGATTTTCCAACAGTTTGAGACTTGTAATCGGATGTAATTTTTTTTTAATACGTTGTCAGCCAGGTTGAAAAACATAGTTACGAGAAAAACGCATTCAAAGTTTTGCTGAAGGATAATTCAACATACAAACTGCTACGAACGGTTTCACATAAACCGCTGTTTCTCTGTCAATTTTACAAATTTCTTTAAAACATTTGGTGAGAGCATTCTTTATAAATCCATCTTTCAGAAAATGTGGGGCTTTGAACTAATAATATGTCATTTCTAAGAGCTTTACAGTCACATCCGTAAGGCCGATCTGCTCAAATCAGTCCACAGCATGAAGGGGGAATAGTTACCTCCTCCTGCTTTCGCAGCTCCTCCACCCAAAACACGACTCTTTCCCAGGAGTCCATGGAGTAAGGGTCGTAGCACACCACCGCCGCCTTGGCGTTCCTGTAGTACAACTTGGTCATGGAGTAATACCTACAAAATAACATGCACAAAATTACTATCAAGATGAATTTAGCTGAATCCAGAGTTAAGTAAGACCAGACATGCTTTTGTACAATCATTAATAACTTATAATATTATTTGCTGGAGGACCTGCCACAAGATCACTCTAAAGTCTTTTAAGAACAAAGTTATTGCCAAAGAACTCAGCAGGTATGTAACACTAGGATGTGTGCTTCTCAAATGTATCAGCGGATAAATACAAAGTTTATTTTTTGTAGATCCACATCTCGAATGCTTCAAGTTGCCTAATCCGTTCTTTGGTAAGCGTCTTTGCTTCCATTCCATAAAATAATATCGAGAAAACTTAATGTGACGATCTCGTTCTTGAAAATTCTCCTAGAGAGAAGAATTCGGGACCTGAATGAATCAATGTTCTGCTTCAAGATAATATATTGACTGTAACAATGGAGTTCACGCGACAATACTGACAATACTGATAGCTAGCAGGTTGTTACTGACATGGTAGTTGTCAAGTGTCCAGAGGGGGGTAAATAGTGAGGGGAGGGGAAAGAAACAGGTGATAGGATGAAAGGGAACGTATTCAAGATAGGGCTGTACGTTTGATTTTTTTGGTTATTCATAATACATTTGTTATTATTTATGAAATCCATGAATAATAACATATGTATTATGAATAACCAAAAAATCTAACGTATAGTCCTATCTTGAATATGTTCCCGTTCACCCTATCACCTGTTTCTTTCCCACCACCTCACTATTTACCCCCATTTGGACACTTGACACCGAGGTATGAATCTTCATAATTTGTAAAGTTTATTTAGTATTAAGTACACCCTGACGAAGCAACGTTGTTTCCGAAACTGGTTGGTTTTTACCAAAAATTAAGTAGTGATAAACTAACTTAATTCGTTTAATTATATTTCAGTTTATTATGTTTATATGTTCTTTGTGAGGTGTATAATTAATCATGTTTATATGTTCAGCAAGCCAGTCAAATATCAGAAAACATTTTTAAACAAGATAGTGAATTCATGTATACGCACATATTTAACAGATTATTTACAATTTGGCGGCAGGAGCCACTAAAACCAACAATGATAAAATATAAATAAACTTAGACCCGGCTATATCAGAGATAATTATTATCTACCATTTTGTATGTACGATGCATAGAAAACTCATCAGTACTTTGATAGGAAACCTCAAATCACGTGCGATGAATCATATATGATTCGAGGTCATCTTCCCATCTCGCACGCAATTATTAAAACAAGCTTGGAACAGGAATAATAATTGACTTATTTTATTGTTACCAATCGCAATTTGAATTTATTTACAGTGATAAAAAAATTTACAGTTTATTCAAAAACTGACTTGTACAGGGAGTCTCGTAGTTAGCAGCAAAAACTTCAGGGGAGACTTCTTCATTCAATTTTGAATAGAAAGTGTCATTTACACTTTGGGCAAAATGTCGACAGTCATGGAGATAAGTGACATCAAAGTTAACATTTTTTTTTCAATATTCCCAACTTATTTTCTGTAAAATGTCGTACAATTACCTCAGTAACTTATATGTAATATTTAATTCATTTGCTTTGATCTAAATCAAATAAACTGATATCAATCTCTGCAAGATTTGAATAATTTTATTTGACTGGTATCAAAGAAATTAATTTTTAATATTCCATGTAAATTACTTTCCAGATAGTCTTACATTTAAAAAAAGATAAGCCAGTATCTATATTTAAAAGTGGAATATTCATTTATACACGTATACAGGGTTATTTGGAAAACATTAATAACCTCGCAACAATCTGGAAATAAATGGTACACGTAGTGACCCAATGTTTATCAAATATGGTGTGCCTCAAGGAAGCACACTAGGTCCGATACTTTTCATTATATACATTAACGAGTTCTTAAAAACAACATCTGAGAACGCAACAAAGATTAGTTATGCTGATGATACTGCAATCATTATAAATGGTGACACATGGGAAGAAACACTTAAAAGGGCCGAACTAGTTATTGCAGAAATAAAAGGTATTCTAGATAATCACTTATTAACACTCAACTCAAAAAAAACTCACTTTGTGGTATTCTCGATAAGGAAATCAGATAGCCTACTCTTCCCGAAAAATATCAAAATACATACATGTGACTTGGAAACAAATCATATATGTGACTGTGATACCATTGAAAAATCAAGCGAGATAAAATATCTGGGTCTGATAATTGATGAAAATTTTAGATGGGTTTCTCATATTGAGTACATAAGTGCCAAGGTGAGAGGATTGATTTATGTATTTAAAATTTTACGCGGCTTTATGAATATAACACTTTTAAAAATGGTGTATTATGCACTTTGTCAGAACATAATCAGCTACGCAATCTCCGCTTGGGGGGGGGCGGCACGTACCTTATTGGATTCTGTAGTGAAGGCCCAGAAGTGGGTTGTTCGGGTGATAAATAAGAAGACGCTTCGATATGAATCTGAAGAGCTATTTAAATCCTTTAAGGTGCTGGACATACGGCAGCTGTACACCAGATCCATATTAATTAATTTTTTTAAGATCCTATCCACACAGGCACGTTCAGAGGCCAGGGATACAAGGAGCAAGATAAGTGGAAACTTCAAGGTGCCGAGAATGAATACAAAGTTTGGACAGAGATTTTTCTTTTTTTGTGCTCCAAGAATATACAATAACCTGCCATTAGATGTAAAGGGTCTTAAGGTGTTAAAAGAATTCAAACATAAAATAACAAGGTGGCTCTTTGGTGTGGGTAGGACGAAAAATGAGACCAATGTGTCATCCATATTAATATAGTCAATACAGTCCATATTAATATAGTCACAAAATTGTTTTGCAATGAAATTAAAGCTGTCATGTATGACACATTGCTTTCATTTTGTAGTCTGCCTACATTTGGTTACCGCTTTGTTGGCTTCTGTTTGAATGATTTTACTCCCTATATAAAATGTCTAAATGTATAATTCTTTAATTGTTTGTGTTTTATTTCTTACAGACAATATATAAATCTTATTTCTAATATTATATATATATATGTGTGTGTGTATGTATATGTATATATATATGTAGATGTATATGAGTGTATATTTGTATGTATGTGTGTATATATGTGTATTATATATATATTATATCTTGCTAATGTTCAAACTTCAAAAAAAAAAACTGTACAGGTAGTTGCTTCAGAACAGACATTGTCTAGTGAAGCAACTACCTTCATTTATATGTATAAATAAATT
>JADDOH010001934.1:0-131400 GCA_016648135.1 Agrypnia vestita
GGCAGATATTCAATCAAAATTATGCCTTGACAGTCCCAAAACACGGATGCCATGATTTTCTTCGCCGAAATTGTGGTTTTGAACTTTTTGGCGGAGGATGAAGAGGTGTGACGCCACTGTTGAGACTGCCTTTTGGTTTCAGGCGTGTAGTGTGCAACCCAAGTTTCACCTCCAGTAACGATGGAGTGGAGAAATTCATCTCCATAGAGTTTGCAACGCCTCAAAAACTCTTTTCTATTTCGCACTTGGCGGGAGATTGGATTGACATTTTTCACGAAACGTGTTGTCGCGTCGACACTTCTTAACGTACTGACCTCGAACCGGTCTCGTTGCGGAGGGGAAGAGTCAGGCTACACGTAAGTGTAGCCAACAGGTCGAAAATAAAATTTATTCGTTCGTGAGAGCCTCAGTACACTTACTTTCTGGATACGCCTCATAATTATAACATCGAAAGATTTGGCAGTAACTTTGTGGTGCAACATTTTAATTTAAAATATGATTTTTATTTCAACTTTATACTAAACACACAATATGAGTCATTCATTGTTACTATAGTTTCGAGAGGAGCAGTCCCACTCATTATCAGGTATTATAATTTAATAACAAAGTTAATATAAAAATCTTATTTTAAATTAATAATTATAATATGTCTAATCAGAAAGTCAACGCTATAAACATCAAAAAAATATTTCAATGCCTACATTCAAAGTAGGTACATACATATATTCAAGAGAGTCAGTCAGGAAGATAGGGGTTTTAACATTTTGATATTATTATCATTTTTAATTTTTTTTAATGTCTTCATATTTTATTTCATATAAAGTAAGAAAATATCCACACTCTCTTTCAAAAAAGAAACTTACAGTATTATTAAGGTGCCTATGTCTGTCGAGAGATCCTTGCGCTGTGGTGTTAGCTCGGTCACCCGGTGCCCCGGAGCCTGGCGCTACTCCAGCCGCTCCGCTGTTTCCTGCTTCCGCTTCCGTACTGCGAGGTGTGCCAAAAAGTCTCTCCTGAGCACTAGGACGGGTGTTATTCTAGATAAAAACATTAACATATATTACAAGACTAAAAAATATTGTTGAAACTAAAAAAATAATATATTTCCACTATGAATTTCACTACTGCTGGGTGTTAGTATAATCTCTAGTTTATTTCAAATATAAAAACTGACATTTCACTATTGAAAGGTGGTATTTTATACATGAAGATAAATAAAATAAAAACAAAATCGATTGTATTGCAAAGATACATATCTACATCTACATACTTATAAGAAAAGCAGTATAGTTTATAAGTTTGGATGTTAGATGTAATCTCCGAAACTACTAATCTGATTTAAAAAATTCTTCCACCAATATTTAGAATGGACTTTCACGGTGGGCATAGGCTATATATGATCCCATTAACATAAATTAGATTATGTGGTGACCTATTTCACAACTAAACTCAACAAAAAAATGGTCGAGCGATGCGTTTTCTTACGAACGCTGCCTTAATAGGAAGAAATATTTAAATACTTTCTATAGAGAAGTTGTACAACTCAAAAAATTCTATAAAAAAGCTCGAGACTACATATAACTATATGTTAAGGTGAATACACAAATTGATAAAATATGACTAAAAGTGATTAAAAATATACATGCGAAGCCGCGCAGGTAAAAGCTATTTGATATAAAATTACAGAAATACAAGGGTTTGCCCTTACGCGGTAAAATGTTGTAATTACGGATTATGTATGCTTTTACCATTCCACATCAATTTGGAAGATGGATTTATTACTTCCAGAGATTTTTAAGTAGTCATTTCAAAATAGCACGCAATTTTTGGAGCAATTTAAAAAAAATAGTTTTAAAATTATTTATGTGCATTTATTTTATTACATTTTCTGTAAAATACAACCAGTATCTATTTATCAAAGTTATTTTTATATATCTTGAATAATATTTTTTGTTTGCTTGGTGAGCGTATGTATGCATACCGGCTGATGATGTCTCAGAGTTGGCGGATTTCTCCCGGGAGCAGGTCCGGGCAGGAGAACTCCGCCAGGAGGTTTAACACCCCGGTCTATCCGAGGTGGTAACTCAGGCACTACAAAACATACAATTAATTAGTTCTCACACAAATCTCACAAATTTTTTATTTTTTTATTAATTCATGTTTCAGACATAAAGAATTTCCATGTATCAATCCATATATTGCTCTATACAGTATGAGTTGTAGTGGTAGATCTAATGATCCTGATCTTTATTCCTAGTAAGAAAACATCAAAGTTTTTTTTTGTATTGAATCTATTTTTTTTATTTTTATTTATTTTTTATTTATTTTTTATTTTATTTGGGAAACATACAGCACAATTTTAAATTATCTTTTATATAATATCAAAAAAATATTCGTGAGTATGACCAGTAAAGTTTCCTCGAAGCTGGTAAAAAAAAAACTAAATAAAAAACAAATCATGTCTCTATTTTGAAAAAAAATTCAAAATGTACCAAAATATTTTATTTATTATTATTTTATTGACTTTCATCCAGTAGTCATTTCAACAAAGGCCAATTTAATGAGAATATAAATCAACATTTACATAATACTATCCATCTGTCAAAAACAATGGAAAATGATCCATGTCATCTTTTGATAGAAACGCTTTATGTGTGTAAAGGTAAATTTGCAGCAAAAACGAAAATAATAGTTTAAAAAGGGTTGCAGATTTTATAATGTAATTGATATGATACAACAATGCAAAAATTATTAATTAATATTCTTCTCTCTTTTAAAACACGTGAAAAATTAAAAATCTGTTATAAAAAAAATAAATATACTATTTCAAACAAAATGAATTTACAAAATGTTAGTAAACTTAGTAAAAACCACTACCAGATTTAGAGTCCACCGGTTTCGAGACGTACCCGTCTCTTCGTCAGGACCAACACTACACTACTACATTCACAACACTATACACCCCAACCATATTGTCAAACTATCACCACCGGGTCAAACTATCGAAACTGGTAGACCGTAAATCTGGAAGTGGTTTTTACTAAGTTTACTAACATTCTGTTATTATGTCTAGCCACAAAGTTAATGCTTTAAATATTAATAATATTAATAAATGAATTTACCTTTACACGTATAAAGCAATACTCTAGAAAGCTTTTGATTAAGTATTAAATAATTCACATTCAATTCCTGGGACACCACATTCTCAAAACACTCATTATTCTTTTGCCATTTCTACAATTCACTCATACATAAACATCGACAGCAAAACTCAATGTAGAATCATTGGTAATCACATATCTGATGATTAGCTACTAAACAATTAATTATTCTATGTAAAAAATACAAAATGAACATACTCTTACCGTGCCCGTACATTCCCTGCGGTGACTGCGGCGGTGAGAGGGGCAGGGGCGCCCTGGGGGGACTGTAAGGACCCACGTCTCCCTCTGCCTGGGCTCCCATGGAACCTGGTCCCGGGGCCCCATCGGCCAGAGGAGTCCCAGAGCCCCCGTTAGATGAGAAGCCGTACTTGCTGTCTCCATAGCCCGTCTGTGAGGTCAACTATGGTGTTAGTATTATAATTAATTAATTAATATTATTTTAAAAACAACGCAAAATAATTTGTTTTTGATCAGTGAATTTTTATTGTTGATTATTTTAACCAGAAGTAGGTCGCCGTATTCATATTTCATTTAGAAATGTGAACATTTCTTAAAGTCAGCTAATGTTATACACGGTGGAAAATATTTATCTGACCCATGCGTGAGTATGATAAGGGTTATAGAATAGGTTTAAATAAGGGTCCCAGGAGTGTTTTCGTTATACCACAATCTCGTGTTCCTCCACTTGAGAAATGTTAATTAACAGAATGATTGTTTTAATTCGTTTAAACAGAAACCAATCACCATGTGTATTTTACACGGATTTTATACATACACTTGAACCGCATTAGTGAAACTGTATAATTTTACAATTTCACCCTGCAAAACGATGTACAATATACAAGCAAGCGGAAGATGCACGATAGAGTACTGCGACACATGTGATACTGACAATACACAACAGAAGAATGTAACAGTAGCCTGTAATATTGCACCATGAACAGAATTGGTGAAACTGATCATTCAGTGTGAATAATTGGGTGTGTGTTAACCGACCTGCCGGGCCGGTTAATTGTGTCTGTGTGGTGAATGCATGACAAGAACAAGACAGATGTGTGCGTGCAGACTGACCGTGTATGGTGGCGGCGGGGGTGCCACGTCTGCTCCGCCCATTTCATCTCTGTCCAGAGCATCCTGCTGGGTAGCCACCGAGGGATCAGACGACGCCCTCAGCATCCTGGGCGGGGCCCTTCCCTCGGGCCCCCCCGCTTCCACGTCACTCTCGGGACTCGACGCGTACGATAGTCTCGACTCGTTTGTGGTCGACATTGGGAACAGGAAGTCGTCAGAAAGGGGCTCCGATCTCTGTATGTCCATTGATTTGGAACAGAATCCGTGTCGGTCGGTTGATTGGTGGCAGAAAAAAGAGATACCATCGGCAAATGTAGTCAAGCGGTATTAAATGGGAGACATACGGACACACACACACACACACGCACAAAAGCAGTTTTGAACCATGAGGTGCGAGACAAGCATTTAAGTAAAAAAATTCATTGTAAGCGTGTTATTTATTTATTAGGAAACTAAATATATAATGAGACTTAGTGCTCGGGTTCAAATATTATTTGACTAAATGAATGTTCAGCCCTGATGGTTACAAAACAAACAGAAAGATTTACATATATTATTGTACTGCATGTATTACAGTGGTGCGATGAATGATGTAAAATGGGCTGAAATTAAGTTATTGTTTTATGAATCAGAATAAATGAGGTAGATAGCGGTGAACCAAGAAGCCTTTTAAAAACCTTTAAAATTTACTCTTTGGTAAAAGACATAGCATATATATACATCACACGATAAAAATAAACATTTATTCTTTGATTAATATTTAAAATGAATTAAAGTTATATTGAATAATAATAATAATATTAAACTACAATTAAAAGGCTTCGATGTCAATAAAATTAGAAGAATGTCAGACCGTATAAGTTAACACAAACAAAATATTATCTACAGTTTGAGCGAAACAGATCACATCAAAGTACCAGAAACAAATCAGCAGCATTGATTAATATTTATTGAATAGTTACTGACAAAACTGAATGGACCCAATATAAGCAGAAAAAATCTAGTAGATACGTATTTAATTTTTTTTTAAATAGCATGCAATAATATAAAGTTGATAACTGCTAATATAAAAAATTTCTCATTGGTATCGAAACCATGCACTGAATTATTTTTGCATTTTTTAAAATGCAGAATGAAGAAGGATATTTTAACTGTTTGGTATGTATAAAAGCATGTAAGAAAATCTGTATAATTCCAGAGGATGAACTCGTAGTCAAAGCATGCAATGAAATGTGATGAATGTTCAGTTACTAGGGGTGCCTTGCTTGGGATGGAGTTGGATTTATCATTGAAATAAAATTAAGAAATAAAGATTCAGAGACAAACCCCCACAAAACTAGGAAGGTGAGCAAAAGAAAATATCTATAAGCTGTGGTTTTTTCCTTCCATGCAAACTGATTTGCCATATGCATATATGGAAAAATAATTATATCAATATTGCTATTTTTCACTCAACCACTTCAAATATCTAAATCAGATAACATATTTCTGTAAGCAGATTATTCACTACTATTTCTGTAAGTAAAAAATCTGCCATCATGAAGCAGAAATAATTTCAAAACCATTCTACAATTGCAGCTGTATCAACATTTAACAAGCCCCATTCTATTGCATTTATTGGTGGGATAATTTTTTTCAGCGTAATAAAAATTAGCTATAATAAAATTCAAATAAATATTAGAATTATAAAATGAAATGTGATGAAACTGCTGATATATGTATCTCCATAATATTTATTCTATTTGATGTTGGCAAGACAGTGTTTCAAGTATTATTGTGTACAAGTGGGACTCTTTCTATAGATTATGCATATATATGTATATGCATGGTTGTTCTTTTGACTATTCTTTTGAGAGTCAATAATCAATTTAAATAATTTATATATTAAATAGTGCTCATTGCATTTTGTCACTTTATAATCGAGTATCACACAAATATGTATTTGGTAGCACACCTTTATAAAATGTTATATTTATTTATGTACATGAAATCAGAGAAAAATAAATCACTAATTCATATTTTAAGTATTTTTAAATACCCAGGCAACCAAAAATACACATTGCAATCACACATAGCCCAGATACTGTTCAACGACAGGACCGCCTGATTGAGAAACATTACTTTGAGATGAAACGTTATTATTTTGAAATTGAGCATCGTTATTGTTACCGGCGGAGCTGTCTGACTGACTGTCAGAAAGGTCTTCTTGGAATTTCTCAACAGGCGGCTCGCTCATTGAACGGCCATCCGAGGCTGTGGCATTTCGAGATATTGTCGAGATACTGCAAGCACAGCCTTCGACACCGCAAGTTTTCTTGTCTTTAGAAATTTCATCATCATTTATAATGGGCATCACAGAAGAGGGCCTGCGAGGAAACCTTCCGTGGTTCTGTATCGCAGAACCCTCCACAACACTGTGTGGTCGGTAGGGTTGGGCTTTATACATGTTACTGTCAGTAAACAAGCGAGACAGGCTGTTATTATTGGACACATAGAAGCGTTCGTGGCAGTCATAGCGGCTGTTACGTAGATTAGCGTTAGATGTTTGATTATAATAGTAGGGGGCGCTTGAGCAGGGACGGCGGTTCATCGGGTAGGCGTACTTTGTACCCTTGGCCTGGTATTGGAGGGGATAAGATAAGGCAGGATTGTAAGAGTAAGGATATTTACCGGGATATTGGTTAAAGGGATGAGTGGGCAGTGGTGCGAGAGGAGGCGGAAAATATATGTCCGACACCATTTCAAAGCGCTAGAACCAAAAAAACAAACATCTTTATACTTTCACCGCTAATTTTGAATATATGTAATTGAATATTTATAAGTGTGTAATATTTTTTTTATAAAATAAATTTAACTTATCAATAATAAAAAATTTTAACCTCTCCTAACTGTGCTAAATTATATAATAATACTTATTACACTTTGCCACATTGTTAAAAATAAAGTTTGCGTGATTATATTTGCAGTTCGCAAACACAATGCAAAGCGTTTTTTTTTATTTTTTTTTTTAAAAAAATAGAGATGTGAACACGGAATACGTGTCA
Organism: Agrypnia vestita; assembly: GCA_016648135.1. Lineage (NCBI taxonomy): Eukaryota > Metazoa > Arthropoda > Insecta > Trichoptera > Phryganeidae > Agrypnia > Agrypnia vestita. The sequence continues at coordinate 7,280 of JADDOH010001934.1, forward strand.
CATCAATATTCTTACTATTTTCAAACTAAGCTAAACGCTTGTACTATGAAAATAGGACTAACTTGCTAGTCTGGAGTGAGGTTCGAACCCGCGACCTTTGGATCACGAGGCCAGTGTCCTAACCACAAGACCAACAAGCTACTCGTGACTCGTTTGACATGACAAAATATTCTGGTGCCGACAGAATATTATGAGATGCCACTTGTCGTACTCCACCCCTACCCGTTTATTCTATCCGTTGGCCGCATCACCGCCAAACTGACATTATATTGACCATGCCGGCATATATCAATAAACGATAAGACACAAGAATGCAAAAAAATTTTTATGGACGTTGCACAAAAATTAATCAGCAATAAATTATTATTCCATTCATGTGCACTGCTGTAGTAATTTTTAAAAAATTTTAATGAGTTTAAAATAATTTAACGGATTTTCTGCTATAAAGGCTTTTAAAAAATCATTGTAGATACTTAATTGAATAATTAAATTTTAAAACCCCTTTCCCTACACTGCTTAAATTCTGAATGAACTCTAATATATTTTTAAAAAAAAGCTTTGTTAACGTTACAAATCCAATTATAACATAATCTTAAATGGTACCATTACTGAAATTATTACTAGCCTAATTAGACACACCATCAGAGTAACCCTTTTCACTATTTTTTTAAATAAATAGGTAATATCATTGGAACGCAAGCTAAATGTTAGCTAAAAGCTAAAAATACAGTAACTCCTACTTTTGCAAAAAAAATAATGATTTATTTGCATCAATCACAGCAATCCCTACCCAGAAGCATTCACAAAATATATAGTCACCCAAAAGGAAATTAACATTCACCAGTGATTTGAGAGTTCGCTGTGCAGCACATTAGTTTAAACATTAAACTGTAATAAATAATTAGTCACTTACGTCACTGTCTTCCACAAATTAAATGCATATTAATGATAATGTAAAGTGATTTAAACTCCAAAAAGTTTGCTAATGAGAATTACTTTTTGATACATTCCAATATCAATATGGTCTAATTTTCCAATGTAGTGAAGCTAAGCAATGAACACAAAATGTTTGCAAATGAGAACATTCGTAGCATAAAATTCCAGAGAATGCTGAACTGCTTTAAAATAGTAATCTGATCTTGTTAAAGTCCCAACAATGACTTTCAAATGAGATTGCTCCATTGCAATATATCATGTACCGTTACCTTCACAAGAGAAGAAACGAACCTTGGTTTCAGATATCCACAGTTGCTGCGCCTGGCTCCTCTGTATAAGCTCAGTGAGCTTGGCATACCAGCTGTTGGCCGTGGGTTCGTTGAGTCCAATCGTCTGTGTGAAGATGTGTCCCCACACTCGGTCCATTCGTTGGCAATGTTCGAGAAGTTTCTTCGATGACTTGTGTGCTGATCTGTGCAAATTAAAATACTTTAAATTTCATATACATATGTTCATATAAGTTTATTAACTCTTAAAAGACTATGCTAAAAAAATACCTTTAGAGGCGGTGGTGTAACACAGCATTACATGATTAAAAATCGACATAGTTTTTAATATGTGGTAAAAAATATATATTTTCAATACAGATGATAAAGCCTTTTTAAAAGTCCCTTTATATAATTATGTACGATAAACACATATAAGTATTTGCATTATTTTAATAAATTAACAGAAAATCGTGGCATATCGAATTTGCGTGCGCTGACACCGACGCATCATTACCAACTGAATTCGACGACGCGGTCGACTGCAGTCCGTCTTTCTCTAACACATGTTACGCGATTCTACCATGATCTTTCGATATTCTTATCTCTTTCACCGAAGCCCAAGCAACCGCGTCTCTGTCCTACATGAAATGTGTGTTCGAACGAAACGAAATTTCTTACTTGATTTAATGCGACGTGCAATATTCTGATCTCTTTTACTCACTGGCCGAAAATACAACAGTAATGAATAAATATTTTTTAATTAAAAAATCCGTACATTCATCACAATTTAATTTAGTTATTTTGGTGTGAAAATGTTTATTAGATAATCACAAAAAATATGACGTTTTAGTTTTGGTAAATAAGGTATATATTGAATATTTTCTATGACATGTAGAGCTACGTTACACCACCGACACACAGGAGTTAACAATAAACAACACAACAAACTGTAAAAATCTGAAGAAAACATTACAACATTCAAAATGTCATTTCATTTTAAAAGCCAAAAGGTTTCCAGTCTCTATTTGAAAACTTTTTACTTAAGAATCATCAAACAAATTTCATCAGATCAAAGTACATATTCATTATGCCCAAAGATCCAATAAACATGATGCTGCCTTTCGATAATCTACAATGATAAATAAATTTGTGTTTTTTGTGTGAATAGCACCAACCATATCTGTTGAAAGAAAAATAACTAACCAAGGATAATAAATTTCTGACAAAATCTTAGAAAAGCAGGTGTAATGAAGTTTCGCAGTACACATAATGAAATACAAGTTTTCATATGTAGTTGATGGTTTACAAGATAAACCAGGTCGTTGTGATACATATAACCATATAATGCAATTGTACTCACTTGGGCATACTATGTCTCAGTTGTTTGATGATGTGTTTATTGTCTGCCTTCAAGAAGATGACTATAGGGTAAAATTGTGCATAGTTCAGTCTGTCTACCGCATTAGGTGTTATATCCAGAAGGGCATGCTTCCCTCTGTCCATTATAGAACGTATTCCGGAGAGTCTAATGATGCCAGATGTAGATTTGCTTTTACCATCTTCCATTGTGTTGTCCAATTCTAAGGAAATAAATCAAATGGATAAAAATGTAGTAGGTAAAATAGTAGGGATTATTGTAATACATAATGAATTGTGACATGCATAATTGAAAACTAGTAGGTACATATTTGCTTACGTGGGGCAGTGAACTTGTCAGGGTAATCCCTCAGCAGCTTCTCTCTAGCCAAGTCTGCAATGGGACCGAACAAAACCACCGGCCTAACAAATCCAGGGTGCTTAAGGACTACGCGCTCATAGGCAGGGAACTTAGATATGCTGTCTGAGAAGACCATATCATCCCAATGTTCCTGGGGAAAATGCAATAAATAACGTTAATATAATAATATCACTAACCTGTATTTATATACATAGTTTATTAACAACAAAGTATTAAAAAGAATTTTAAAGCAATAAACTGAATGCCTAGAAATCACAGGTAATTGAGAGAATAATATGATTTATAAATTTTAATAAGAATCACCAATAACCAGGATTACATAATGGCAGAAAACTTTTGTTACAAACATGCTCCGTATTACAATAGGGATTGGCATTGTATTTCGACAAACATCATTCACTATATTTTTATTTCGACAAGCATCATTCACTATATTTTTATTTCGACAAACATCATTCACTATATTTTTATCTCGCGTTTAAAAATCGTTTAAATTCTCAGTGTTTTTCAAAAGATTCCAATGTGTATGTAACACCAAAAAATATTTTTCATATTTTTATCACTTAGGAGATATTGTCATGTACAAGTTTTTATGGAACCGTTGAACTAAAATATATGTAACACTAAGCTATATAAATCAGTTTCTAAGAGCCACCACACCTTCCCGAGTGACTTGGATCTTCTGTGAGTAGATCTCCGTCTTCTGAAGAAGCTTCCTCGAGATTCTGAGCTACTAGCAGACAGCTCTTTTTTGGTAGCATTGAATTGTGCAGTGGCCAACTCTTCCGCACGAGCCTTATTGGGTATTATTCCTTTTTGGACTTCCTGATTGTTACGACCTATAGGGAAAATTATGAAAATCATTAATACAAAAAAGTTGTAAATAGTTATTAATTAGAAGTAGAAAACACACATCCGTTCAAGACACACAGCACACACATAATAGCGTTTCCGAGTCCTTTTAATGTATTCAAGAGCTTTCCTAATGTCATACATATTTATTACATATATTGGTTATTAATATTTTTTTATAACCATAAAAATTCATAAATGTTGACTTTTCTCTTCTGCATAGAATGTGTTTGTCAACGGTCAATCAACTATAATGTGCTCCAAATAATTGTAAAATATGTTAAAAAAAAAACAATTAAGATTGCTCCAAGTCAAGAATCCTTTTTTTATATTATTCAGATGTTCTGATACATTCCACCATCGGTATGGCCTTGTTTTAACAGCCAAATTATCATCACAACACCAATCTCAAGAGAGTGGAATATTTCAATGTATTCAATGAAAAGATAATTTACCTATTCTAAACACCTGCCACGCTCCCACAGTACCGTTATGTAACGTGTCGACAACGTGGAAGACATCACCGCTTCTGAATGACATTTCTCCTTTGGTGGGTTCCGTATAATGGAAATGGCACTTTATGTGGAATGAGTCACCTGCAAAACAATATTCTATCAGACAAAACTCATATGAAGCACATCCTAAACACGAGCAAATCAGAAACAGGTCTTCTGTACCTTTCTGCTGAGCAGCAATGGCTTGGTACTCCTCTGGTGAGTGTTGTACTATTAAATCTATTTGTTCCTGAAGGCTCAAGAGGAACAGCACAGCCTCTTCTCTAGTAACTCCCTTCATTTCCATCTCGTTAATCTGAAAATATATTTTATTTAGTAGTCTAAAATTCTCAAGTGCAGACTTAGAAAAAGAGGCAATCATGTTGTTTTAACTAAATATTTTTACATAGGTACCTAAGTTCAATGTTTTGATACTTATTTTAAATAAAGTTCATCATTTTCTATAATGTAGCATATCGAAAAAAAAATTTTTTTTGTGAAAACGGAATCAGTTTGAAAATAATTAATATTTTTTTCCTGAAAAAAAATCAAAGTTAAAAATTCATAATAAGCAAACGGCACATTTTGTCAAAAAAAAATCAAATGCTACATCGTAGATAATATTATTAGTAAAACGTATGCAGAATTTGAACAAAATCGGCCTTATAGTTTTTGAGTTATCATCTCAAAAAGTATGAAAAAGAGAGTTTCGAGAAAAAACACAAAAGAATAATGTAATGTTTAAAAATTCCTGTTTTGAAAATTTCAAGGCAGTGTAACCTGTCAATGTAGAAGGTCACTTTTGAATTAAAAAGATTAATATTTTTTTTATATGCATGTTCTGAGAACACGATTACTGGATTTATCCACTGGTGGATTATTATTTAATTAAGATGAATTATAGAAGTCTCACAGAGACGAATCTATTTGTATTTATTTATCCACATTGAAAATATAGAAGTATCATTACCAGCTGCAAAATCTATGTATGTATACTGTTTCATGAGAAAAGACAACAGATGTCACTACATAACCCCTTGAAATATACCGATGATTCCTATTTTGAAACATACGTATAACTTTCAAAAATTCGATGCGTGGATGTTCTTACGATGGAATTGGTGAACGTTGCATTGCACAGAGTGATCACTTAAGCCAGCTCGTACAGGTTGTAAGCCCTGGGCCATCGTACAAGACTTCCATATATGTTTTTCATATAAGTAGCTTCGCCTCTGTAAGACTTGTATAATTTATCTTAATTAGAAAGATTAAGATTAATAAGGAGGTTAGGTAAAATTATCCTCATCTCACTGAACAATGATGTAATATAATGTCAGGATCCACCAGCTAATCATGCTCTTACCTTAAGAATATTGTCTCCCGGTGTGAGACCTTGAAGAGAGGCAGGACTTCCGGGCTGGACAGCCGACACAAATATTCCTACTTGGTTCCCGCCCGTCAGTCTCAGGCCGACAGACCCGTCCTTCTGGAAACTTATGAGGCGAGGTTCACTCCTGCCAAACAATAATCAATTGATTCACTTAATTAATGCCTACATATTTTATAGCAAGGTTACAGAACATTTGATTGCATATTTATCGTAATATATATTACACCTTATTATTTTAAATTTATATTTATCAAGTCTTATTTTTATTTTACAACATCTATAATATAATGGGTGTTTCGTACCTGGTAGCAAAAACTTTAGGAGAGTCTTCCTCGTTCAATTTGAATGAAAAAATATTCTTTACCCAAAGTGTAAAGAATATTTAAATTATAAAATAATTTATATACTAGCTACGAAACAACCTGTATGATATAAATATGATGTATAAATAAAATAATGGATATCGTTATTTTTGTAATACAAATGTCAAACGAAATTTTTCAAGGTAAACTCTTTTTTTTTACCTATTATTTTATTTTGTATTTCACTTTTTTTTTTGTATATTTTAAAATGTTTACCTACATTACTTTTGTGTATTTTAAAATCCAATATAAATATATAATAAATAAACAACTTTTTTAATGCAGGCAACAAGTTTTTAATTTAATAAGTATTATTATAAGTAATAAGTATTAATAATAATAATTTAATAAATAAGAGTGATTATCAAAATACATACATAATTCTCTATGTAATAATGTTCGTCACTAATTTTACCAAGCGGTTACACCACGTTAGATGGTGCTGTTTTCACAATCCTAAATTATTACTGAAAAAAAATAAATATATAACTCTCTGTAACAATGTACATTACTAATGCTACGAAAACACTATGCTAGATGACGTTTCCATTGGCTTAGATCGCGGCCAAAATTTATATATATGTAATTCTCTACCTAACAAAACTCTGTATCGAGGTGCATTTTTCATGAACACTTGAACATTTACCGAAAAAAATTGTCATTAAAGTATTATTAAAAATAATTTTTATAAATATATTTTATATTTTTTTTACTTAAATATAAAGAATATTTATAGAAGAGAATTATACAACTTGATTTAGATATCCCTGCAATATATAAACAACAAACTAATGTATGGTGTAAATTCAAAAAGGTAAATTATGTCATTTTTGACAGGTTACATTTACATTATGCAGTGTTAATAACTCCTAAGTGCAGTAAGCCAATATAATAACGAATGGTGAAGAACATCGCTAAACAGTCGCAAAAGGAGGATAAACATATTGAAAATAATCACGGTGGTAATGCACGGGAAATTATATATAATGTGTACTAACACTGGTTTATTTCTTTGGCTCAAGGGATCCTCTTCATACAGCTGTCTTCTACTGCTGTAATAATCTAAAACATTACATTTACAAACATTAATATACTTTAGCCACTCAATTTTTTTCTTTCGCAATTAATAATTTAATTTTTAATTCAAACAAGACAACTAGAATTTAAAAACTGATTTTAGATCTTCTCCAGACTAAATAGTCTTATTCAAACTTTGGATGAAATTATATAAACCTATTAAATAAAGAGTGTCCGGTGACCGGTGTCGGAGCTTTTAATAGCATAAAATATATTCAATTTCAGTGTCAAAACACCCCCTATACGTAAAAACCCCCCTTTTTTTTTTTTTTTTTTTCGCAAAATTTATTTTTAACAATAATTTTTAGACTTTTTTTTTTATTTTGGTGAAATACTTAACATAATATTGATCCCTATTATTTTATCTCTTTGATATTTATAAGATCTCAAACTCGAGTATGCAACGCAAGTATGGAACCCCCAGTATATGATCTATGTAAATCGCTTGGAACAAATTCAAAAAAAATTTATTCGCTTTCTCAACTTTAAATTCAATTGCGTTTCTGACGATTATGACAGTTCATGCAAAAAATATCACATCCTACCGTTATATAAACGTCGCGAAATAGGTGATTTGATGTACCTACTAAAAATTGTATCAGGCAACGTCGACTGTCCTGAACTATTAAATAGACTAAAATTCCATGTTCCCTGTAGATCTCGTAGACACAACCCAGTCTTTCACATTGATTTTACCTCATCCAACTATCGTTGTAATTCATATTTCTTGAGGGTATGCGATGCATTCAATAAACTGATGAGATTATTGGACATTGATCTGTTCGAGTGCAGCCACACAAGATTAAGAAAAATTTTGAGTGCTGAATTTTTTTCCACGTAATAATTAAATTTCTTTTTCTTTTGTTTAAATGTTTTATTCTTTCTTTCTATATAATTAATATCCCTTAGTATATCATAAATATTTATCATTACTGACATATTTCTGTTTGTTTAAATTTTTTATTATTTCTTTCTATATAATTAATATGCCTTAGTATATCATAAATATTTATCATTACTGCCATATTTCTGTTTGTTTAAATTTTTTATTCTTTCTTTCTATATAATTAATATGCCTTAGTATATCACAAATATTTATCATTACTGACATATTTCTAAATGTGGAGACCTGTAATTGGCCATCTATATTGTATCAATGTTTTCTATGCTTTTTTTTTGTGCTGTTGGTCTTCCACAAACATTAAATAAATAAATAAATCTCTAAATGGGTAGATATTAGTAAATTGATACACCATTTACATTTCATTATAGCTGGAGAAAAATGATATATAGGGGGTGTTTTGTCAATGAAATTGATTATATTTTATGCTATTAAAGGCTCTGACACTGGTCACCGGACACTCACTGGACACACTGTATAATAAATGTAGAAGTGAGTTTGTTTGTTGTTACCATATTTTCTATAAAAAGCATTCATAAATCACAACACAATTTGACTAAGTTGCGGGTCTTAATAAATCAGAAAGGGAGAAAAGGTTATTCTAACATTTTCAGCATTGTTTTATATTATTTTATTAGTTTCAGAAGACAGTATTCAACATTACACTTTAAACATAACAAATGAAAACAATTATGGACATTAACAGGCACCCAATTTAGATTATTTCTCATGTTTATATTGGGGGGCATTGTCACTGTGATATTATATTAAATATTGCAGAACATTGACACAAAGAACCATCACTGACAATCCACATTGAATCACCTTTTATTGGAATAATAAACACACCCACAGACACTTACACGGAATTTTAAAATCTTATTTCTGTTGGTTTACTCATGTAGGTTTATAGTATTGATTAAATTCTTGAAAAATTTACTTTCACTTTTAATTCATGTGGAAGAGCCTTAAAAATGTAACCCCTCGATATGTGAAAAATATTTAGTTTTTCAAATAACATGAGCAAGGTTATAATACCCCAATTTTTTCTCACCTTCAGGTCTGGGAGGTGGCGGTCGCGGTGGATGAAGGTGATCGAGGTGAGGGGGAGATGCGGAGGGAGGCAGGGGACCGCGAGACCGCCCACCTACAGCTTCCATGCGCTCGTCAGCCAGCAGCGTAGAACGAGAGGGAGGCGCTACGTATAGGTTCTGGCCAGAGTACGAATTTAAAGGCTCCGATCCTGAAAATATGAGCTCCATCAATCTTTCCAGTCCAAAGAGTTACCAAAAATAATTAAATGCAAACCACAAAATTGCAAATTGCAGAATGCAAAAAAAGCAGACTGCTAATGGAAATAAAAGATAAAAACAAATGGGATAATATTTAAGAATATTATAAAATGGACAAAAGCATTAGGCAACAAAAAAATTAAAAAGGTATTAACAAAGAATATTGCTTCATATAAAATAAACTAAGAAAGTAAACAATATATGTATCCATCGCTGTATATCATGGCCAACTCGACACAGGACTATATAAATATAATAATTTCATTATCTGTTAGTCCGTAACTTGCTGCATTTACATCTTTCGACACTCAATCAGTATGCGCCCTAAGCAACAATTTTTATATTATAATATTATTATATTTAGTCGTAGGTTTAAGCGAACAAAGTCAATTTAAAAAACAAATGGGTTTCTATTCATTTTCAATTTCAATATCCTGTAATTATTATGTCCTATGACTTTTCACGAGTGTACGGCTAGTGCTATTATATGCAAGCACACACTACTATCATTAATAATAAATATTACAAATGTAAATTAAAAATAGTAATTATGGTACATATGTTTTTAAGAACCCATTAAAAAAAACATTTAGAAGCTGACATTGTATAAAATTCAGTAGGTACACATAGACGTTATGTAACTATAAAAAATTGGGATATTTTTTATGGTACCAAAGATTATTTTTTGATTCATAAGATAAATTACGGGTTCACTATACGTTAAATATGTAATATATGTAAGAAATCATGTTTTATGACAATCACAAACAAATTTGAAGACTTCTTTATACATAATAAATGAAATTACAAAATTTACACATGTGGTGCCATTTTTCATAAAATTTTATCACAAAGGCACTTACGGTGTAGTAATTGATGATAATCTTATGGTAATTTAAATTAAAATTTTCATTACCTCTAGGAATGTAGTGAAGTTAAAATAATCTCACCATAATTATTATTATAACTAGGTTCCTGCAGTCCTGAAGAATTATTGGCAGCTGGGCGCTGTTCTCTGAGAACCACCAGACTGAGCCTCTCCTTGCAGCCTTCCATGATCTTTCTGGCTTCCTTCAGGGACATGGTGTCCCCGCACGGTGTGCTATTGATCCGCGTGATCACGTCACCTTCGCACAGGCTCTGTCCGGCCGAGGTCAGCTGGTCGCGAGCCTTGGGTGACAGTTCCTTGATGAAGAGTTTGCAGCCCAGCACTATACCAAAATCTGAAACGAAACCAGGATGTGACAATCACCTTTTACAATTTTAAATACCTGAATTATTATGAATTGTAACATTAAAAGTTTGAATGAAAATAAATATCTCAAAATTGATCTAAGGATTACAATCTGAGAATTGAATAAATTAGATATCGTTGCCAGAATGTGATTGGTAACATTTAAATGATTGATAATGTTCATTAATGATGGTGTTGAAAATAGAATTTTGTATTTAAAGAAATAAAAAAAATTGGATGAATATTAATTACGCCATACCCAGTGATCAAATACAAGTAGGTAACAATAAGTAGATGTGTGGAAATAAGGAAGTGTGTAGTATAATTTTGACTAGTTATTACAGAAAAATTATTAATACTGTAAAAATTACAAACCATTACACTTACAGGTAAGTTGTCAATAATAAATAGGTGGTGTTATGAAATATTATTTATATTTCGTAACTCAATTGATCACATATGATGAAACAGAGGACATATAAGTGTGCCTAATCGTGAGTGTGGCCTTGAGAAGTCAAGCTTCTGAACAAGAAAAAAATAAGGTTATCGTGTATTCAGGAACTATATTGAGAACTTTGACCTCAGTATTCGTTTTCAAATAATTCAAGCGTATTGAGAAATTTTCCAGCAAATCAAATTTCAGACATATTTCTAGACAGGGCTCACCTTCCTTCTTGCTGGCCTTGGTGAGTGTTATCTTGAGAGGTGTAGGGGGGGCTGGCGAGGGCGGGGCGTGGGGGGCCCGTCTCCGCACCACGAGAGACACGGTGTTTCCGCTGTCCCGCAGCACTCCCACAGCAGTGGCGTACTCCACATTCTCCAAAGACACACCATTCACGCTTATTATTCTGTCGTTTACTCTGAAAGAGAAAATAATGAATTAGAGTGTAACAAAATGGGCTCTTAGATTGAGCACTGTGAAAATTCCAAAACTAAATAAAGTAAGTAAATAACTGTGTACATATGTACAGTTATTTACTTACTTGAAAAGTGCACATATCATATAAATTTAATAATATCAAAATACTATCAGCAGGAATATTTAAATGATCAATTACAGAGAATTGAGACATTGAATGCAAATCTTTGTTGTTATTTTCATATCACACAGCAAGCTATTATTTATATATAACTACAGATAAAAGGGTTGACTTGTATTGCGCGCTGGTAAGACATCTATATATACAAATCATGTTGCATTCTTATATCAACAATTTATTTAGTCTTACAGAAATTTTAACAAAAAAACAACAATGTTTTTGATGTTTATAGCGTTAACATAAAAGATGGACATAATTATTTCAAAAAATTTAAATTTGTATAAACCATATTGATTATCTTTAACATCTACCGGTTTCGATATCGCAGTATCTGAACTTATGTGTGGATGCACAATAACTGAAATCTGAGTGTATAATTTTACAAATTATTGTTTATCTCTAATTTAATATTAAATTCTAATGTGACACAGACTGGTAAAAGACCCTAATGGAAAACACTGTATATAACCCAATTGGCATATATACAGATCCAACAAACAAATGTTATTCATAAAGCAACCAGTCAATAAGATGACACCATATTGTGTCCTTATCTCCAGTACGAACCTATCAACCTACATATTAGTTAGTTATTTCAAAAATACTTGCTCTTGGTTCTAGTGTTTAATGTGTAAAAATTCCCAGTGAAGTTATCATTTTTGATTTTCATACACTTTTTGTGAATGAATGATATTTTCATCAATTAGAAAAACATCCAGAAAAATCAAATCAACGAAAAAATATTTTGACTGCTACCGGAACTCAAACCCAGATCTCCTCTTTCCGGGACTAATATGGTGTAATGGTAAAACATCTTCTTGGTCAAGTCGTAGAAGATAATGAATTATCAAGAAAACCAAAGAGCAATTTGGAAACAATGCCTTTTCTATAAGCAAAATGGTATTGAAAGTCTGTCAATGAAATATATTGGCCTCAATAATAAATACCATTTGTGGTCCAAAGGAAATAATTTCCTCGATGTAATGGGCGATGTAACGGTTTAAAGCAATACAATTTCAAATGAACGTAAAAACAATTCGCTTTCATTGTTGCCATACTCAATTACTTCTGCTGCAGGAAGTGTACAACAATTTGTTTAATGGTTTATTGGCGATGGTTTCATTTGAAGTAAAAGTAACAAAGTGTTAATTTACTGCAGCAATTCCTCAGCTGGTCCCGCTTTTAGGACATCACTGACAGCGATGGAGGGGTCGCCACTAGCAAAGTGCGGATTGTCCCGACCCCCGGATACGGCGATGCCGAACCCATAGCCGGGGATGCGGGAGACGGCCACCCGGTGCGTTTCCCAGGCACCGCTGCCTCCGCCTGCCGGGGCTGAACCGCCTGTACCACTGCCGCGCTAGAAAAAGCAAATTGTTTTTAACATTAGAACAGTGGGCAACAATAATTTTTTAAACAATAATTTTTCATATTGATATGATGGAAATATTTAGTTTTTCACATTGGAAAGGTGGGCACATTTAATTTTTCATATTGGTATGCTGAAAATATTTGGTTTTTCACTTTGGAAAGATGGGCATATTTCATTTTTCATATTGGTATGCTAGAAATATTTAGTTTTTCACATTGGAAAGGTGGGCACATTTAATTTTTCATATTGGTATGCTAGAAATATTTAGTTTTTCACATTGAAAAGGTGGGCATATATAATTTAGCATATTGGAAATGTGGGCGTATATAATTTGGCATATTGGAAATGTGGGTGTATATAGATGTTCACATTGGAATGATGTGCATTACCCAAAATTAGATTTGGATTGCAATCATAAAAATAATTATGTTATATACCATGTAGTTCATCTAATGACTAATTAAAGTAATTACAGTGAAGATAGGAGTAAACAGATTCAGTTTTATCATTAGATAATAACCCAAGTTTCGCTGGTTAAATAACATTGTGCAGAAATGTTTCTGGACAGGGGATTACAGCCAGTGTTAACAGCCTGTGACTGGCTGTCCATGTTAACCAATACTTTGCCTTATGTCTTTGTGACTACTCCAGACTTTCGATTCAGTATTTAACACTAGGTTTACGGGCATTTTTTATATACCTATCTCTACGGCACCCGCCAAAATGACGGATGAACATAAGTACTTCGTTTTTTCGCATTAAATGATTTATTTAACTGAAGTCCTCAATTGTTGAAATGATTTAATTCTTTTTTAGAATACGACGCGCTTCTATTTGTGTGCAGTCTTTGATATGTTCTAACATGCGCGTATCAATTATTAGTTCGAAGGCAGTTCACACATGACCCGACATCACATTTCTTTTGGAATATCCAGTAGGTCCTGCGACACCTTTGAATATTGTGTGAATGGGTAGTCTACCGCTGGATACACTTGCTTCAAAGCCCATCCATTGCGTTCCATCGACAGCAAGTAGTTCTGTTGTATTGCTTTTGGAGGTGGATGACTTTTTCTCGGAGTCGGTGCTTGAGGAAATGCGCATTCTTTTTTTACCAAGACCTGGAATGTTTTCTTCTTCTGATGACTCTTCTACCATTTCGCTGTAGAAGGATTCGGATGTCTCGGATTCATGTTCACTTTCACTTTTAAATGCTCTTTCTTAAGAGCTAGTACCGGAATGTACTTCATGGATGTTAAATATTTCTATCAATAATTCCAAATACTTTCTTGATTTACTCATGGTTGCTAAAAATGGGTGAAGATAAAATAAATATTATTGCAAAAGTAATTAGTAATTATTAGAAAACTACAATTAGTAATTATTAGAAAATTACAAATTAAAAATTCTTACAATCAAGTAGATTTTTTCTTTGCAAATATTTATAGCATTGCTAAAATTTTAAAACTTGATATAGGTCTTCACACACAGACTACAATTCTAAAACTGAAGATTGTCATATGGTCAACTTTGCCAGAAATCAACCCTTGAAGAGACCATTTTTTATTGCCCCATAAATCATAATGCTCCAAATGCCTTACCCAGGCAGTGCATAGGTTCTTGTAATTTGTGTTTGAAACAAAAACATTGATGACTTCATTACTTCACAAAAATTATGTTGTTTCAAAAGTAATAATTTCACAAATGGGAAGAATTCAAAAGGGATATTCTTTAAACTACCAAATCTGTCAATTTGGGGTGTCCAGTAGAGATAGGTATAAAGCAACAAGATTTTCTAAAATAAGAGGTTTCCGAATAAAAAAAAAACTGTAAATATATTTGTACTGATCCATTATAAAAAGTCATTTAAAAAAATCAGAAAAAATTTCTGCCTGTTTAGTAAAATTTACAAAGCAAATCGCTAATCCGTCAATTTGACGGGTGCCGTAACCTAGTGTTAAATGTTTTGTGACCAAGAGTTAACAAGTTCAGACCCACCGATTCATTATTTTTTACTCTATCAAAGACAAAATATGTAGTTCCCTTCTGATTGCATACTAAAGAAAAAATAAGCAAATCAAAGTGGAAGAAAAAAGAGAAAAGTCTTAAATTTAACTAGCAGATTTGACAAGGGCCTCAAACCACGTAAAAGGAACAATTGATTTTTTTAAATATGTAACACAATTTTTAGTATGAAATTTAGCTCCTTCAGCAATTCTGTCTTTATATTCTCAATGTTGGAGGTAGAAAGTCGCAGGGGGCCATGTCTTGCTGAGGCACCGTAGCAATGGAGTTTTGGGTCAGAAATTTTTAAATCTTGATTAAATTTATCCAGGCTAAAAAAAGGTAGCTTTTTCGACAGCCAACAATAAAATAAGCATCCAATATAGTCATCAATTTTAAGATACGTCAGGGACAAGTGTACCAACACAACATAATAATGTGACAATTCGCACCCCTAGTCTAAATTAGTAAAAAATAACTATGTACGTTCAATTTTTGGAAAGTTTTTATAATTTTATTCGACTTTTACTAAAGCGAACGAATTTCTCACAATCGTATACCTAAGTTACTGTGATAGTTCAACTTTTCTTAAAAAAAATAATATTGAAAAAAAAAATGCAAACTTTGATATTGCATATCTCCATAACTATTGATATTAGGTCATGCTTGCTTGAACATTTTTGACTCATTATCACGGCAGGAATCCACCCGTAAAGTGTTTGCTACTAGCTATGAGACACCATATATAATCAGTGGAATAATTGGCATCTACATGTACATGTACATGCTACCGTAACTAAATATCACAGCAGACCTTAAAAATAACTAAACATAACAATGGACAATTTTTCTGATAAACGCAAAATTTCGATACGCCCCCTACACGTCTCGCGGTCACGTACGGAATCGTATTGGTGTTTCAACGCACAGAAGTGACGCACATTCAGATACGGAGTTGCTGGAGACAATGGAGGTACTATGGCGGCTCCGAGGTACCAGTGGCAGCGGCGGGTGCAAAGCGGGACGACCGTCAGTGGAATTCCTGAGAGCAGCAGCCCGCAGCCTGGGCATCCTGGCCAGCCGGCGGAATACAAAGTGGCGCGCAGCAATTCCGGGGTGTACGATAATTCCTAATCGCGACGGCGATCTCGAACAAGGCTGGACCAGGCGCACGACTATATTAGGGAACATCATTCTTTATATAGAGTATTTCTTGCATTATATTCTATTTTTACTCCCTTTATATTAATCAACTCGTGGCGTCTGCTTGTCTGACTAAGTTGTATGAAAATATTTCAACGCGTCTTGTAGATGCGAAACCTGATTATAGTATAATTTTGGATTTTTGGAATTTTTTTATTACTCCCTTTCGTAGCGCCGCCCGACCAAAGCCCAACGCGTAGGTTAAGCGCCAAACCAGTTTCCACTAGTAAATGAAAAAGGAAGCATAATAAAAACTTGGTTTTTATGGGTTAGTTTTTTTAATACACTCGTATAGACATCGATGACTCCGCTGTCCTGCGATGGCGTAAGGAACGTTTTAAAACTATCAGGAAATAACAGGCACAGAAGCGCGCGGGTTTCTAGATAAAGCAGTCTAATCACGTGACGCGCGACAGTCCTCGGCGTTCCAAAATTACAATAACTATTAACCATATTATAATACAATACCGCTTTTAAACTAAGCCTATGTCATACAGACTAACTACTTCGGCAGCAAAACGGAGTATACAAATTTACAGAGATGAATTGCTAAACTCTTTCTTTAGGAAGGGGGATTGGGTCACAGCAGAAGAATGTCCCCCCCGCGTAAATTTAAGGTAAATTTATACCGCAGTTAAAGTATTCATTTTTGCATAAAAAAATAGTAAACAAAACGTTTTTTTTTTAATTTCGTTTCAAACAGAGTCTCGTAAGTAAAAACGTCTTCTTGCAATAAAGTGTGACTTATTTACTAAGAAGTTATACTTTTTAAGCACATTTAGTTTGACCTTTTCATACTTGTTTCAAAGTTCACAAGCTCGCAGTAATTTAAACGAGTCAAACGTATTGCAACTAGATCGTGAACCAAAAAATTTACGTTAGTTCATGTCTATATACTTTGGTGACCTGCGTGCAGCACCTATAATTTTTTTTAGACTAAAGCAAAAGCGATTCTCAACGAAAATTCAAAACGGAAGGTTTTGTCTTCTCGCCACTCAGCCCCGTTTCTCATACCTTAGTCAGTCAGTAATATTGATTCAATAGAGGAGCGAAGGAAAAAACTACACTTCAAAATGAAGACTACAACACACACACGTTCGCCAGTTTGAAGACTACAAAGTGTACACTACAATTGTAGTAAAAACTACACGAAGTGAAGTAATTGTAGTACTACGAAATGAAGCGAAGTAAATGAAGTGAAGTAATGAAGTAATTGTAATATTAATGAATTGAAGTAATGAAATGAAGTAATTGTACTACAAAATTGTAGTACTAGTGAAGTAAATATTTTTTTCCCAAATAAAAATTTGGCGAGCTAAAAAAAAAGGTCGCCAGATTTCTTCATTCGATTCCAAAAAAATTTCAAACCATGGGGGGGGGGGGATTGTTACAGTTTCCAAAAATTTTACGTAAAAAATGCACTATTTAAAGTATGTTTCTCATACTTTCGATAACTTTGAAGTGTGTGTACTTTATAGTGTTCGCTTTGAAATGAAGTGTACTATTTGAAGTTTATACTTTCAATAACTTTGGTGTTTGTTGTTTGTAGTGTGCACTACACTTCAAAACGTGCGAAGTGTGCACTTCAATGTAATGGAGTACTACATTGTAGTAGTGAGTACAGAGCGGACCCATCACTACAATAGAGTAAGCGGGGTTACATCGATCATACATGTTATGTCCCAGATTTTCTGTATACTAACAAATCTAGTTTCAAGTGTCGGAAAAAGTTTACAGCTTATTAACAAGAGTAATTCGGATCTGGCTAAAACTCCAGCTGACCCCCTCCCCAGTTATAATAAAAGCTTAAGGCCACGGAAAAAGCTTCCCGTATTTACAAAGAACGAGGTCGTAAATGTAAAGATCGGGAAAAAAATGCTTTCAAATGCTAGACGTGTTCGGATTCCTTTCATTCCGAAAATGCTGTGTGTATCATTGCCCCTAACTAATGTTTACCGTAAAATAAAACATCGCGCTCAAGGGTACACACAAGATAAAACACATTTCACGATGCTCGAAAGCTTAACAATAATGACCCGCTTTATACAATCGTAGTTATAAAAATGCAACTTTATGCCAATACAATTAAATTGTTTAAGAATGTCGACAAATTTAACCATAACGAAAAGGAAAATACAAATACTGTCTAGAGCAGCGTTTCCCGAAAGGTGGTCCGCGGAACCCCGGGGTTCCGTGGAAGGGTCACGAGGGTTCCGCGTCCTGTCCGAGAGTTAAATGAAACGTTCGTAGAAAAGAGTGAGCGCCGCAAAAATGAGTTTCAAGTAACCTCAGATGTGGAAAAAAACATACACGAGCATTTAATAAGCCTTAAAATATCCTCGAAAGAATATTTCCAGGGGAAGTTACAGGACATCGACTGGGTACAGTATCCATTCGCAAATCATACCAAACCATGGATACTTACTGTGTATGAAAATTTGATCGATGTTAAATGTTCATCTTCTTTAAAACAAAAATTCAAATGAGAAGATTATAAGACTTAGAGAAGGCTTAAAGACGAATACCCTGCAATCGTTGAGAAGGCCATCGCAGTTCTGCTTCCGTTTGTGACGACTTACCGATGCGAGACTAGTTTTTCAGCTTACGCTTACACCAAAAAAGTACAGAAGTAGACTGGATGCAGCTCCAGATCTTCGCATTCAATTGTCAGACATTAAGCCTAATTTTAGTGCTATTATAAGAAAATATGTGAAAAAATTTCATTTTTCACATAAAAATTCATACTTACATTGTATTTATTTGCACAATAAATGTTTTACAATACTTATAATATAATAATTATTTTTCATTTATTTCATTTTTCTTTTCAAGTCAAACATTAAAATTTTGCAAACTACAAGGTAATCTTTTTTGTTATCAAAATAGGGTTCCGCCAAGAAAAGTGTGATCGATTAGGGTTCCGGGCAAAAAAAAAATTGGGAACCTCTAGTCTAGAGACTGCAGAAACGGAAAGAAATACACGTAATCCAGATTTTTACAGCACTCTGGACAATACAGTGAATTCGAAAGTGTTGGTAGTGTCTGGAATAACGGGAATAAATCGGAAACTTCTAGAGAATTGACAGTTGAGCGATCCCACAGAAGCGAAACCGGAGACAAGAAGCGACAAGTGGCGATTCAGTGCGGCTAGCGAAAAGAGAGTACATATTGGGCGTTAAGTAAACGAATGCAACCGCAGACGTGCGAATATTCTGGAAGGACGATTATAAAGTGTTCTACAGACGAGTGACTAATGCGAAATTGTTGCGAATTAAAAAACAGTGCTCCAACTAAATTCGTATCCAGTGACCTTGGTGATAAATAAAAACTTAACATAATTTTATGTTTCATGTGACAATACATATTTACCAACATAACCCTGTTACTGTTACAAATATTTTTTTTTATATAAAAACCTATAAAGTTGCCGAGATTATAGATCATAGATTATAGATTATAGATCATAGATTATAGATTATAGATTATTATAGATGCCCTTACAAACGAGACTGTATCATACTGTAACATTGAACATGTCATTTTTTTAACATAGCCCTCGCAGTTAAGAGCTAGACTGGAACAAAAGGATTTCAACTGATCGCGTACTCTTACCTACACACGTACACACATACTCCGAAAATTTAAACAAACATAGTGCTACAATATTCATAAAGATCAACATTATTGTAAAAACAGTAATAATGAAAACAATATTTTTATATATCTGAGAACACAATTACTGGATTTGTCCAGAGGGGGATAATTATTATTTATGTTAAACTATAAGTCTTGCAGAGACGAAGCTATTTATATAAGAAACGGTGTGAAAGTGATAACTCTACACAATCAATTCCATCGTCAGAACATCCAGACATTATCAAATTTATCAAATTTTTGAATGTTGCATATACCTATGCTCCAAATCTGAAAACCTTTCATGCATTTAAGGGGGGGGTAAGGTTTTTAATTATTTTTTTTGCATTTTATTTTTAATTTTTTAAATGAATGTATAACATCGCAAGAATATTGTGTCAAAATTTCAAGTCAATCGGAGCAAAATTGACGAAATTATGAACATTTGAGCGATATCAGACTGATTTTCTATACCTGCTCGGGCAGCTAAGAGACGCGCTCACCTGAGGACTATCGGACGTGCTATTGTATTAAAAGAGTTTTGCTTAGACAAGGACAAAAAGATGCTGATGATTAAAGCTCTTTGCTGTGTGAACATGGCATCGACGATTATGTGAAAGTATAAAATGAAAGTGTCGAGTTTTATTTTGAATTTTACAGTGTGCAAAACATTAAAGCGTTTTCCCCAAATCTCACGTTTTCAAAGTCGGTGTCCATCATAACTTCAAAACTACTGCACCGATCCTTTTGAAATTTTGAACACTATTTTTGTACATAATTTACGAGGTAACGCTGGAGACTTTTTTTCAAATTTGTTATTAATTTTTATTTTTTAATAACAAATTAGTCGATATTTTTCGCAAAAAATCGCGTTTTACCCTTCAAAGTGTTCCAAAAAATTGAAAAATTGAAATTTAAAAAAACCCTCCCAGCGTTACCTGGGAAAACTTATTATCTAACGAATGAACTTTGATTTTTTGATTTTAGATAATCTAGCACCAAGTTATGATGGACACCGCAATTCTACTTTTTTCCGAGACACGTCCGAATAATTGCTGCCATTGCCGTATTTTTTAATATATCGTCTTGAAAATTTTACACAATATTCTTCAAATGTCATACTTTAATGTACCATTGGTTTTAATAAAGAGATTTTAACTGTGTCGTCACAAAAAAAATCACAAAAACATGCCTTTTTTTTGTACGAATTAACCTTACCCCCCCCTTAAAGGGATTATGCTAGAGACATCTGTAGTCTTTCTCACGAAATAGTATACTAGATTTCGCAGCTGGTAATGACACCTCTATTTTTTTAAAGTGGAATATTAAACAATATTATTTTTAATGTATATATGATATTCTTCCGAATTATTTAACATATAAACTAGAATACACCTAACATCACAGGTCGTAATCCCTGGGCCATCCTATAAAAAGACTTCCATACGTTTCTTATACAATTCGTCTCTGTGAGACTTCTATAAATTATCTTAAGCAGTAATAATGGTTTATTTTTCATAAGAAAAAATAATTATGGATTATGCATATAAAAATTTATAAAACAATCTATTAGACTTGATATTGTCCGCCATAAAATTGTGGCACATCCGTAAATATACATTTATCAGATTTAAAAAAATAATATATAATATAATATAGGTAATATCATATAGGTAATATCATATAGATAATATCATATAGGTAATATCATATAGGTAACCTGTCTCAACACAGAGCTCTCTAGTGAGACAGGCATAGTATAATTTAATTCAAACAAATGTAAAAGTAAAGAAATTAAATAAAATAAAAATAAAATAAAAAAATATATATATTGGGAGAATAAAAGAGGCATCGGAAGACCACAAAAGAGATGGGCCGACGATATAGCCGCTGTGGGGGGAAAGAAATGGCTACAATTAGCAAACAATAAGGAATGGAAGGGTATGGAAGAGGCCTATATCCAGCAGTGGAGAGATGAGGGCTGAAGAAGAAGGAGAAGAATAATAATAATATAATTATCAAAATATACAAATAGATATAGCTTTATATCACTCACGTCCCCTAATTTATCATAGTATCCAAATATAAAATTAAAGCCAATCCTGCACTACAAAAATATTATGACATTTGACAGGTGTTTATTTTCATCCGTTTAGATCATTATTTCAAATATGCATTAGGTACTTAAACGCGCATACGGACTGACGCTTTTTGTATCAGGGGAACCTTTGTACAAATGTTATTCCATATTTTTAGAATAGGCCCACAGAGTATAAAATTATACAGAGACGAACTATGGACTTTCTTTAGGCGAGGGGATCGGGTTACAGCAGAAGTATGCCCCCCCTCCTAGAAGTATTAAGACACATTTATGTCACCAGCACTTAAAGAATTCATTCTTGCATAATTAAATTCCTTAGTAAACAAAACATATTTTTTTTACAAGACGTTATTAAAAAATATTTAAATTTCGGTTTAAACAGTCTCTTTAAGTAAACACGCCTGTTTGTAATAAAGCGCGACTTATTTACTAAGGCATTATACTTTTCAAAAGTATTAAGTTTGACCAATTCGTAATAGTTTCAAAATTTAGAAGCTTGTAATAATTTTTTTAAACAAATCAAACGCATTGGAACCCGACCGTGTAGCGAGAAATTTACGATAGTTTATCGAAATATAATAATTTCGTTGTCTGTCCTTCAACGTAACTTCGTGTAACGTCCGTAATTTCGTTCGAATTCACGGATAAAAAAAAAAACAATTTAACAGCCGGAGATGGGGCTTGAACCCGGGCCAGCAAACTCGAAGGCGGCAACCAACGTTCCCCCTAATTTTTCTATTGTGGGTGCGGATCTTCGACGCATCTGTGCAGTGGCGGTGCCCCCCCCCATTACACACATACAATTTTTCATTAAAATGTACATTTTTAGGGTATTTATTAATCACAGTGATTTTATATAATAACAACACTAACAAAGATAATTTTTGAAATAAATAAAAAAGATAAAAAAGAAAGAAAAAACATTTGTTGATATAATATATTAAATACTAAACTTGTAGAATTTTCTTTTTATTTATATTGAATCCATGCATTTGTATGTTGTTTTTTTTTTTCAAATTAAACATTTATAAAAATGTAAATTTTTTCACTTTTATTCAAAATTATTCTTATTAAATTTTCAACTACGTAAAAAAATTATCCTCCGAATTTTGTCGCATTTCTATTGTACCTACTTTTTTAAACGGAATACATATAATAATGGACCAGCCCTAGGAGGCCCCGAAGCAAAAACACTAGAAGCTATGTTTTTGCTTTTTGCAATATTGAATATTATGCAATTTTATGAAAATTGCATAATATTCAATATTGCATAATATCCAGCCGGTCAACCAATTTGTTGCACAATTTAACACACACACAATATAATATTGACTGTGCGGAGGGTAAAACATGTGTGCGGAGAAATTTTGGTAGGTGTGCGCGTACTACAGGGGACATTGGCGGCAACGATAGCGATGTTGCTGTTGATGTTGACCGCCAAAAGATACTATAAACAAATACTATACTATAAATATATAATTACAATATCTTATGTCGAATAAAATGATAAAAACATTACAAAAATTGAAAATTTAATTTTTGACAAGGTTTTTATCATTTTATTTGAGTTGTATTGAAGCGAATGAGTTTTTAATAATCGATCTAAGTTACTGTGACGATAGTTCAATTTTTTGCAAAAAAATAAGTCAAAAATTTTGATGCAAAAATGCAAACTTTGATATTGTATATCTACAGAACCATTTAGGTCATGGTTGCTTGAAAATTTACGAGTAAAGTTTTTCCTGCTGGCTACGAGACACCCTGTATATTATGTTGTTATTAAAGCCGTGTATAATACTTATGGAATGTGGGAATCTTGTGGCTCGTCAAGTCGCTAGCGATGCGCATGCGCGCCATGGATATTTTCTTGATTTGATCTGCTCCACACCAAGCCACGGTGTATGCTTATCAGCACTCGTCACGGACCAGACTAAAATTAACTACAGTGTCTAATGAAACTGATAAACAAAGTCTTCCAAGTTCATTCCATTAACTGACGCCTGCCTACTTTGTGGAAAATCATGCACTGGACGACACGAGGTACATGCGCGTGATTTTTTGAAGCGATAACAGAGAAGCACATTTATTTATCGAGATTTTTTTTATATTTATAATGATAATAGTGCAGGGATAATCCTGTGTCGAGGTGGGCTTGATGTACAACAATATTGTTTACTTCATTATTTTTTAATTTTTTTTAAATATTAACCCATTTTTTGAAACTTTATTTCCATTGGTGGTTTGTTATTCAATTTAGTAGTCATATTTAATAGATCTCTACCCAAGTGTGGTATTTTAAGTAATTTTTATTATTTTACAAAGTAAATTTTTTGCATACACTTTCCAGATTGTCGGATTCTTTGAATATTTCTTTTGAGTTCGTTCGAATTGACATTTTTAGTACTACCTACTACTAATACTACTACTTTCCTATTTAGAGTTCTATACTGGGAGATGATTACAGTTTTACTCTCTATTCTCGAGTGAAAAGCTTTTACGTCACTTTTATCCTACTATATACTGACTTGATGATTTCTTCTAGATGGCATCAGCCCCGCCTCTTATTAGCGCTCCGTGCGAGAGGATTTCGTAAGCGGCACGAACTGGCGCGCTCAGTCAATTTCGGGACGCCGCGGCTTATGAATCCGTAAGTCATATGGGGACGAAACAAATGTTAAACAATGGCTTACAAGCCCACTACGATAAAGTGCGCAACAAGATAAGGTTTGAAAAAGTTTATATGAAAAATTCGTAATGTCGAAGTATTTTCACGTCCATTTAAAATAAAAGATTATATACGGGATATTAAAGCAAAGGCAGAATATCCCAATGAGGTGTTTCGGGAATAAATACAAAAACATGTCACTAGTCAAGGAAATTTCTCTGGAATCTATGAAACTTACATTTTATTGGAAATAAGTTTTAAAAAATAATTGTCACTGGAAGAAGTGCAATTGAGCAATTGCAGTTTTCTTTTTATGTACATGTATAAATAAATATTTAACTTTTAAATATGGAAATTGCTGTGTTTGCTACCAAACATTGTTTTTGTTTTATTATTTGCATAATTGCTGTCTGTGCTATGAAATTTCAGTTTAAAATCGACATCAACTCTCACTTTGGTACGAAGCGGTCATTTTGTCACGTGACACATCCTTGGGGGTTGATCCGGTGAAGTGAATATAGCCGCCATTACTTTTAATATTGATTTGCAAACAGAGCCATAATTCCTATAAAATCGCGATTTCAGTACATTCTAAATAAGTAATCCTCGGAGGATTTTTTTTGCGTTTGCTTTATACCCCTCATACCGAATGAATAAAACGCGAATACTTTCGAGTGGCTGTATTACTCGCGACACATTAGTGACACACTTCGCGGAAGAGCCGGCACGCCCAGCGCGCCGGGCACGCAGCGCGCGCTCCACGAATAAAGAATACCTCGTCCGCGCGCATTTGATTGATTTGTATGCGCGTCACTTTATTTACATCGACCAGTGTTTAAAGTCTACCTGACGAGATTTTAAAGAGTCGATTTAGCATGGGATATGTCAAAATCGGCGGAGCGGCCGGGGATCAGAATTTGAATAACAGCTCCGGCAATATTAATCTGGCGATGCACGTCGAGCGGCTGGAACCGGTTGCCCGAACCATAATAAATAACTGCGCGCGCAAGACGCATTCCTGCGAAGGTGGAATCAATTTTCGGAAGGCAGCGGCTGTTGTTTCGAACGTCCTTGGATGCCGAGTTGGTGAGGCGCTCGTTCGACAATTCTCGAGTCGAGGGTTGGATAGTGTACCCCTCGAGGTGGTGCGTATTTAATGTATGTATCTTTAGACTGCCTCCTATCGACAGAAAATGGGGGCGTTACCAAGCGTCAGGTTGACTTATGATTGGCCCAAATGGAGAATATTTTTTTACAGTGCAGTTATTTTTGTGAATTAAAACTACTCAACTAGGCAAAATACAAATTCGCAAAAAATAATACAAAATACATAATATACCTACATTTAAAAATATGTTACAGATGTAATAGATAATGTTTGAATATAGTGATTGTGTATTAGTGGGTTGATTTAAGACAGCGTAGTAATATTAAAATGATAATTATACATTTAATTCTGCAGGTTGGTTTTGTATGTGGGTATTGGTGTAAGTTTGTTATTTATTTTATTAAAATTAATTATATTTATTTCTGGGTATTTATGTACTGATCACGAATTGCATTATGACTTTAGCAGTTATTTTTTTTTTAATACTACAAAGAAAGGATCATGAGGTTAAATTACTATAACTAGACATATCGCAAAAACATTCATGCTTGAGAAAATTACATAGATATATTGTAAATTCACCGGGATTCGAACCCGGAACCCCCGATATGAGAGTGTTATGCCCACTGGACTACAACGGCCTCCTGCCGCGTTATAAAATAAAAACCAGTTAAATATTCCATTTTTGATAAGTGGACTATGCGTGATTCATTTGTTCTGCACACAAGATATCCCTATGCTAATAAAAAAGCAATCGCCATAAAAAGATTAAAAAATAATCTTATTGCACGCGGGTAAATTTGATCTGCGACACAAATAACGTTCCAAGTTTTTTCACGACTCGCAAAAATATAAACGATGGTAATTAGAATTCTATGTTATGGGAACTAATACATTTAGTAAATATAAGAGTTAAGTAATCGGACAGGGGAATATAAATGTATTATAATAAAACTGGGAAAATTTAAATGTATATCAAAAGAAAGGACTCGCAATATCGCCAAGAACTAAACCAATTATTATTCACTTGCTGCTAGGCCCTGCGGAGCTATACTGGCCGCTGCGCGGCCGTATAAACTGTTAATGGCAAAATCAAGCACAGCCTACTGCGTTTTTGAAACAATCATAATGTAGTTTGGCACATTTCCCACCATAGGTACATTCTAACCTAAAAATTAAATGTTAAAAATATAGTTGCCTGCAGAAAAAAACATAATTGACGCAAGAAAATATAAATATCGCCTTAAATTTCGCCTTAAAGCGACTCGAATGTTGAATAATGTATGTATAATATATTAAATAATACCTAAATGTATTTTAAAAATAATCTGTACACCTCGTTTCTTAAAAAAAAACTATTGGATTTGATTAATTTTTGAAGCTGGCAACGAAAAAACGCATTATCCGATGCGTTTTAAGCGCAATTATAATAGATTCATAATTTTATTCATCCTCATTCTTTATCTATAATCGCCTGTGAGGGCGAAATATTTCAGTAAGCACGAATATGTAAAAATTGTATAATCACCTTATAATTTGGTATTACTACTACGAGAAGATATGAATATGTAAAAATTGTATAATCACATTATAATTTGGTATTACTACAAGAAGATTAAACTTCAACATTACCATAACTTATAAAACAAATCGTTAGGTTGACATTTTCGTTAAAATATTAAAGATTCGAATGTCGACAATAATTGGAATTCATTCGATGAATAGCTCATTATTGTAATATTTATAGTGGAATGCGGGAACGTATAAGATACCGACACCTACACACACATAATCGCGTTTTATTATTCTAATACATGTATATATTACGCAATCAATGAAACACATGACAATATTTCAAAATGTGTGTTTTAAATTATCATTTTATAACATGTGACGTAGGGCCTTTGATCTTTGTGACTTTTCTAGAGTCTAGAGCCGCGATGTTGATTAGGTTAAATTGCTCAAATTACAGCTATTTTAATTATAGTCGATTTAAATTAAATGGATATCAAAAGAGTAAGATATCAAAATATTATTAAAAATGTCCTTGTTCGTTCTTTATAGATTAGTACATACTACCTTCGTATAGAAGGCGATGGTAACATAAATAAAAGCAGTCACAACCACAAGTTATAAAAAAATATTAAATTTAAATTATGGCATAACTTATAATATACGTTATTAAGTTATTAACGATAATAGCAAGCTACGCGTATTGCGACTTGCAAAATAAACAATAATTTCCGTATAAATGCAAAACATGTTTTACCTAATAATACTTTTGATTCGATTTTAGTTACGTAAAAGGTTGCAAATTATCTATTTAATATTATGTACTTTACATGAGTTTAGGATCACATGGGGCATAGCTACGAAAATGCGTGTTATGCCATAATCGTATTTATTATTCAAAAAACTTCATTTTGCACTTACAATCGTTTACGAGATACTGATGAACATAACATATAGAAATCTATTCAGAGTTTCATTCGAATCGAAATCTTTATTTGCGTTTATCTTAAAACTCTGTTTTTGTAAAAAGCCTAATTCTAAGCCTTTGATGTGTATGTACACTCTCGCTGGAGCACCGCAGCTCAAGACGAAGACGCTTGGAGAGAGATTGTGCAATCTGCCATGGACATGGATGGTTAGAGCAAGTAGAAGTAAGTGATGAAGTATATCGTGGGGTTATTACCAAAAGTTAGTAAATCCACATTTTAGGTCAATAGAGTTAGCGACGAATTATGTATCTGCACATGAATATCCAAGTATGGAAAAGATTTGTAGGTACTCTGATGTCGGTAACGCAATTTTTCAGCAACTCATTTCATAAAATCAGATAGGCAAAGGTTTGCAAAAACATTGAGCAATCCGCACCCGGCGCGCATCTTTACAGCCAAAATATGGCGCTGTTTTCACAGAGAATGCCAAACTTTTAAATTGCGATTACTCCATGTGTGGGGGTGTCAAAGCAAAGGCAGCAATATCCAAAAAAAATTGAATGCGGTCATCGAGGATTGCTAATTAATAATGTATGGAATTCAAGATTTTATAGGAAACATGGCCTTTAAATTTATAATAAATATGAATTTGAAAAGGATAGTCAAATAAAATCTAAAATTCAGTACATTTTAAATTTGTAATCCGCGGTGACTGACATTTTTAATTTTTTTGGATATTGCTGCCTATTATTATGGTTTAGGGACTTACCAACTTTTGGCAGTAACAACGCGACGCATGATCGAATATACTGCGTATTCAAGAAGATTGACATAATAAAGCATTAAAACGATTACCTTCAAGATATAAGCCTTGAAGCTATCCAATCTCGTCAGTATACCGTCCAGAACACTCATTGCGGAGAACCGTAAAACATCGCCTTGGAAGAACTCGACACACAGAACCTCGGAGACTCAACAACACACCAAAAAACGATTAAACCAGCAGGAATCAATTCAGGAACAACAAAAACTCAGCCAGATTCCGGGGCATCCAGCCAAAAGTAAGTGGCGTTTCAAAATCCCACGATGGCGTTCAAAACCTTCGGACACGACACCAATCCACGCAGAAAGTAACTGTCACTAGCGACCGGAGGCCCGGAGATGTGGACCGACACGTGTGCCTCTGGGAAGGTCCGTCACAATTAACGGGCCGGATTTGTTTTGCATAACACCAAGGCAGCCGAAGCTATCAGGTGTGGCCGCGCTGGGGTCACCATCTTGATCGCGGGCCTCCGGGAATGCGGCCGAATGAAAATTAAAAACACATATTTTAAAATATAAAACTGACAAACTTTATATAAAACGATCCGACTAATTTTACGTTGGCCGGTTTCGATACTGCTGTATTCTAGTAAGGACGGGCGCGCACTAACTGATCCATTAAATATGGTAGCCTCAGTCTTTGTGGGTGTGTGGGAGGAGGTTAGCAAGGAGACACTGTTATAGAAAATACATTAATTGAAGTTAGCGTTATTTCTTTAACAGAGTGGAAGTTCATGATTAAAACAATTTAATTTAAACACCAAGTTTTAATCCACTGCATGAGTAATAAAATTTAAGCCTAAGCGCTTTCAAAGGCTGTTCTAATGTTGACTCTAAAGATGATGGGTGTCTCCATTGAAAGCGCTTAGGCTTAATAAATATCATACAGTGGATTAAAACATGGTGTTTAAATTAAATTTTTGCAAATATATTAAATAACGGATTTAATTATTAAATATTAGATTTAGTGGGTAATTTATATTTTTGAAATTAAAAAACAAAAACAAATTAAAAAAAAAACTAATTCCAATTTTTGAAATTCAAAAAAAATGACGCACCAAACTTCACGTTGCTGGACATTTTAACCAATGAATGTTCTCGAGAACATCTTGTGCAAGCGAGGTTGACAATAGGTACTATGAGTTATCTGTATGAATTATCGACCTAATTGATTATTTTTTTCATGAAGTTATCAAAACTAGATCAAAAAGTTACAACAAAAAAAACACAACCGAGGTGGGCTGGTCACGCTCAACGCATGGACTCGGCAACGATTTTTCAAGATAAACAAAAATTCTGCGTATTTTTTTATGAAACCTCGTAATTCATAATAATAATAACAATTCTTCAGTTATTTGGCTACCTTGCATTAGTATTTAAGTTATTTTCGTTCAAAGATTCCTTACTTAAATTATAATTGTTATCTCTGACATTTTTTATAAACGTATCTTTAACGGGCAAATGAGCATTTAGCTCAAATCCCGGGAGTACAATTTTAGCTCGGAATTGGATTCACAAATCGTAAGCTTGTGATGTTATAAGTACAATGAAACACTTGGCAAAAAATTAAAAGGTACAATGCACGAGGGTCAAAAATGATAATTGCGTACTCCATTTTATATAAGTACAATGAAACACTTGGCAAAAAATTAAAAGGTACAATGCACGAGGGTCAAAAATGATAATTGCGTACTCCATTTTATGCACGTGCAAAGACTAAAGAAAAATGTATAAAAATGCAGCAGTTGCCAGCCTTGTCATGTGCAGGTCGCCAAGAGAAATACTTGCAGATGCTTGTATAACCATTGTGTTTGGGACAATTCACCAGCAGAGTTGTCACCGTAGTCTAGCCGTAGAACGCACGGTTAAGAGGTCGCTGGCGCTGGTTCTATTATTGTCGAGTCCAAAAATAATTCCCTTTCTTCTGAATCTTCTCTGAAAATGGCATTAAGATTCTGGGTAAATGGATCGATATTTTTTGTTGAATAAAGAAATTTACATTTAAACTCCACCTCCACTCTGACTCCTACCTCCTCACCCTTCCCCTCCTATCCTTATTCCCGTGTTACTATCAAAACTCATTAACTGTAATATTGTTTCTAGTTTCTTCATTTACTACCATTATTTTACTTAAATATTGTTTGTTGATTCCTATAATATATTTCTCTTGGCTTTCAAATATTTTCTTATCCAACATAGTAAGTACTTGATTTATTACGCCTTAAACATCTGTGAATCTTTGTAATTGGTTTACGCAATGTACACTGTGATCTAACAATTTAAAGATTGAAACTGTTAGAGATTCCTTAATTAAATAAATAAATATTAGATTACTTTGCTGTCCTAGTTCCTGCCATGTATTATTCTTTTTAATAAGAGTGCAAAATATGATACATTTCGGCATTACGGTATGTAAATATGAGTAATACGATGTAATCCAGAAAGTAGTCAGATCTTTTAGCTTTAAAAACAAACAGCACCTTAATTTTTATTTTTTTACATTATCGCTTACATTTAAAGGGTTTCACCACCTGGCGGCTTCAAATTTGGGTGATTTTTTACGAGGAAATAATTCATTATTGAAAAAAAATATTGGCACTTAACAAATATTAAGAAACAAAAATATTTAGATATTATTTTTGTGATTTTTATTTTTAAAAAAATGGCCACGTCATGTCTATTTCTGTGGAGCTCCTCCTACGTTACTGAGATGCAACATTCTCCAGTTCACGTTTGTCACAGACAGAAAAACGGTCATATACTTTGATGAAATATATATAATATTAAAAATCCGATCCAAAAAAATCCCTTAAATTTTTTTATAAACGAATGTTATTAACAAATAACTTATCGGATTGAAAAATCCGTACGCTCCATGATAGATATTTCATAATTAAATAAAACACAACTTGGTATACACCATTAAATATTTATTTTATTTATTCAATATGAATAGACACCTCTACATGTTACGGGAACGAAGTTCTCTTCCTCAGCAGGATACAGTGTATACTAAATTAAATTAACATTATATAGACTTAAAATTAACAAGGGGATGGAGTGTACACTCCACACATTATCAAATGTGTTGAAAGTTGTAAATACGTTCTAAATCTGTATTCTTTTAAATATTTGAAGGGACTATGTTAGAAACATTACGATCCTTCCCATTCCATAGTATATTTCTACGCTGCAAATTATGCATTTATATGTATATTGGACCTAATACATATATTTTTTTAAATATAGAGGTTTCAATATCAATATCAATTTCGGTATCATTACATTCATGTATTGATCCCTATTATATAACATTGTATACTTAATGAATCAATATATATAAAGAAACCCGTGTTTCCCTATCCGCCAAATTTTCTCCACAACCAGCCACAACCACCCACCGGTGGTTATGGTGGCGGATAGCCCTTGGTGTCACATCGAAAATATGCGAATTTGGTGGGGGTGGCTGTGCGTGGGTGGGAGTGGGTGATGAAAATGTGCTTTCTGGCACATTGTTTTGTTATGAGACGGCCACAAATGCTTCAGATTGTTTCGAAATAGGCGCGTCGACTGTGTCGGTGAGTCTAGAAGGTTCCGGAAAAACCTTCTCTAGAAAGTTCTGGAAGGAGAAGGTTCTAGAAAATTCCCGAAAGTTCTATAAGGTTCTAAACTGAGTGGCGGAATGTGTCGGTGTGTCTAGAAGGTTCCTATACATTCGATAAATTTCTTGAAAGTTCTGGAAAGAGTATGTTCTAGAAAGTTGGCGAAAGTTCTATGACGATCCAAACAGTGTACTAAAAATCTACGAGTGTGAAGCCGCGCTGGCACAGCTAGTATTATATAAAATAAGTATTGTACTCATATAATTTAAAATTATTATAGAAATCTCTCTGTTTTACACGCATTTTTTTTAAATTTCTTCATCCAAAGAGTAAAAATATTCAATTAAAACCAGAATGTAAACATTTGCAGAAATGAACTAAACCCGGTAAACTTTAAGAAGGGGAGAGCTGGGTCACAGTGAATGTCCCACCTCGTATTTTTAACTAAGCGTATTTTTTACAGTAGACGTTGTTTTTTAAATTTACAAAGGCATCATAGTTTTTAAGGGTGTTTAGTTTTATCTTTTCATATTTTTTTTTAATTCACAAGCTCTTAGTATTTTTTTTAAACAAACCAAACGTATTGGAATAGCCCTGGCACCAGGTTGCGAACGAAGAAATTTACGTTAGTTCATGTATGTATATATATATATAGTCAAGCTTGTTGGTCTTGTGGTTAGGACACTCGCCTCGTGATCCAAAGGTCGCGGGTTCGAACCTCACTCCAGACTAGCAAGTTAGTCCTATTTTCATAGTACAAGCGTTTAGCTTAGTTTGAAAATAGTAAGAATATTGATGTGACACGTATTCCGTGTTCGCATCTCTATTTTAAAAAAATAAATATAATATATATATATATCTATATATATATATATATTATTTTTTTTGGTGGAATAAAAACAATATTTCCGCCGTGACAGAAATGAAACTTGCATCATCACCTACAACCCCCGTTGGGTCTCGGCCTCCATCCCCGATCTCGCTCTTGGGCCAGCTCTCTCCATCTCTGGAACTCTAAGACGGATATGTCTTTGAGAACATCTATCTTAGTTTTGGCCTTCCTAAGCTCCTTCGTCCTATTGTACCGCCCCCATAGAAACATTACGCCTACACAAATAGGTACGTGCCGGCTGTACCCCTTTATACTCGGAATAACAAGTTTGTTATATTAGTAAAACAGAAAATTGACGGGACGCACGCACATAGTTTCTATGCGATATGTCAAAACATCTGTCAAACGCAATAGTTGACGAAGTGTACAATTTTATTTAATAGCGGTAAAGAAATGATTGTTACGCTTAATTGCTATCCTGGGGTGGGTTACGTCTTGCTTATGTTGTTATCCTGATAGGCTAAGAGCCAACGACCGCCAGACTTACGATATAGCAACAAACCTGAAATATTTTCACATGTACACTATAGTAGATAAGAAGGTTTGGATATTATGACATTTGAGTTCTGGGGATTTTGGCATATAACAGGTATAAAAAAAAGGCGTAAGCAAAACTTAAAAATAACAAACCTGATTTTTTAATATAGTTAACGCGACAGTAGGTATTATACACTCATATTAATGACTGCCAGACGCTTTTCCCTGGTCATTTTTTCCGCCAGATGCTTTGAAGCTCTATAATAATCGTGGCATTTACGTTGTAGTAACAAATCTGAATTTTATATACTTTATTAGGGCCACTATTTAGCAAAATTACCTGAAACCTTATATTTTAACGTTTTACTTACACATTTTTTGTACCTGCATTACTTGTTATCTGCCAAAATCCTTCGAACTCAAATATCATAATATCTAAACCTTCTTACCTACTATAGTGCACATCTACATAAAAAAAAAATCAGGTTTCATACTATGATGTAAGGGCGATCGCTCGCTCGATAGGTTGCTACTCTAGAAGAGAAGGAGGGGTTCGTTCTTTATTAGTGGAAATACAGCTACTGCTGTATGTGGATTAGTAGAATGGAATCATGGACGCTTATCGAAGAACTGATAAGGCGATTTGAAACATTCGAGATGTGGATCTATAGAAGATTTACCAATGAAAATGTTATGGAGAATAAAGTAAAATAAGCAATTACAATTAGAAGCAGTAAAAATCCGAAAACTTCAACATCTCGGACATGTAAAGAGACATCCAGAGAAGTGCGAGATCTTGCATCTCACAACGCAGGGAAAGATTTCAGAAAGTCGGGCCCTGGAAGAAAGAGGACATCGGAGGTTTGACCAGTCTACTGAAGAACTATCCCGCGCCGCAGCAAATGAAGTGACGATAGCCAACGTCACAAAATTAAGAAGAAACAACGCAAATTGACCAGTTCCGTATTTTGAGCCGGGACGTACAGACACACCAGTCCAGATGGCGTCAAACACCTCTCTTCGAAATGTACTTGCGCTGGCATGTCGATACGCCTCTCTCGGAGCCGGCAACTCGAATACATACGCGTTACCAATGTTTGAGTTACTTTTTATAGCAGATCTCGACCTTCGAGTCGGCGCTCTGGCCCGAGCGCTGTACGCAGCGGCGGACCTGGACACCGACGGGGGTCTCGAGAGCGATGCTTTAATTCGGGCTCTCGCTCTCCGATACAGCGAACAGCCTCGAGGAGAAATTGTCTCCTATGGAGGTTAATCGGTGTGGTGTGTGTATATAAAATTATATGTTTGTATGACTGTGTATGTATACACATTTTTCAGTCCATGAAGTGCTCCTCCCTTCGAGGTCAATCCGTAACACGAGCTTTCCTGGGTTACTGTGACATGTTTTGTTTGCAAATTCGAAACTGAAGATGCTGTTTAAAAAAATATAATAAAACAACAACGACGAAAAATACAAAAATTAACACTACCATAATAGGCATGATTATATTAGGTATTAAGTTTACACTAGGCACACGCAGTCACTAATTTTAAGCTTAAATTGTATATAAACATATATTTTGGAAAAAATCCAAACTAATTACGGTCACGCCCTTTCCATTGAGCGCCACATTCTTCTCTAACACAACTCTCACCCCATCTATATTCATACATCTTCGCATGCAGGCATGACGATTGTTGAGGCTCCTAACAGGACCACCTTCCAGTGCCTGGTTAGACCAGGTCTTCCGCGACCGCCCTCTCTGTCTGACGCCGTCCACACTTTCATTGTACATATCTTGTCATTCTTTCCTCACTCATTCGCTCAATATAATAAAACCACCTAAGCGAACCATTAATTAATATAATTAATAAAATAAACTTACTTTTCAATACTTTATCCTGTTAAACACATGTTTGACATTTATTACGTTAAACATGTTGATATTTTCAATATAAAAAAGTGGTGAAAACTAAGTTTATTTTATTAATTATATTAATAACAAAAAATATTTTGCTATTTTTGAAGAAGAAGAAAAAACCTTTAATTCTTTTCACAAATAATATCGTAAATGGATTTCCCACACATACGCCTAATTGACCTAATTTCACAATAATTTTACGAGATATTTTTATTCGATTTATTTTGTGGAAATTTTACTTAAATGCAGCTTACATATCTCAAAGTGCAGAGTGCATGCCGCTGGTAGAAATGGAATAATACTATCGTCTTCTCCATTACGTGGCCCTGATCCTTTGTCTTCTCAAGTAAGTAGTCTTGGAGGCATTCATCCGACATGTCCGGCCCGGCTTAATCAACCGATCTTAAGTATAGCCACGTTCGTCGTTCTATACGTTTACCTACAGCGTTTAGCTATTTTTAAAAATATTTTCGGAGTACCTTACTGTATCTGTATTTACTTTCTTCTGCCATTGGTTGAGGCCCTCGTTTCGCTATTGCATCTTGAATACAATAAATTGTGAATATAATTAAACGAAATAACTTTGTTTATCACCACTTCATTTTTGGTAAAACCAACCGGTTTCGGAAACAACGTTCCTTCGTCAGGGTATACTTAATACAATAAATTGTTATTTAATGAATGTGCCAATGTATAGTGGAGAGGTGGGAATTCTGCGATCCTCCGAAGACGTGTCACACTTAGAAACGTGCCTTTAGGGCTATTTCAGTGTCGAGTGGCAACATCCATTATTAAGAAAGAAACATTATTAAGAAATAAAATAATGATAGCATTTTTCAACAACATAATGCACATCATACTAAATCCATTTTTAGTATGATACTTAACTTTCAGCGAAAAACTATAATTATATTGCATCCAAAAAACTTTGGTTTTATAAATAGCGAGGCTGCTTATAAAGCCAAAGTTTTTTTCATCTTTTTTGTTTCTCTTCCCTTGATTATATTTCTCCAATATCCATTGTAACTACGAATGTATCCTCGATCCAACTTTGAATTTTTTGCACTCTCCCCAGAACTTTCTCATTTCTAACTCTCAGAGTTCAGCTAATTCTTTCCACCCTTCTCCAACACATCTCGCATGCTTATAACCTATTTCTCTATCTCTGGTTAGGTCCAGGTTTTCCCTCCTATTCTCTAGATATTATAATTTTAATTGCTTGTTCGTCTTTCTGTGGTAAGTGATGTAAAGTTTTTTTTTGTATTAAAAGGTAGACACTGGTTTTAGTATCCAATTAGCTTGTGGTGTCATGTTTTAATTGTACTTCCTAGATATTTATAATTTTCTTCCTTTTCACCTTGAGAAAAATAGGAAGGCCTATACAAAAATATCCCAGTCCCATGCAAGACGAATGCAAACACCTATAAATAATTTTTGGATAGTGTCAATGAGAGAGACACGTGGCGAGCTTTGCAGGGATAAGAACGCAGTTCTTTAACATGAAAGAATTATTGAAATTCTAATTAAAGGGAATCCCCATCTTATTTAATAATTTTGATTTTATTTTTAATGAAACACTAACAGAATACTAGGTATATTATACATAATGCATTACTTATTTCAAACTCAACCCAACATCCCAATTGTACGTAGGTATCTATTGTATAATTGACACATGTATTACACACGTATAATTGACACATGTATTGCACAGCGATTAGGCGTGTACAGTGGAAGTGACGAACAAGCAAACAAATTAAAATTGGTAATAATTATTGACACAGAATAACATGAACATCGCAAATTTAAGGACAATTGTTGCGGTTGTTATGCCTGAGAGAATGCAACATTTAATATTATCTACATCTCGTATAACATATTCAGGAGTTTTTTTAAATACTCTTAAAATACGATTTATCGGCCGGATCTATTAAAATCACCCTTTTTAGTTCGAATATTTTTCGAGTCAATCGAACGTATATATGCAATTCAACTCGAGTAAGAAGAACGATGGGAAAAAACTCTTCTGAAACGATTGGCTTTGATTTTAGATTATACCTATAATTATAATAAATCACTAAATATATCTATTGCGGAATATTGAAAATTGTACATCCATAAACCATATATCGAGTGTGGTTTATGAAGGACACATATGTACAGTAATACAAAAAATAAAACAGTTCGTAAATATGGACTCGTATTACGCGAATTGTATACAAATCCTCTCTACCATGGTACGTATATTCTCATTCGTTACAGATGGTATGTGGGTTAACACAATATTTATTTCGCAGCACCAGCTACGTATACTGTAAACACAAAAAATATTGAGTATATTTCAAATACGAGATAAATAAGAGTAAAGGTTCCGAATACGCGACCATTTCTCGCAATATCCTGCGTCACAGATCACAAAGCACTCCACCCCATTCAGACAATAACAATTCTCACAACAATCATTATTGATTAGCAACCCGCAGAAAATAGGATAGGGGAAATCTGTGGTAATGTAGACTCAAATATGGTTTTGATTTAAAATTTTGTTGATACCAAATTAAGCCATTTTTGGAAATCCTTAGAAAGAAATGGTATATTGCAATAGAAAAAGCAATGAAAAGTAACTGCTAAAGACAGTATTTGCTTTTTGCAATCAGTTATCTTTTAAATTTATTTTCATGTTAATTAGGTACTTTATATTATCATTTTCCATATATAACTTTTTAATATTTTGATCTATACTTCGATTTTTAAATATTATTTTTGTTATCCTGACGAAGAAGCCATTGGCTTCGAAACATGTTGATTTTTTTTCAATAAATAAGTGGTTTTAACAAAGTTAATTTATATCAATTATAATTATGTTACCACAAAATAAATTTGCTACATTTTAAGGAAAAGTAACTTTTTGGTGTAGTGGTCATGACGCCTAGTGATCCGGTGATCGGTGATTCGAGCCCCATTCCAGGACACCAGAAAGTTAGTCCTATTTTCATAACACAAGCATTTAGCTTGGTTTGAAAATAGTAAGAATATTGATGCGACATGTACTCCGTGTTCGCATTTCTATTAAAAAAAGTGATTTTGGGAGTGTTAGTAGATTCGTGTGGGAGAATGATTTCGAGAGAGGTTTGGCCGAAGGACGACGGGTTTGGACACGAGGGTGAATTCTGACGGAATAATCAGGTGGATGTGAGATACGAGATAGACGAGCGGGTGGATACGGGTTACATCAAAGTATGTGAGCCACCGCGAAGTACCTAGAAATATGTAAAAATTATCTGAATATTTATTAGGGCAATGAATGATTCGGGAAGCCCGCTGTCCAACTATTTGGAGCTGCTGCAAGCAAAATAATCTCCTCTATTCCTAGTACAACAAGATTCCTATAATGATGATTATTATCTTAACACTTAAAAATAGACAAAAAGTACCTAAGTTTTTTTTTAATAGAGATGGGCACGAGGAATACGTGTCACATAAATATTCTTACTATTTTCAAACTAAGCTGCCCTATGGAAATAGGACTGACTTGCTGGTGTCTTAAGCCATGTATTCACTAGGGGACAAATTGTCCTTCAACAGCACGCGCGGCATAGAGTCTACGTGACGTTGCAACGTCGTGCACTGTTCCGCGATGTCGCGCACAACATGCGCACAACATAGCGCGGCATTTCTACGTGCCGTGGCAACGTTGCCATGCGCACGGTACCCGAGCGAGCTCACTGCAACATTACGCGGAGCGTCAGTACCACATGGTATGTTTACAAGTGAATACGGATGCGCTGTATCTGTCAAGATGACAATGTGGGGAAACGAAATTGTTCTTGAACTCATCGAGCTGTATCGATCGAAGATCGCATAGAATGTCCGTCCTTCTTTCTCTTTGTAGTAAATAATTTCGCATTCTCCTCTTTTTTCTCCTCTTACGTTTCGATAAACTCATTAACATAAACAGATACGAAGCTGTCATAACCTCATAGGGCGACATTTCCGCGACGTGTGGAAAACAATAATTATTTGCAAAAAGGACCTTATTTTTAATAATATTCAATTTACTACAGTAAAACCTCGTTAATTTGAAATTGCGACCCAAAAAACATTTCGAATTGCGGGGAACACGTTTTCGCCAAATGAGATACCGCAGCTGTCAACATAACCTCATCGGGTAACGTTTCCGCGACAAGATATGCGAGTCCCGGTGTGTACCGGGACTCGCATGGTCCCCAAATGACCGCGTCATTGTCCCCGAAACATGAACGTAGAAGTTGATGCGACATCCCGCGCGGAATGTTTCGCGATTTGTCCCCTAGTGAATACATGGCTTTAGGCACTAAGCGAGCGTCATGACCACTACACCAACACGTAATGCGTAAAGTTTTTATGATAAACGTTACAGCATCTGTGAGATGTTCTATTATATTAGTAGATGTGTGTGAAACAAACTTTGCAACTTTTACAACTTTTAAAATAATATTAATACTTATTTCATATAAGAGTCATCACCTCAAAAGTTACGAAGTGTACAATGTTATAGAATGTGGATCAAGACTTGATTATTATGATACCGCAAACTAAGGAAAATAAACCCGCTAGCATGATCGCTAAATTCGATAAATGGACAAACACCAGACAAATACGACACTATTATCAGAACTCATTTGGATGTAATGTAAATCAACGTAATTAAACATAACGTAAGAAGTTCGACGCCTATCTGGAACACCTAGATGAGAAGAAACATAAAATTATACATACACCCATTCTTCGAACAATACAAATGCTTCGTTATTAATTTATTGTTTATAATTATTTGTCGTGTTAATTAATGATGAGAAAATAAAATGTGCGTTGTGTCAGATACGCGAGTCAACCATCTCACCCGCCTGGCCAATTAGCCGTTTCTTCAGTGAAATGGCAAGTTTTGTACGAGCACTTTCAACAATGCAGATCCCCACAAGTGTTAGTCCAAGACTTCAGAGCCGAGGTTCGCGCCAAAAACTCGCCGGATGCCGGCGCACAGAGGAGTGCTAATGAGAATCTCGAGACAAAACTCTCGCAACCGAGTCGGAGATTGCAAAAAAATTTTCAAGTCCTAAGAAAGTTCGTGTTTAACCACAATGTTTTCGACGCCCTAAGGGCCGGTTTATCAACGTGGCGACGATAGTTGAAGCCATGAATCTTGCTAAGCCGGTACGCGTGCGCACTGCGAGCGATTTTTGACATGTCATTAAAATAGTTTTTATTCAACACACTAACGAAACTCTACTCCAGATACATCACCTATCCACCTTTTCCTCTATCCTGTAACATATAAATTTAAATTAATCTTAGTCTGTAGTATTATGAGATGTAGAAAACTTTATTGTCAACAATGTCTAACGGCAAAATTCATTTAAAGTTGCGGCAAAATCAGTTTCTTCTGGCAAAAAAGTATTGCTCGAGGTATAAATAAGTAAATTACTTTTCCTATTAAGGATATTCTATAGAATCAGTTGTTAGTCAGAAAAATCTGAAGCATCATTTTACATCATGAATGTACGGCACCACTTGTGATAATGGTACCTGGAGAACTAGGTATAAAAATGATCTGTACCATATGTAGTATATGGTGATAAAGTACACCAAAATCTTGAGGTTCAGGTGGCTGGGGCACCTAGAACAAATGGAAGCACACTCACCACCTAAAAGATGCCGAACTACGGACCAGAGGGGAGACGGAGAAGAGGAAGACCCAAGTTGAGGTGAAAGGACTGTGCCGAAACAGACCTCAATATGCTAGGCACAGTCAATTGGAGGAATGTGACAATGACAAGGAATGGCGACAACTCTTAGTGGAGGTCAAGCAAGTCCTTTGATAATAATAGTGATGAGTAAGAACAATTGCGACCTATCAGGCCACTTCCAGAGCCCGGAGAGTAAGGTCATGTTTACCGTCTGTCGCGCATCAAGGATTTATAACAACGCGTGTTTTGTTTCATGTTGCAAAAGCGATAATGTGATGACCATGAAGACTATTTACAAGTGGTATTAGCGATTTAAAAGCGAAAATGAGTCTGTTCAAGACGAGCAAAGGTTGGGACATCCTTCGACCTCAGAAACAGAGGAAAGCGTGCAAGAAGTCTCAAAAATGGGCACAAAATGGGGTCAAACAAGAAAAAAAAAGGCTCAAACAGGCGATTGGGTATTCGAGAGCTTGCCGAAGAACTGAATATATCGAACAGGTCCATGCGAAGCATTTCAACTGATAATTTGCAAATGAGACGAGTGAGTGCTGCATCACAACAACGCGCCGAGCCACATCTCGCTTCTGATCCACGAGTTATTGGCCGAAAAAAAAAATCCTTGGGATAAGAGCATAGCCAGCCAAGGAGAGTACTTTGAAGGAGATAAAGGCAAATTTGTCAAAAAACTTATTTCATTGTTTGTAATTACATTATTCACCGTATTTTTTTATCAAATCTCGTACTACTGTATAATTGTAACCATTTTTTCTTTAACGATCAACTACTATGACTTATTTGAAATATACATATTTATAATAAATTTTTAACGAAAATAACGTCAAATCACTTATAAACGAGGACATCAGCGGCGACACTAGGCTCTGTAGTATTAGTGGATAATTTCGTTCAATCAGTTGTCGCCTTCGACTTCTTAATAACCTGAGTTGTATATTTTTTGAGATATAAGCTTTAAAGCCTGACGTATCTATTTTCGTGACGTTCGGATTGTTGAACATGCAACGCATACGTGGAACTGATTTTAAAGCATATACACCTAAAAACTGTCGCATTAATTTCTGATAAGGCCGCTCTACATGTGCCGTTGTAATTTGTAATGTATACAAAAAAAAACAACTGAATTTGCAAACCATTTATTAGAAAACGATCACGGTTTTGATAAAAATTTAGGACTTTCTACTTTACAAATACTTAAATAATTTTGGTCTGAAATTGAATAATTTAGAATCATTAGAAATTAGTAAAGCATGTAATAGTAAACAAAATGTTATTAATAATCAATTAAATTTAACTACTAGCCCAATTCCATTTTTTTTTCCGATAATTGTGTGTAATCAAGAACTTCAGCAATAATATTTAAAAATAATTTAGAAAAACAAAATACATTATTCATTTTGATATTTTGACATTTATAAAACACCCTGACGATGGAAAGGTTTTTCTGAAACACGTAGGTGTAATTAATTAATAAAATATAATTAGATACATACAAATAATAAAATCAATTTTTAAAAATGTCAATCTACAAAGTTGCACAATCAATTGAAACAATATACTTTTTTTTTATCTACATTAAATAACGTTAATTGTGGAGTATAAAAGCAAATATCCAAAAAAAATAATGCAGTCAAAGATGATTAGCAATTTATAATGTACTGAATTTGAGATTTTATAAGATACATAGCCTATAAGTTTAAAGGAAACATGATTTTGCAAGGGATAGATAGATACATAAAATTTAGAATTCAGTACATTTTAAATTAGTAATCCTAATCAAAACATTTTTTTAATTTTTTAGATTATTGCTGCATTTGCTTTTTTATACCCCACAATTGATCTCCGATCACATCCACACATAAATTCTACGCTGGGTCGAGGAATGTCAAAAATTTCTGTCGACACCACTGTGCGGTGGGAGGCTTTTATGCCATACGGAAATTCCAACGAGATTGCAGCAGTGGGAGGCTGCGCCGGAGAGGTACCGCGGCGCGGGGGGAGGGGGAAGGTCTCTCCTCGGTACCTCAGATCGGATA
This sequence comes from Agrypnia vestita, assembly GCA_016648135.1. Classification (NCBI taxonomy): domain Eukaryota; kingdom Metazoa; phylum Arthropoda; class Insecta; order Trichoptera; family Phryganeidae; genus Agrypnia; species Agrypnia vestita. Next base: position 50,881 of record JADDOH010001934.1, read on the forward strand.
CTTTTACCATTATCACAAACCTGTTCCACTTCTCGCCGGGGAGAGACGGCCGGCCGGGGTAGCCGCGGGCTGCATTCGACAATTCAATGCGACGGATAAACACGAATATAATACGGTCGCCAATCCGCCACATGGTGACACCGAGCGAGCATTACCGTTGCGTATTCGATGCCACTCGGTAAGCCGAAGAAACGGACGGACAATGTCGCGGTGTGCAAAAATGTCGCTATTTATTTATTTATACACAACTGACAGCTTTCAAACAAAACAGTTTCAAAATCATTCGGACAACTCGGTCTCGATTCTGTTCGCGTAAGAATTTCATTCGAAATGTACGCTCGATCAAACGTAATAAATATGCATCGTTGTTTAAATGCAACGAACCATCGTGTAATATGATAATTATTGGGCCTGCGAGGGGCAACGATTTACAAAAAAGGTAGGTACCTCAATCACGTTTGAACGCAAAACTTTTGACAGAAACTTTAACGAAACAAATTATCAAGGGTCGTTTGTAACAACTTAGTTTGTAGTAATCTAGGTATCGTTCGAGGCATAGATTTTTACGAATACGAGTCGTTGGATTGGTGGAAAACGAAAGACTTTAAACCGAGCTGACAACCGGCCCGTGAACGTCTGACTTTTAAAATGCGAACTTTTCGCGCAAAAATGCGGATAACGCGCTTTGTTTACGACAGCTCCGTGACTCACGCGCAGGGCGCGGGTGGAAGGGTCAGAAAAAGTGCGGCCGAAGGATTTTGTCGGTGGCCAGCGCCGGGACAGTCCGCTCACCTGGTTGGCCGCGACCGCGACTCCGGCAGCCGCCATGGCGGGCAGTCAGCGCATGCTCGGGGTCCGGCGGCGGCGAGGATCCCACTTCACTGACGTCACCACCGCGAGGGTCCTGGCGAGCGGCGCTCGGACCGCGAGCTCGGCTCCCGCGATTCGGGGAACGCGGAGCGAAATCACGAAGGAAGCGCCGCGACGGTTGAGCTCGCGGATCGGGACGCTAGCATCACCCGCGACACCGGCCGCACCAGACTTCGGACTCGGAAGCGCGAGACGCCGCGCTGCGAGGCTCGGAGATTTCTCGCCGTACTGAGCGGAGAAAAAGTAACGAGTGGACCGTCAGCCGCCGCATACCAGACGCGGCGGTGTCGCCGTCCCGCTCCGGCCCGCCGCGGCGAGAGCGAGACGGTCGCCGGGCCGGCGAACGGCCCGAAACGGAAAGATAATCTTACAGGTTACGAGCTCCCACTATGCCGTCGGCGCGGACTGGTCGATGGGCCGATGTGACTGCCTCGGGCCGTATTCGCGTTCGACAGTCGGGCGGCGCGACGGCGTCCGAAATGAGATGTAATTTTTATCAAAGGCCTCGACAATTTTAACGACGTGTTGTGAGCAAATACACACAGGTACTTCTTAATTTCATCATTTATTTTTTGAAAGTTGCGGTAAATTTTCGAATTAAGTATACGCATTAGAAAATAGAATGGCACCTTTAAATTATTATTGATTACCAGAGGAATGTGATTTCATGATTTGAAACCACTAAATATTTGCAACTGCCATTACAAATAGTAATTCAGTGACAAAGTGAAGAAACTAAACAGTTATTTAAAATGACTGTTTATATCAAGAGACCGCACCTAAATAATAACACAATCCTTTCTCGAGAAAATCTAACGTAGTTAATTATTTCGGTGTGAGAAAACGGCTTCAATAAAAATAGTTGGATTAAAGTATAATATAAAATCTCAATGAATTTAAAGTTGCAAAAAACATGTACCCTAGACGACTTTACTTTTCGTCACAAAACGGTGGAATTTTTTTTTTCAATTGGTTGAGCCACTTGTAACAAGATTGAAAATAATTATGATATTCTTAAAAACACCACAAAAACATTTTTTTGGTTCATATAAAACATTTTAAACTTCTTAAATTCATAAGCATTATTTTATTTTTTATTAAAAAAAAATAGAGCATTTGCCTAATGCATGTACCGCTCAAGGACAGAAATATAGAGCGCCTCCAGATCTTGAAAAGACATTATCATTCCATCTTCATATGATCCGACAAAAGATCGAAGTTTATTTCTGATCTCTGAATTTATAATTCACATTTTGATAAAAAATATTTAACCAGCTGTAGAGTTGTTCAAAAATCTACTGATTTCGAGCGATTTTAAGCGAACAAAAGAAAAAACTCCTCAGACACTTCTCACAGTTCTCAGATGCATTACCGATACGATTTTTTTAAAGATTACTAATCAAGCTAAACGCTTATGCTATGAAAATAGGACTAAGTAGCTGGTATCCTGGAATGGGGCTCGAACCACCGACCACTGGATCACTAGGCGAGAGTCATAACTCTTTTGGTATTTATTTTATTCATTTTTCATTTTAATTACTTTGTGTTTTTTTTTTTTATTAATTATGTCATGTTCAAGTTACTTTCCTGTTTTATGTTCCGTTTGTAATTACCGGCTAGCTACTCAAATGAATTCAGGAAAGCACGACCGCCCGCAAAAATGTATCCGGTTTGCACGTGCAGCCGGAATTGATGATTAACTTTCCTCCAAAATATCTGAAGCATAGATACTCTTACTTTATGAAATACAGTGCAATAAATATGATCCAAAAATGTTCAATTTCTTTGCCAAGACTTTCGTAATAATTCATGCACTTACGTGCGTATGTTATTATAGAAAGGCGTTTTATTATAGGAGTGGATTGCAATCAAAAGCGCCGATATCGTAATTTAAATAAACGTTTTTATAACCGATTTTCTAAACCAGAGCGGAGATTTAAAAATTAATAATGTTTTGATTAAACGCGTCAAAAACACAGACACAAGCTTAAATTTTTATTTATTAATTTATGGAGTATCAACAGTACAATCAATATATATTATAGATGTCTCACAGAGACGAAATTATATTTTTATGGGAAAGTAGGTATGGAAATCTTTGGATGTTCATAAAGCTTATTTTCTTTTATTACTTAAGACAAAGTAATACAAAAAGAGTAACCCATAAAAATCAAGTTTTTACAATACTCCCTTTCTCATTTTCGTGTTTCGTGTCTACCATATGCGTCGGAATCTCCGTACAACTTACTTAATTGTATGAAAAAACCATTAAAAATTTGAAAAAACCATTAAAAATTTGAAAAATCCAAAATTATACTATAATTATAATTTTTTTTTAACGAAAATTTGATAGATCTTCTTGATCGTTGCTACGAGTCTACTTGCAATGTTTCAGATCGATTAGATCACGGGAAAAGGGTTAAAAATCGATCCATAGTTTTTTCGTCAAGCAAACAAGCAAAGCAGACGCCACGAGTTAAAAGAAAGGAAGTAATAAAAATAAAATTACATGTGAATAATAAATATAAAATATAATATAAAAAAATCCAAAACACCAAATAAGCCAGAAAAAGGCAAAAAGCAAAATATGTCAAAATAGAACGGATGGAAATGGGAGTGAGGGAAAGAAGGGTGAGATGGTTGGGACAAAGGCTGATGGAATGTTTGTGTTTGTGGTGAGTGTAGGGGGTGTGTGTAATTAGCAATGCGGTTATCCGAATTGCGTAGCGTGGAATTGGCCAAAAAAGAACCAAAGTAGCATATGATGGCCAGTCAGAGTCTACCTGAAATGTGTTCATTATTTTAAAATAATTTATTTATAATTTATTTATACAGTAGATACATAATAAATTTTTTATAATAAATTAAATCTATGTTATTACATTTTAATGACATTGTAATCCCCATAATATAAGCCAATAGTTCGAACTTATGGGAGGAGTATTTACAAACCAAATTAAAGTATAAAAGCAGAAAACATTTAGAAATAATAATTTTTATTATACAAAAATTATTTGAGACACGTGGGCAACTTTACAATACATCATTGTCCAAAATCAAAGATTTGACTTCTTTCTTAAAGTGTACGTATTTCGGATTGTTTCTTTTTTGAAATTTGTTTTGCGACAACAATGTATTGTACCATTTAACTCTCAAGAATGTATAGTAAGTATAGTAATGTTGTGGCATGGTGGTTCTTAAAGTTTGTATCTTTATTTGTCCATTTGTTTTATGTCTATTACTTATACAGTCTAAGTTATCAATTATAAAATTGACACTCTTTGCAAAACAAGCAATCATACTCAAACAGGATTACATGATCATAAATTGCTACGTGTTCTCAATATTATTTTATGAAATTGAAACATGGATACTTACCAAAAATTGATAATGCAACTTTAAGCATTCAAGATGTGGATTCTTAGAAGAATACTCAAAATAAGTTTGATAGACAGAGTTACCAATTAAGATTTTATGGTTGGGATGAATAAAGAAAATAATTAAAACGATAAAAATCCGAAAATTGTAATATCTCGGACATATGACGAGACATCCAGAGAAGTAAAAGATTTTGCATCTCATATTGCAGGGAAAGATTGTCAGAAGTCGGGGTCTCGAAAGGAGAACATCATGGCTGAAAACCTACAACAATGGTTTGGTAGTCTACTGTATAGCTATTCCGGGCCGCAGTAAATAAAGAGATAATAGCCAACGTCTGTTGAACGAATAGGGCACAAGCAGAAGAAGAATCAAACAGGTCGCCCTCTATTCTCTTTATACGCAAGGTGGCGTTTTTGTTACTAATTGTAATTTTTGATTAAACGGACAAATTGCAAGGGGAAAACACGGAGATAAATAAAATAATTTGCGATTCGCGGATCGGCGCCGGCTCCTGGCCCCAGCGCCGAGTGCGGCCCTGGCGCCGGACCCCGGCAGGGACTATCCTCTACCTGCTGCCCGAGGAGGCACCCGAGAAGCACGCTGCTGCCGCGTGCCCCACCCCCGCGCCGTCCTGCAGCCCGATTCCGATTGTCCTCGCAACCGATTCATCGCATTCGAGATTTACAAAACTTTCCGTTTTTATTTAGTAAACATTACGTGAACCACACTTGAGACATCAAAAAAGTACCGCGGGCGATCATCGTTTATTAGAGCCACTGTGCAAAATTTGCATATTTAAAGTTTATGTTGAAATAAAAACACTTTATTGTTACTTGTACTTTTATTTTTGCATAAAATGTTTAATCTACCTTAAAACGATTTAAAAAATGACCTTTATCTACATTTACTTTAAAAAAAACCTGTGTAAAGTACGTTTTCTCCCTTTACGACTATGAGACCTTCGCTTATTCTTGGCGTGCTTTCTATGCATTTTGCGCAGTTTTCTTTTATATTTTCGCTTCTATGCCAAACGTCTATGAAGCGCTCAATCAGTTGGCGTTTGTCTATGGTCATTATTTCAGAAAAAAATTGGAATCAGCTTCGATAGGTTCTCTATCGGGTTGAGTTCTCGCGAATTGCCAGGCTAGTCGAGGAACATTCCACTCGTTGGTCCTAGAGGAAGTTTGTCATAGTTTTGGCTTTGAGATAAGGTGCTGAGTCGTGCAAAAATATACAGTACCCATCCGGAAGCCTCTTCTGGGCCTGGGGGAGTATTTGTTCAGAGCATTTTCAGATATTGATCCTGCCCATCGGTCCCTCCATCATGAACAGCCGACCGGTTCCTTGGCTGCTGATTACTGGACCACATCACGTTGCTAAGGGGATCCTTCAGTCCTGACCGTGCAGTCAGCTTTGTACTTTTCTCGTCTACTTCTTACGAAGTCCGCTATGTCCGTGAGAATCTGCACCGTTTATACGTCAGAGAAACAAATCTGAAATATATTTCAGTTAAACGATTTTTGGCTATTTCATTAATTTTAAAGGAGGACTTAAAGGATTAATAAGGTTGTTTTTATCATAAATTATTATTTTACCGTCTGCCAGTCTTCATTTTTATAATTTTTCACCCATTGTAGCCTCTTCTTAACCGCGGTAGGTGCGAGTCGTCTTTTTCAGAAACCCGAGTTCTTGATTCGTCGGCAAGCTGTTGTGAGCGAAATGTTAACGTCTGACTCTGAATCATTTTCTTCAGGATGTTGCACGTTTTCTTTCGATTTTCCGATACAATATCGCGAATTTTTCTCTAGTCGCGTGGGGTTGTTATTTTTATGCATACATTTTCCAACGCGCTGAGGGGACATCTCCGCATTTGCTTCGAATTTTTTCTTTATGCGGTTCACATTTGCCCTCTGAAACTTTAGCAATTGCAGCTATCTACCAATTAGAGTGATCTGTATTCGTTATTAATGTTTTTATTTCGAATATTTTTATTGGCGAAATGTGTTTCAGTTTTCCCATGATAAAAATATTATTTATTGCGCGTATAAAAAGATTTAAATGATACTGAAATAGGATACTTATAAACTATGCACTTAAAAAATACTAATAACATTAAAGAAACACGGTAAAAGTATATTAAGAAACGCGAGCACAAAATATGAAATAGCTTTCAGTTTAGAAGAGTTTTAGAGAGCTTTGACAGAAAATGACGCAAAGTCAAACTTTGTCACATTTAGTATTGCCAACTTATTTTTGAACATAAATGGTGTGGCAATATAAAAAATTCAAATAAGTACACGAAATTACATTAACTCTTCATTACAACCCATAATAATGCAAAATTAATCATGTTTTTAGGTGGCTCTAATAATTAGATCACCCACTGTGCACTAAGATTAAAAAAAATTGACAACTATTGCACATATAATATGGTTTTCTTATCATTGTTTACGGAATACGTTGGTTAATATATTTTATTAACAAATTATTTTGAAAAGTTCAAAATGGCGAAGTTATGTGTAGTCCCGCAATGGTCCTTCTCTATGACGCGCGCAGCCGGTGGACCTAATCGTGACACCAGGGTTTAAGTGAAATGAAAACGTTTATTATTTTCTTGTTGAATGATGTAATTGTCTATGTTGGCTACATGGCTACATATTATGAATTTTTAACTTTTCAAACTAGTCTCATTTGCACAATTTTTTTTTTGTGTAAATGAGATCGATTTGAAAATAAGCAATCAGTGCATGTTATCAAAAATCATACGCTACATCGTAGATAATGTTATTAGTAAGAAGTGTGAAAAATTTAAATTAATCGGACTAATAGTTTTTGAAATATCATCTCCAAAACCTGAAAAAGGAAATTTAGAGAAAAACGCAAAATAATAATGTAGGTAATTCGTTTAAAAATTCATTTACCACGCTAGCTTCAAATAGCTATAACCGAGACAATATTTGGAATTTTTGAATGAAGAAGGAGAACACCACACTACTCTGTCCTGGCACACCTTTCTCGCTTCGTCCATTTTCATGTATCTTCTTGTGAACCCTGTTGAAGTTTTTAACAGGGTCGTCATCCAATATTTGGTTTAGCTGATCATATCTTTCGCAGAAGTCCTCCGTCCCTGTTGCCTTCCCTCGAACTTTCCACATGACTAAATCATCTCATCCCTCCTTTCTTACACGTATGTATATGCCAGACGAGTACATTGAAGCGTTCATTTTACGTCAACATATATAGGTACCTACTCGTATTTTGAAAAAAAAAAATCGAAATGAAAATTTTATTTGACAATATTAAGACATATTCAAATCTTGAATAATTGGGATATGAATATTACGAGATATATGTTTTATTTCGATTATTTCTTCGAAATGATTACATGAAAGTCATGCTTCAATGCACTCGCTGCACGCCCCTGATATATGCTACAAACAGCTCTACATCCATTTCGAACTTATTCATACAAAAGAAGAAAAATATAATATGCCAGCAATATTTATATCAATATTAAACGTATTTATTTAGAATATTTTTATATGTAGGAACCTAGGTATGTTCTAAGAACACTTAATTAAACTATTGAAAAACATTTTAAAAAAATTGAAAGAGTTAAAAAATTGAAAATATTGATTTTCAGGAGTATTCTAGCATATAAGTCGTAAGAATTTCATACATAAAAAAGACTACAGATATCTATAGCATGGGATCAACGAAAGATTCTCAGATTTGAACTTCCACTCAGATCTTTCCAAATTAGATAATGTGTGGATATTCTTACGATAGAATTGGTGAGAGTTGCATCGTGTAAAGTGATCACTTAAGCCAGCTCATACAAGCCCTGCGCAATCATATAAAAAGACTTGCACACACGTTTCTCATATTCGTAGCTTCGTTTCTGTGAGACTTCTAAAATTTTATCATAATTTTATTTTATTTTAATGTATTTATTTCGATTATACTATAATTTGAAAATGTTTGTAAAAAATGTTGGTACGTAATCGTGCAATAAAAATTACAGGTAAATTTTGTTTCATATATAAAATATTTTTTGTAAAAATATTACAACATTATATATATAAAAAGAAAAAGTAACACGATCGCTAAATTTAGATTAATTAATTGTCTAATAATTTGTTTACGCAAAGTTTAAAGAAATTCTCAGAATTATCCAAAAAGGCATGGATGTAAAGAAAGAAGTTTTATTTTTAATGAACTCACCGCGGCCGCGCAGTAATTTATGTGAGATTTTTCAAAACAAAGACAAACACCCAGCTCGGATTGAAACGAATTTCTTTTGTTTGCACCCAAATCCACACCGTGACCCCTGGGCGAGTTTGCCTTATTTTTATCGTCGGGAGGCCTCATTTAAAATAACTTAAAATCTTACATTTTCAGATTACATTTCTACAATTTCTCTCACAATATTTATTGAATAAATATCAGGATATGGGCCTTAAAAAGAGTATCAAAAATGTATTTATATGAGCACATATTCTCATTTATACAAACAAGCTAATATTTGGAAATTAATATAAGACTAATGTATATATTTCAATTTAGGTATTTTTAATTAGCTAAGACTAAATATAATACAAAGCTTGATGGCGAAGATCCCAACAACGGCATACATTTTTGGACCAAATTTTGTGCATAAAATAGTCAGCAAATATGTAGGAATCAAGTACGTATTTTTATATACCAAGCATTATTATACGGAATAGCCGACAGTTTATCGCTCAAATAACGCCCACATAATTGTAATCAAATACTGCGGTCTACAATAACAGATGACAACCGAAAATATATAAACCATATTAATATTGAGGAAAGCTTTCGTACTTACTGCAATATTCACGAAAAAATTACCTTCATCAGCTCATGCGGATACTGATATTAAAAATAAATTTTATTATTATTTGCTTTGTAATATAGTATATTGTAATGCGGATAATGATAAAAATTTATTTGGGATTTGATTCCTTCTAGCGGCAGCCGTAAAGGCCCCCGCACACTATCAATAGTATTGATCAATAATATTGAAGGCGTTTTATTGATCATTATATTTTATTGCGTCAATATTGACCGTGTGAGGATAAATATTGTCAGTAAAAGGTTCTTCATTGACAATATGTATCTCACACGGTCCATATTATAGACCATTAAAACGCATTCAATATTAATGATCGATAATTGATAGTGTGCGGTGGCCTTTAATAGATAAAATTAATTAAATTATCAAGAAATCATTAGAAACATGACAAACGCACACCCAAAATTCTTCTAGTTGAAATCAGTCGAGTGAGTTACATATTTATCTAAATTATTCATATGTGCACTTGCTTGGCTTATGTTTATTTTAATTCGAAAAGATATTTCAGGATTTGACCTTAGTCTGATAAAAAAGGGAAATTCCAGAGATTCCAACAAAGAAGAAGCTAGAAGCATTCTTCAGATTTTTATCTTTTCGTGAATGTTGAGTTTTTCATATATGGATAGACCATCAAAAATAAATTAACATTTTAATTTTAAATACTTTATGTGTGGAGAGAATATATGGACGATCAAGACTAAATAAATAAAAAATAAATATGGTCCTATATGTACTATGGTAGATATATGTGTATCCTCGGAGACCCTGTGATCTCGGTACAATAAGGTATAATCTGACAATTACAAGCACATCATATTCTATAGAAGATTATAGAAGATTAAAAGGAGACAAGAAAATAACTTATATTTTATTAGTACTGATATATTTATTAGAATAATATTATGTCCAAAATCAGGAATCAGTTTATTTTATTATCCAATAGCATTTAAGATGAATTTCGCGATCTTCAGTCACGGGAGAATCATCAGGAAGAAATGTTTATTGTATTGCATCTTTATTTTCGAATTTATTAAGTAAATATTTAATTTTGAAAAACCTATTTCGAGTTAATTAAGATAAATTATACATGTCTCCCAGAGATGAAGCTACGAGTGTGATAAAGTGTGTGGAAGTATTTTTATGCGAAGGCCCAGGGCTTACAGCCTGTATGATCTGGCTTAAGTGATCACTCTACACAATGCTACGTTCACCAATACCATCATAAGAACATGCACACATTATCAAATATTGATAGTTCTATATATGTATGTTCAAATCCGAAAATCTTTCGTTTATTTTAATGGACCATGCTAGACATCTGTATCCTTTCTCATGAACTAGTAGTATACATAGATTTTCGCAGCTAGTAACGATACCTCTATATTTTTTATTACCAGCTGCTAATATCTAGGTAGTTATATTGTCATATTCATAGCTTCGTCTCTGTGATACTTTTATAATTTATCTTAATTAATCAATCATCCCTCTGGGGACAAAATCCAGTAACTGTGTTCTTAGAACATACATAGATATAAAAATACTATTAAGAGTAATGACTAGTTCAATATAGTTCTTCCCAGATTTTTTATTTGTCTTCATTAATAGCATTTTATCATTAACTAACATTAACCATGCAAATATTCACATTTACCTATACAGTAATTATATTTTATTATGTGATGTGACGTCCGCTTTCCTTCTTGAACATATTGATATTTATTTTGTTTTTTTTTTTACATTCTCTGGTACATTATTTTATTCATTATTTAGTTTTGTGTATTTCTTTTCATTTTATTTGGACTTCCTATTTCGTTTGCATTTCTTGTATTATGTCCAAGAATATTTGATTCGTTTGCATTTCTTATATTAGGTCCTTACATATGAAATTGGCGTTTTGCCGTACTGGCAAATTTGATCTCAAATATCTTCTCTTTGGTTAGGAATTCCACATCCAAATTTATTTGTGTTTTGAAAATTATAATTCATTTGTTTTTTCCTCAATTGTTTTTTTCTTTGCGTCACTCAGTTTACAAAATGAAAAACTTGAAATATCGCGTTATTTACGAGTACGAGTTCCACCGTGGCATCAGTGCTGCAGAAACGGCTCGAAGGATTAATGATGTGTATGGCGACGGTGCCGCAAAAGAAAACACAGTGCGTTTTTGGCTCCAACGTTTTCGTTCTGGAAATTTCGACCTGCAGAACAAGCCCCGTGGACGGCCGGAGACCAAAGTTGATAATGAAGAATTGAAGGCTATTGTGGAAGCGGATCCATCGCAAACCACATCCGAGTTAGCTGCAGGCTGCGGTGTTAGTGATAAAACTGTTTTAATCCACTTGAAGCAAATTGGTAAGGTGAAAAAGCTTGAAAGGTGGGTACCTCACGAATTGAGTGAAGCAATTCAACAAACGCGCGTTGACTGCTGCGTTGCATTACTCAACCGGCACAATAATGAAGGGATTTTAAATCGAATCATTACCTGTGTTGAAAAGTGGATCCTGTACGATAATCGGAAGCGCTCATCGCAATGGCTGAACCCTGACGAACCAGCCAAACCATGCCCCAAGCGAAAATTGACTCCAAAAAAGTTACTTGTGAGCGTTTGGTGGACTAGTGCTGGTGTCGTTCACTACAGCTTTATTAAATCTGGCCAGACGATTACGGCAGATGTCTATTGTCAGCAACTGCAAACCATGATGGAAAAATTAGCTGCTAAACAACCGAGGCGGGTTAATCGCTCTAGGCCACTGCTGCTTCATGATAACGCTAGATCACACACTGCACAACAGACGGCTACCAAATTAGAGGAGCTTCAATTGGAATGTCTAAGACGTCCACCGTACTCTCCGGACCTTACCCCAACAGATTACCATTTTTTTCTAAATTTGGATAACTTCTTGCAAAGGAAAAAATTCAACTCCGATGGGGCAGTCCAAACCGCCTTCAAAGATTTTATTGATTCCCGTCCGAATGGTTTTTTTAGTAAAGGAATCGATGAACTACCTATGAGATGGCAAAAGTGCATAGATAGCAATGGTACATACTTTGATTAAATAAATATATTATAATAAAAAAAAATCGGCTTTATGTTCCTCCCATATTAAACGCCAATTTCATATGTAAGGACCTAATATTACTTCCATTAATACCTTGGTAGCGAAAAATTATAAAAAAATTAAGTGGGTTGCATTTAATTTGCATACAACGCAATGGTCGACGGAACAACATTTAAAAAATTAATTTTTGAGACACTGAATCTTACGCATTTATTATTAACGGAAAATAGTTCAACAACACGAAAAACCATAACTTCAGATATATCAATGGTCTGCACGTATACTGTCGAATCTGTGAAAATTATTTTTCCGTTTTACTCTCTTAAAACGTTCAATTTACTCTATATTTTAGGACAAGGTAAAAAAAATAATTTTCGTGTTAAATAAAGCATGTACTAAGAGAAAAGTAAACCATTTTTTAACATTATCCGAAAATATAGAGTAAATTGGATGGTTTAAAATAGTAAAAAGAAAATATTTTTTGCTGATTCGACAGAATACGTTGGGACCTTACTATATTATTATTAATACTATTATTTTTTTTATTGTACTATTTTTTTATAAGATTACAGGGATTATACTATTATTTTATATGATTACAATATTGCCCATATATGTAATATATAAATTTTACGAGCACTTGAATAATCGTGAGCAGTAAAAAGAAAATACTGCAACTGCATAAAAAAAACTTTTGAAATACGCAGGTTTTATTTTTAACATAAAAATTATTTCGTGATGTTCCGTAATAGATTTCCGCAATATTTCTATTACTATTTCCGCAGATTATTGTTTACATCATCGGAATTTTTACACAAATCGTTAAAAAAGTTTATACTTAAAATTCTCACGGTCTTAACTCGCGGCCGAAACGACGCTAACGAAACTAACCAGCTACCAGATGGTGCTGTTTACACAAACATACTACGACATTGCGATAATTAAATTTTTTGTGAAGTTTAATTTTAATTGGCATTTTGTGAAAAAAAGAACACAGGTCATTTGGATTAACAGAAACGGTGAGGTCACTCATATTGTAATGGGTGTTAATGTAAAAAATATTTTTTTACATTTTAATTGATTTCGCAATATTTTTTAATATTGTGACTAATAAATGTATAACTAATAAATTTATTATAGAGCCGAAATTCAAAAATAAATGCCCGCCATTTTTGACGGATTATACTAGTTTTTAAACAGATGCCTTACGGCTTGTAGCAAAAACTTCGGGAGAATCTCCTTCATCCAATTTTGAATAGAAATTATTTTTTGGGTGTAATGTCGACAGATACGGAGACAGCAACATCAAAGTTTGCATTTTTTTCAATATTTCTCACTTATCTTTTGTAAAACGTTATAACATAAAAAATTTATTCGCTTTGATAAAAGTCAAATAAAATGATAAAAACCATGCAGAAATTTCAATTGGAATGTTTTCCAATTGGAAAGTTTTTAGTATTTTATTTAACTTGTATTAAAGGGAAAGAATTTTTCACGTTCGATATAAGTTACTGTAATTATAGTCCAACGTTTTCCAAAAAATTAGTCAGAAATATTGAAAAAAATTCAAATTTAAATGTCGCATATCGCCATAGCTATCGATATCTGGTCATGGTTGCTTGAACATTTTCGACTCATAATCAAGGCAGGAATATAGTCCTGCGAGGTTATTAATGTTTTACAAAAAAATAGTCAGAAATATTGAAAAAAAAACGCAAACTTAAATGTCGCATATCTCCATAACTATTGAAAATATTAGGTCATGGCTGCTTGAACGTTTTCACCTAATCAAGGCAGGAATATAGTCCTGCGAGGCTATTAATGTTTTCCAAATGACCCTGTATATAAATTTTTTACATATTAATTAATTTTTGTTATTTTTAAAGTATCCACGATTTCAATCCGATATATGTAAAATATACCGGAACGATCAAATACGTGTGACTTTTTAAAATTCTCGATTAAAAAATTACCTTATGCCTCGGACGCGAAGGACTCTTCTGGTGGGACGGCCTCCCGCCGCCGGCCGACCTGGCGCGCCCGTCGCCGCTCCAGTGGGGCCTGCGACCCGCCATGGTTCGCTGGCCGCCGCCGCCGGTTCAACAATCGGCCAAATGGCCAATGGTGCGTACGACGAAACGTGTACGTAGCACAAAAACAACCTGGCGATCGACGGATCGAAACGGAAGCTTCACTATTCTAAATTATAAAAAAAAAAAGTGCTGTGAAAACGCGCGCGAAATCGGCTGAACGAACACTGAAGCAATAATGCTGAAGAAGACTACAGCAATTTGTCACAATAATACAAAATAATACAGAATACAAAATTGTACAGAGATGAACCAAACCCCTTCTTTGGGCGAGGGGATTGAGTCAAAGCGAAACAATTTCCCCCTCGCATATATTTAAGACACATCTATACTGCGTAATTAAATCTCGTAGTAAAAAAAAAGTAATACACGTTTTTTTTTAGTAAAGTGGGATTTATTTACCAAGGCAATTATAATTTGAAGAGTATTTAGTTTGATCTCTTCATACATGTTTCAAAATTTACAAAGTCGTAGTAATTTTTTTAAACAAGTCAAACGTATTGGAACCAGCCGCGGAATTGTACTATGTACCGAGAAAATTACGTTAGTTCATGTCTATACATTTTGGTGGTCTGTATATAAAATGTATTAATTACGGGATCAGAGTTTTGTTTTTGAACGAATCATATTTTTAACATTTAGTCCAATAAATACACAAAGCTCAGAAAAAATATTTTAGCCAACGCACTTTATTTATTTAAATCACTCATAAGTAACTAGAAAATATATTACACCGTTTGTTTTACTATAAAATAAAACGAATAAATTAAAAGACTTCAAGAGATTATTTTTAATATTTCAATAAATAAACTTGAGCGGTTTTAATGTGTATATTTATTAATTGTGAAACCGACTGGTTAAATATATTAAATCAATGGTTGTATAAAGTTTATTATAAATTAGATTAAAGTTTAAAAACTCCCTCACAAAGTTATTGCCGAAAAAAAATTATCATCGACTTAAACTTTTTTAAATTCTCTATTACATTTTCACATACCGTTAACCGGATCGAAAGCGCGTGCAAATGAAAATATGTATATATTACGACTGCGCGTGATCGATGCTCCAGAGTCGAGTAGCGTCCGGCGGCCAGACGCCGGGAACTGGACTGAGATGGGAAGTGAAGCTGTCGATAGAAAAGCGGAAATGGACAGAGCAGTTTTTATTGTCCACAACTAAACACTGATGCGACACAATATCGTCCGAGCGATGAGTAACGGAGATACCGGCTTGTGCTGTCTCCCATCCGCATATTTGTTTACTAAGCTACCACCTACCTAAAACCTCGGATAGATTATGTTTTTTTTACTTCCTTTCTTTTAACTCGTGGCGTCTGCTTGCTTGCCGGGTGTAAAAACTTTGGATCAATTTTTAACCCTTTTCCCGTGATCCAATCGAGTTGAAACTTGGCAAGTAGACTCGTGGCGACGATCAACGAGATCTATCAAATTTTCGTTAAAAAAAATGAATAATTATAGTATAATTTCGGATTTTTAGAAATTTTACCGGTTTTTTCAAATTGGAATCATTAGAAAAGTTTGATTACTAGCATAGCGGCCCGATAATGTCGCGGAATATTTTATAAATTTGAATTACTCCGTCGGTATTTATAATAGGTACTTTCACTACGAATGTCGAAAATCTAAATTGACTGACAAATGTTTTTAGAATTTAATCTTCAAAGCATGAAGTGTCTTATCAAAGCTCAAAACATCTGATATTTTAGAAATATATTAAATTAATGTAAGTTTAGTATTATGTTATATGTTTTAATTCGTCTTTAATTATTGTTATATTTTACAAAGAAAGGGAGTTTAATAAAAACTTGGTTTTTATGGGTTACTTTTTTAAACTTTTTTTTTGTAATTTTAAAGCCACTTTTTATAAAAGGGCTTTAAATAAATTAATGAATTGATAATGGTGAAGAAATCATTGAATATACTCTTTCGCCAATTCTTAAAAAAGTACCGGATCAAATGAATGAACGAAAATATTGCTATCGTCGCTGTATATATAATTAATCCTATGTGACGTTTTAGTACATTCTGAGATAAACGAATAAAACTGTTTTAAAAAATAATTGCACAGACTAGAATGCCACCAGTGCGAGGGAGGGGCGTCCCTGTTGCGAAACAGAAGTTGCCCGGGTGTAAATTTATTACACAATACATAATATACAGAGTGTCCGGTACATTGACAAATATATTGTATGATATTATAAATTCATTAAATATATAGAAATTTGGTCGGGTAACACTAAAGAAACAAACCAGTAATGGCGGCCACTCTGTCTAGAGTCCTGTCAAACGGTAATATTGGTCCATTATTTGCTTTTTCAGCTTCGCAAAACTTTAAAACTACTCGGCAATAGGTCTTGCACCACCTGCAAGGTGTTGCAAGACTGTTTTGGACATAATCCAGTGTATATTAGAAATCAAGATGTCACAGCTCACTCGCAAATACGAGATTGAACTGAATGACAGGGCAAGGGGTTACCGCCGGATGCGGGCGGGGCGGGTTTTAGTTCCAAAGTCGCCGCACGCTAATTTACGTTGGTCAAGCTCTAGATTTATAAAATATATTTTAAATAAATACTAGGAAGACTTTCCAGATGAACGGCTATGTTTTTTTATAGTATATCTCCATTATTTATACTAAAAATTGACCAATTGATTCGTCCATCTCAGAATGTACTAAACGGCACATAGGATTTATTATATATGTATACAACGACGATATGTAGGGTATAAAGCAAAAGCAGCGATGCCCAAAAAAAATTTGAACGCAGTCATAGAGGATTACTAATTTATAGTGTACTGAATTCGAGATTTTATAGGAAACATGATTTTGGAAGGAATATATAATAAATGCATAAAATCTAAAATTTAGTATGTAAAGGGTGTCTCAGTAACAGTGCACTTTTTCATTTTAAAATAAAAACACGTATTGTTTGTTCCATTACCCATTGAACGAATTGTCGGCGTTTTCCATGGTCTGCTGGTTTGAGCTCCTGAGTAAGCTGAATCTTGTACGCATGAAGATGGAGGTCTTTTGTCAAAATTCGCTGCATAGTGCTTCGTGAAATTTGTAGTTGTTGAGAACGATGCCGAATTGATGTTTTCGGCGACACTTTCGTTTACAGCAGCAATGTTTTCAAGAGACCGACCGGTGCGTTGACGCAAAGGAGTCTTAGTTTCTTCAAATTTTTTGACCACTCTTCGAATGGTTGACACATTAGGTGCACTTTCTCGACTGAAAATTTCGCGAAGTTTGCGAGCGGTCTTAGCGTAACTTTCTCCATTTTTGTAATTAGTAATCACAATTATAACGCGTTGTTCTTTCGTAAAAGGCGTCATTTTTAATGATTGGAATAAACATAGATGACAGCTGTTAAATTTCAGTGTTGCCACTTGCACGAAAAAAAATTGCACTAAAATTAAAAAGTGCACTCTTACTGAGACACCTACACATTTTAAATTAGTAATCCTTGGTGACTGCATTCAAAACATTTTTAATTTTTTTGGATATTGCTGCCTTTGCTTTTATACCCCCATATAACCTTTTTCGAATTATAACAACAAATACATGTGCCTTTAGCACAGCTTAAAAGACTCTGGCCTTTTGTTTCCTAGGGCAGGTACTGCACTTTTGATAAATAGAGCAGAATTCGCGAAAGATCATATTCAATATTCTTCGTCCATTGATTTGCTCGGCTACTTTTTTAAATATTGCAAAAGTGTATTTTCAATGATTTCGTCCTCATTATCAATTCGTTAATTCATTTAAAACTCTTTCATAAAAAAAAACTATTTTATAATTTTATATTCAAGAACACATTCTTATTGTGAAGTTGCAATTTTTTCACAACAAAGTTCTGTGAAATTTAAAACCAAATTAATTAATCAATTAGAAAGACATACAGAAAAATTAAATCCACGAAAAAATATTAAACATAAATATATCCCGGTAGCAGCCAAATATTTTTTCGTGGATTTGATTTTTCGGTATGTCTTTCTAATTGATTAATTAATTTGATTTTGAAAATTTGTTTATGATCATTATGTCGTTGGATCTAATGTCCCGTGGATCTTTGTCGTGAGGGCTTTTTGACGTTGGACCAAATGTCCGTGGGCCCTTGGTCGTAGAATCATTCCTGAGCGACCGCCTTTAGTCTACTTTAGCATTATTTAAAATACAACTAGCGCCATATAGTAATGACCGCAGATATAAAAAATAAAAAACCTGTGGCATTTTTTAAAATACAACTAGCGCCATCTATTAACATTCGCAGAAAGTTTTCTTGGATATATCAAAAATAAAAATTGAGCCATAAATATCGTGATATATATCCGCGGATATATATCCTCGAATAATGATAATTTTATATTTATCCACCTTACACACAGCATGTACGTGTAACTAAACTATGCAGAACTAAATGTTCTCCGATAAGAGTGCTACTTGGGGTTGCGCAGTACTCTACTACATGACGTAAATTTTCACCGAATTAGGCACACTTCACGATAGCTTCTAACAAGTTATACACTCTATACCAGCGGTACTCAACCTTTATTTTCCTCGGGCCACATACATATGTTTGCCAAGTTACGCGGGCCGCAACATTATACTGATATGATGAAAAATTATTCAAGATTAGGTCGCCGCCACTCGATTTAATCAAAAAAATATTTTTTTAACTATAACAGAATTACAATAATACTTATCGCTCATGAGGATACCAAATACCAACAACCAGGATACCAAATACCGGCTCAAACATTAACAACAGCTCATTTCCCTCCGTGAAATTTATTTTCGTTATAATTTGTATACTCAAAATACAAAAATGAACAAAATAAAACTCAAAACTAACGTATATCCATGCGTTTATTTTAGTTAAGCGTCTTAACAAAAACAATAGATTAATAATACGAAAATATGATTTATGAGTAGGTACGGATTTTAACAGCTTATTACAGACGTAACGGGGAACGAAATTGTAAAAGGAAACATCCAGAGTTGCGTAGACCATATTGTGGCGGGAAAACATTAAGGCAGGATGCATTCAAAATATTATAACAGTTTGTACAAAGATTTGGATATTCTCAAAATATTGTGTGAATTATTTGAATGACAAAAAAGTAGGAATAATATTTATAGTTTTCAAAAAAGCATTTAACACACTCGAACACGAGATTTTACTGACAGTAATGGATGAATGTGGAGTACAAAGATTACTAAAAAAAATGGCTAAGAAATTACATGACAAACACAAAACTTACATTCTGGGGTTGAAACTATTTATGGTTGAAATAACAAATTCGTTCTTAAAGCATAGAAATCTCGGTTTTAAAACGACAGGAGATTGTCTTTTTGCTCGCGCGTATTTCAAGGTATTCAAAACTTACAATGTTAGATAGCCTTAAATCATGTTCCTGATAGTGAATGTGTTTCGGGCCGCACACAAAAGCTTGCCGGGCCGCAGGTTGAGTATGGCTGCTCTATACGGTATTATTGAAAATGCACCGCAATTATTTTTACGACGGAATTCAAAACTCTCAAACTTTACAAAGTAAATGAATAAATGATATTTCGCTTCACGACACACACCTCCAACATTTAATTTAATTTAAAAATATTGACTGTATTATTTGTATGTATCTACTTATATTATTTGATTAATTACACCAACATGTTTCGGAAAAACCTTTCCATCGTCAGGGTGTTTTATATATGTCAAAATATCAAAATGAATAATGTCTTTTGATTTTCTAAATTATTTGAAATAATTTGTTGTTGAAACATGTTGGTGTAATTAATCAAATAATATAAGTAGATACATACAAATAATACAATCAATATTTTTTTTAAATGTCAATCTACAATGTTGCTGAATCATTTGAAAAATAAATAAATTATAATACATTATTAAAAAATATTTGTTAAAATATATTAGTTCCAATGAATTGGAAACCTCATTCCGGGAAGAATGACAGTATACACAACAATATATTAACAGAGAACAAGGTTTAATCAGGAAAGTACAAAAATAGAAGCAGTGCAGCAAATTTATTTACTTTTGATACTTATTACATAGATACAAATATCTATGTAATAAGTATCAAAAGAAAAAATTGTAATCGGATACTGATTGTGTACTCGTATAAAGGTATTTGAATGAAGGAAAGCATCACCGGTTTCTGCAGCTATTGAAGAAATATTGAGAAGAACTTTTGCCAGTATTTATTGTTCGATGCTGGAGACTTTGGTCCACTAGGTAATCATCCGTATTCTGAAAATAACAATGTCTGGATCTTTAAGATCTTTATCCCAACACTTAATAGACGATAATAAAAATTAAAGATGTCCAGAGCGGATTTTGTAATTCTACGGCTCAAATACACTGTATTAAAATATGATATAAGAAAGATTGTTTCTTACAAACGTATTAATTTCTTCATCCACAGCGTCCAGATGAAATATCATGGCTAATCTTGTCATGACCGCGTTTGGCGTTACCGCGTATTCAAATCTTCCCACCTTGACATTTTTTGACAGATATGTCTGGATCTTTAAGATCTTTATCCCAACACTTAATAAATGATAATAAAAAAATAATAAACGAGACATAGCTTTACGTCGGTGTTTGTTTCTGTAAGTTTCTATGTGAGATAGATATAGAGGGAGGGAGAAAGATGTAAATTGTTATCTGTCAAATGTCAAGACGGTAAGATTTGAATACGCATTTTTCATTTTTATAATCGTCTATTAAGTGTTGGGATAAAGATCTTAAAGATCCTGACATTGTTATTTTCAGAATCGGGCCGTAAGTGTTATATTGAGTATAGGATGTGTGCGGTATAAAAGAAACGGCAGTAATTAAAAAAAAATTGAATGCATTCATCGAGGAATACTAATTTATAATGTACTGAATTCGAGATTTTATAGGAAACGAGCCAAAAAAACATCAGCCCGTACGCGCGTTAAGTACCTAATGCATATTTGAAATAATGATCTAAACGGCTGAAAATAAACACCTGTCAAAAATGTCATAATATTTTTTAGTAGTAATGGGATTGGGTTTGATTTTATATTTGAACACTATGAATAAATTAGGGGACTTAAGTGAAATAAAGCTATTTCCATCTGTATATTTTGGAAATGATATATTTATTTTTTTAATTGAATCACCTGAAAAATGTATATTTTTACTGAAATGCAAAAATTTTATGGCGGACTTGATATGAGGGATATAAAAGCAAATATCAAAAAAAAAATGCGTTCATCGACGATTACTAATTTATAATGTACTGAATTCGAGAAACAAAAGTGTATGCGATGTTGTGTTCTTGTTTTGTGCTGGTGTATGTCGAAATTAGCGTCTCGTTTTATGTTGCTGTGTGATGAATGTTGAATTACTTATAATAATGTGCACTGATCACTCATCGAATACCCGTGTCTGAAGAATATTTTGTTTGCACGATATGAATACTATCGAGCAAAGTTTCACAGAACTGTTTGACCTTACTGCGAAACGAATGATATTAATTAAACAAAATCGATCAAATTTGACGCATTTAATCGCACAAACACAGATGATCAAACACAGCCTCGCTGAAGACCAAACGGTGGAGCGGAGATATAATTATAAGTGGCTGAAGCGTAACAGATGTGATAGATCACCGTAACCAACCTTTTGAATTTTATTTTTATTTGAACCATAACATTATTACTTTAGTATTATTTTATGGCTAGCTACAAATATCGTATATCAAAATTATATATTGTTTTGGAAGATCTCTTTAAAAACACTTAAAATTAACCAAGAAAAAGTCGATACTAATAAACTCAAACAAATGGTTTTGTACCCTTCTTTACTTTGCTAATTTTTAACTACTATTCCTACTCAAATTAAAAATATTCAAATAGATTAAATCTTTTACATTCTTATAAATAAATTCATCGTGTATATAAATAAAATCTCAATCGTTTGTCACATGTAGCAAATTTGATACATTTAATTTGAGTAAGTGTCGATTTCGCACGAAATTATTTTATTTCGAAAACAGGGTTGATCAATAATAAGTAAAACTAATAAAAGAGATGCCGGCCTGGTCAATAAAAAGTTAAGTTGTAAAGTAATAAACAGTTAGCAATTCAGTGATGACGCGGCCGAACGGTAGCGGCTTAAATTGGTAAGAATCACAGTATAGTAAAGCATATATACTGTGTAAGAATGGTGCGCGGCAGGCGGCTTCCTTGTTTATTATCAGATGCCGGCCTAGTCAATAGAAAGTTGGGTAGTTAAGTCATTAACAATAAACAATGTAATCACATAAAAATTTTCCGATACCAGAATATTTTTTCATGTTAAGTGACTTCCACAATATTCTACAATAAATATTATACGTACATAATTTTATCACAGTTTTACAACCTGTGTTAATTTGCATTAATGTTTTTAATAGCGTAAAGCAACAAAGTAAAGTATTGCAACACACTTGTATAAATGTATAAAACATATTTAAAAATTTCTCATTGGATTACTTGAAAAGGGTCCGTCGTTGTGAAAGGCACTTTCAAGTAGATTGTGCCGTTTCGTCGTCTGGAAATTATAAAGCAATTTTGGAAATGCTGTTGCAACTTGCCCTATTTGTGCTCCTGAACGTGGCGTGTCTCGTTGCCGGAAACGACAAAGGTAACGGCTTCGGCGAGGCCTACGAATGGTTCGACAAGCTGCCCGAAGGACTCGAGGAGAGCAGATCTTCGGGGAAACCAGCGCTCGTCCTCGTTCACCAGTCGTGGTGCCCTCGATGCTCGGAGCTGAAAGTCGAGTTCGCCGAATCCGAGGAGCTGTTGGCCCTGAGTGATCGGTTTGTGATGGTCAACTGTATGGACGACGACGAACCCGAGGATCCAGATTTTGCTCCCGATGGAAATTATTATCCGAGGTATTTTATTACATTTCATTTTACAAATGAATAAAACTAATCCTGTATGATTATACAGGTGTCTCATAGCCGGTGGAAAATATTAGAAAATATTCTCTACAATTTGTGTGCAATGTCAACAGTTAATGAGACAGGCGACATCAAAGTTTGCATTTATTCTCAATATTTCTGATTTATCTTCTGTAAGTATATTGGAGTATCACGAATGTAACTTATATCGAATATTAAAAATTCACTCGCTTTGATATATTGTCAAATAAAATTATCAAAAACCATGCATAAATTTAAATAAGATTTTTTTTCAAGGTTTTAATAATTTTATTATACTTGTGTTAGGGCAAATGAATTATTATTATTATTCTACATAATTTAATTATTTGTTACTTCAACGTTTACAGCAAATTAGGTTGAAATATACCTGACAGAGTAAAAAATTTAACTGGACAAAAAATAGAAGGAATATTAAAGAAATATTACGATGAATTGTGGGAACTATGATATGTCTAATGTAGAAGTTGAGCTGACATGTAAAAATATAATATTATGTAATGTATTCTTACCTACAAACTGCATTATGCAGTTTTGTTTTAAAAAATAAGTAATAATATTAAAAAATATTTTAAAATGTTGGTAGGTGCCTACACATGCGAATTAGGTACTCACCTAGGTAAGATACGCAAAAAATTCAGCAGTTTCATTAGAAGAAACGGATGTTTTTTTATATTGAATAATGTGACAAACTAAAAGATGATATGAAGTATAATTTTAATCAAAGTAATAATATTGTACATATGGCTTTCGCTAGCAGGCCATTATTAAAAGCATGACATACAAATGGCGAAAATGATTTTAATGTAGATTTGTTATATTATAAAATATGGTAAATAAAGCAAATCCAAAATTTTATATTTTGATAAAAATTAAAGACATTTTTATAAAAAAAACATTTTAGGTACATTATTAATAAAGAATCAATAACAAATAAACAAAAATCTTTTTCAAAGAGAGAAAAATGATTTAATTAATTATACAAACAAAAATAATTAATTTCAACTATACAATACAACAAAGAACAAAGTTTCAAATTGTCCTAGTTCAGGAATAAATATTAATTTTATCGGAATCATCAAACTTGTGACACTTTATATCTAAAAAAAGCTCTCCCGTGCAAAGCTATATTTTGTTATTTTAATGTATATACAAGTCGAAAATGTTGCCTTAAAATGGTAACATATTTTTATATAAAAAACCATTAAATGTATATTAACTTCAACAAATACGAGTAAGTGGTAGAAAAGCGAATTTCTACTTTAATTTTCCAATATTGTAGAAATTTTAGTACCACAATGAACTAAAATATAAAGTAATGTAGGAAGACGGTTTTATGTTGAAGATAAACCAACGCTCACAAACAACAACAAAGACCAAACTGTCATAATAGAAATATCAAAAACACAACGGTCTCGTCTTGCAAACTTGTGTTTTGATTTTTATCATATCACGTTTTTGTTTGAATAGTAAAACAACGTTTTAAAGGGTTCAACCTGTCTAAAGTTAAATATTTTTAACATCATTCAACCGATCGATCCTCATTAGTGATGCAACGAATACGAATACGAATATTCGTATTCGCCGAATAGTAGATCATCACGAATATTAAAAAAAAAAACTATTTATAACTGAACGCAACGCAAATTACGGTTTGGCTGTGCACCGTGTCCGAACACAACTACGCACTCTATTATCGAGGATTCCCCTAACATTGAACGAATGGATTTACTGAATTCTCAAGTTATCAATTGTTACTTGTTTCACAGCTTAACACGAGTTCTTTCATCTAGTTTCGTTGAGTTAAGGTTGGGTGCTCATTTCATGTAGTTTTTGTTTTGTAATACGTATTGTTCTTTTCATTTTATTACCGCTGTTTGTAAAAGTGTTAACACTTATTAAATATTTTCAAACTAAATCTAATAACATGACCTCTCGTAAGCGTGAAAAAAGTGATATTCGGAAACATTTCGATAATAAATCTGGTAAGTTAAATTAAAATACGCGACGAGAATTCGCCGCGTGCGTGGGGGAAACTGGGATTATGGTCGGGAAATAGTATAAGGAATAGGAAGGGTTAAAAGGAATAACGAGAACATTGGACTGTATTGGGTCGAGAAAGGGAGGGACGTTTCGACTCACCTTTTTGTCTCTTGGTGTCCTTCCAGATGTCACCTCACCAAATAACTGTTTCACTCGGTTGGCCACCAACGCGCGTTAACCCCGTTGTCCGCGGTGATGAGGTAATAGAATGTTTATAAGATGCACAATTAAACACAAGACGAAAATTAGCGCTTTAATAACGAGATAGTGAGACTTGTCAAAATGAAGAACTGGTTGAGTGTAGGATTAATTTTCGATAGAGGCCAATCAGTGTTGCCACATAAGAAAAAGAACAATATTCTGTAAAAAATCGATTTCTGTGCCAACGTGACGTACGAATATCGAACAATAACTTTATTTGATTGTTTTTGTTATAAAGAATAAAGATATCGATTTGTGGACACGACTTGTTAGTGAACTCGTCCCAAAAAAAAGTCGGCCCATTGAGACGAGTTTATTTTGTTTTGTTCGGACTCGCTCTAAAATATCTAAAACAACCCAACATCTCACCTTCTGCTGATCCATTGGTTTTCTAGCGTGAAGATATATATTTCTCTAAGTTGAAAAAACTGGCCCAGAAATATTTTTCATTAAAGCCGTCTACTGTCGCCTCAGAAATTTTAGTTTCGACCGGTGGGGATGTCCAAACAGATAAAAGAAATCGCCTAACGCCTGAGAAGTTACAAATGTTGTGCTTTTTAAACAAAAATTTGCCGGTGGTAAATTTTAATTATTAAATCTCTTAGTAAAAAAGAACAATGGTGTGTTATTTATTACCTAATTGAATTATTCGTATTCGCCGAATAGTAGGTTTGATATTCGTATTCGTGTTCGTATTCGTGAAAGTAGTATTCATTGCATCATTAATCCTAATGCTTTAAAACATTAATAAATTAATAACAACTTTCACTTATACGAGTGTGTATACAGTAATCGATGAAAAAAATATTTGAAAGATAAAACAACGGAGAAAAAATTATTTATATTTTAATAAGTGTGTAAACAATAATTTATTAAGATAAATTATAGAAGACGAGGGAAGATGGGAAACATGTATGGAAGACTTTATAGGGGGACCTATGACCAGTATCAACTGGTTTAAGGATCATTTTATTTGCAATATTTTTGGTTTTATTTTCATAAGTGATCGCTTAAACCAGCTAATATTGCAATATTAGCTGGTTTAAGTGATCATTATTTATTTTCAATATATGCAGAACATCAATGCAACGTTCACAGATTCCACCGTAAGAATATCCACACATTCTCAAAATGTTGTTCTTTTGTTTAAGTTGTATATATGTTATTTATCGGTCTCATTTCTATCTAATATTTGTATAATAGCCATCTATGGTCGAGAATTTGTAATTCCCATGACATATGTCGCCGCTGGTAATGATACCTCTATATTTTTAATGTGGAATGTGAAGCAATATAATTTTTATGTATATATGATATGCTTCCGAATTATTTAACATGTGCACTAGAATACGCCTGAAAATAATTATTTTCAATTTTGTAACTCTTTTTATAGATCACTTTATATTTTAACGATATTTTTTAATATAAACAGCTTTATCTCTGTAAGACTTCTATAATTTATCTTAATTAATCACTATCTCTCTGTGGACAAAATCCGGTAATTGTGTTTTTAGAACATACATGTAAAAATATTGTTAATAATTAATTGTTACCCTTTACAGAATAATATTCTACTCGCCGAATTTGGGGGTACTGAAAAGTATTCAAAATGAGGACTCGGACCCCAGCTACAAGTACTACTACACCGAAGCGAGCAACATCGTGAGTTCAATGAAGAAAACTCTAAAATTATTGAAAAAACGCAGACGTCGCCATTGATAAAAAATGTGGGTAATATTAGAAAGCTTGCTAGAAACTTTCCAGATTGTCTTTTAAAAACCTTATTCTCTCTGTCTTCCTCTTCTCTGAATTTCCTCCCCGAGTTCTCCTCTTCTCACGAGATCCTTATTCTTTACATAATACGCTAATCCATTCAATTCGAATATTTTTTATAAAAACAATGAGTGTAATATTGGTGAATTTTTTAAATAAAAATACTCTTCAAACACTATTTAAAAAAATTCAAAAACAAATAGAGATTCCAACACGGAATATGTGTCACACCTTAATATTTTGAAACTAAGCCAAACGCTTGTTCATGAGAATATGACTAACTTACTGGTCTCCTGGAATCATCTCCACCTATCACTAGGCGAATGTCGTAATTACTAGACCATCAAGCTACTCCTAACTATTATATACACTTGCAGTAACCCTTAAAAATGATGGTACTTTTACATGTCGGTTCCTAAGTATTTATTTATTTATAATAAAAAAACAAGAAAAAAAGATATTTTTATACTATAAAGAAGTTACGGGCGTTACACTAAGTTACGACAGACGAACAGACAACGAAATTATAATAATTGGGATATTAAACTCTTTAATATAAGACTTGTAAATATTGTACATGTGTAAGTTTGATAATAAAGTTAGTATTTTTTTTACGGCACAAGAGCTTGGGGTAATTTGAAACAATAATATTGATGCAACGTATACATATAATATTTAAAAAAATTGCATCAATATCAGATTAAATTAATCTTTAAAAAAAACATATCTTGCATTAAAATAAAATGTGGCAGAAATATTTCATAGACATGTTTCGTTACGTAAGGAAAAAACAAACAAGAAATCTTTGCAAAGTCGGTATAATACGGAACGAAAAAGTTTTATTTAACGTAACAATTGTTTCCCGCCGAAAACGTGCATATTTCAAGCAAAATTCAATGGAGATTACTTAAACGGAAAAGGGGATTCAAATCCCATTACCAGCGATTAGTTCAGTATATCCAGTGGCGCGCGAATAGAGAGATGAAGGGGGCATCGGCCCCGGGCGCTAAAATCAAGGGGCAGTCAGAGAAGAGGGACCCACCACACACCCAGGGCCGTTCTATGAGCAATAGCTCCCATATCGGTCCTAAACTTTCGCCACCCATGTTCGGCATTTTTTAATGCTAAAGTGGCCGTACTCCCACCACCCCGCTGACATTCATGATGATAGGAGCGGGACGGGGAGGCGTCCACACAAAACCTCTTCTCTGCCTCCAAAGCGTAGGGACAAATATTTATTATTCATTAAGTGGGAATTACAAGTTACATATATACCAGAAATGCTACAGTTTAAGTACAAAGCACGAATGCACAAAGTCCATAGTGTGACCAACAAAAGTGTTCGAAAGAGATATGAACCCGGACACAAAGTATAACAAAACGCGACACTCGATACATGAGACAAATGTACATTGGAAAACACAAATTACAATTAAGATAGAAGTACAATAAATAAACAAAGTACATAAAACATATAATAGGAATAAGCAGAAAGATAATAAACACAACATGTAAACATATAACTTAGGAGCCAGATTAATTAAAATGAATACAGAATTGCACCTTAGAGACAGTTAGTAGAATAATTCAGTCCCTTCAGGGAAAAAATTAAATAAAATAACAAGCACAAACATTAAGCGACTCGCCAGTCCGGAGATCCACTGGCCGCAGGTAAAGCCGCGGTAACGATCCTAACTAAAAATCATAAAGCGAAAACTAAAATCAAGGGGCACCGTCGTTATTACGAAACCGTCGTAACATGAAATGTTAATACCAATTTGTGATTTGGGGAGGGAGCTCAAGATTCATGTTGCGCCCCGAGTGCAAGCTTTACTTTGCACGTCCCTGGTTGCGTCTGCGCTGAAGTGTGTCCCGAGACGTTGGTGAGAGCGGATCCAGCTTTGGCGCCAGGGGGGGTCACATAGTCGTGGTCAAGTCCCAAGAAGCTACAATTTAGGGCTGGGTCCAGGTCCACCTAGGTCCTGGACCCAGCCCAGGGGGGGTCGTGACCCCCACGACCCCCCCTGGATCCGGCCTTGGACCTTGGCTACTACAGAAAACGACCTAGAAGGAATTTCGTTATCATTCCAGAGTCGGGAAAACCTACGAGTCGAACAAAGAATGTGGAATGCGAATCAAATCGACGATCCCTACGCATATACTGTCGAATCTGAAAAAAACTTTTTTTTTTTGTTTTACTACCTTAAACTATCAAATATACTTTTTTACATTTTAGGAATATATAAAAAAAAAATCGTTTCAAAAAAGGAAATATTAAAGAATTTTTTTTTTTTTTTTAATATTATCCGAAATATATAGAAAATCAGATGGTTTAACATAGAAAAACGACAATCGACTTTTTGCAGATTCGACAGTATACATAGGGACCGTAGAATGTTCTTAGTTTGTTTGTTAATTAATAAGCTGACAGTAATTTACAGACATATGCAGGTGCAACATTCCCGCGAAACGCTCAATTTCGAAGAATATTCCAAATAAAAATAATATATTTGCTTTCCATGGAAATCCGAACCTCGTGTATGCAAGCAGCTGTATTATTAAAAATGGTGAAATAGCATGTCGTCACCTTAACGCTATAACTTTACGGTAAACATAATCTAATATGCAATTATTATTAATTTATAAACTTTTTTTATTAATTATATAGATCATCAACAGGTTTTTAAACCCTTAAGAGATAAAATTACGGGAACACATTTTCTGACTTAGTTGACCTGGGAGCCTACATGCCTATTATGTCGTGCGGCGAATGTGAACTTTTTCATCTTGTAATCGCTTATTGTAGGTACTATACTTATATTGTATAATGTATTAATGTTTTATTTTAATGTATTATTGTAATTTGTAATTGTAACTGTACTAATCGCCTTGTCCTAAATGACTATCCATTAGGGCCATTCTGACCTGTCGATAGTATTTAAATAAATAAAAAATACTATAAGACATTTTAGAGTACATTCAATTAAAGAAGAAAAAAAATCAATTGGAATATAACAAAAGTGCCACTTTTAGTGACATGCACAGTATAAAAATGTGAAAATACGAAATCATAATGTAAAAAAAAATATAAACAACAGATATGGTCTGGAAAAGGTATGTATTTTGAAAATCATTCTTAAAGGAAACGCAAAAAAATACAATAAAATTATTGTAGGGTCGACGCTAATCGTAGTTTTTCAGTTCATTAAAAAACGACAAATATTGCAGATAGATTTCTGCGTGTTAAGGCGTTAATATCGCCATTCAATTTGATCAAATTGATGTTATGAATCCCAAGAAAAGTTTGAAGGTAACTGATTTTTATAAAATAACAAAGGTGTAAGTGACGTATGTATTTGCAACAGAGCGCTCGAAACACGCTTTCCACAAAGTGACTCATCGATTGAGCATACACAGGTACCTAGTAAATTATCAAAAAAGCGTTTGCAGCGTTGCGCATCCCTAGTGATATTATGATTTATGGCCGGAGTCGTCAATTTGTAAGGGTTCGATTAGTTAGGGTTGGAATGCAGTATACTTACGTCATCGTCTTCCACGACAGGCTCCGTGTAGAGTTCGATGGTGTGGTTGAGCGGGATGGGGATGGTCTCGGGAGACATGGAGCACCTGCGGGAGTTGGTCTGCGGAGTGCTGGAGCCGCCGCGGCTCAGCGAGCGTCTGCAGCCCGGGGAAGAATCTCTGCGAAAGATATATGATGTTTACTAAAGTCACCATAAACTTACACATAGGCAAAGAAAATGTACACATTTTTGTCACAACATGCCTGGACACCTGACACGAAGTTTCCCAATCCTTCGCGGAAATCTGCATCACTGCAATCTTAACCATACGTTTTCCTTATCCTAATTACAAGCGACTAATACATTACAGCACACTACAGGATTATTAATTTTTTGCTCACATTTGCCTTGTGTTAATTTTTACACAAACCTAAAAGTTTACTAAATTTGATTTTCGATGATTGCTATTTAAAAAAGCTTATTATTTATTGAAATTGAATTGAAAACGTAAAGACGACAAATCAATTTCACGCATGTATAATGATAATGTAAAGTAAATAAACAACATATTGATTGATAAAATATACCCAATACACAGTAGGTAATCTATGAGTAAAAAAAAAATACAAATAAATATTGCAGATTCTGAAATTTTTTATCATTAATATTATGTTCAATTTTTATTATAACATTATCTTTGTATAATAAGAATAAGTATTACACTTCGAGTAGAGAATATACATTATGAGACATAATAATAATTAATACCGAACCTATGGGTAACATGAGTCGCGCGCTGATTGACATGTCACTCTCGGGCGGCCGGGCCTCATTAGCGGCTAGTCATCATCAATGTTGTTTTTGTAATTCCAGCCTAATTCTAGCGAGTTACGGTCAGACTTTCGAAACTAGGATACTTGATTTATTTCGTAAAAAATGGTAACTGATTATAATTATATTTCGTATACCTATACAAAGCTGGTATATCTATTTAAACAAAACTTTACCTTTAAATAGCGATTACCAATCAATCATCTAATCACACAATCAAAGTTTATCTCATCACAACCTTTCAATCGAATGTACGTATTTTAATTGATATTACGAAATTAAATTACTAAAGATATAGTGGTTTAAACCCAGAGAATTTAGTTTAAATTTGTAACGAATAACCACAATGTAATAGCTGAGTACAATAGTATGATATTGAAAAAAGTAAAAAAATAATAATAAAAAGAAAACACTCGATTAATAATCAATGTGTTTCGAGGCCAATAATTCCATCATCAGGTGACATTAACAAAAAATAAATATATGAGGGTTCAATAACTAATTGGGGACTAATGTGAAAACAAATTTAAAAGGTACCTAGGTAACTATTAGTTACCTACGAGCCCTGTTATACAGAAAAACATATTCGACTCAAAAAATTAAGGCAAGCCTCGACGCGAATTGCTGTTGTCTTTCAGTAGGTACCCACTTTGGGAGTTTCTTTATTTTCCCAATTTGACGCAAAAGAAACAAAATAATTTTTTCGCTTACGTTGAGGGGTATTGACAATTCTGACGTGGTTTGAGATGAATCCACTTTCACTACGGCTTTCAATTCGTCATTATCGACTGTAGCTCCGGTTGTCCACGGGGCTCGTTATTGAGGTTGAAATTTCCAGAAAGAAGCAATCAAACCAAAAACGCACGGTGCGTTCATTTGCGATACCTGGCCCATACACGTCACTGACATTGCGTGCCGTCTGTGTAGCATTAGTGCCACGATGGAACTCTCATTCGAAAATAACGCGAATTTTCATTTTCTCCATGATCGCAGACACAAAGATATCGAAGAAAATACAAAAGGTGGGAAAACAAACGAATAACTAATAGTGATGGTATTTTAACCGGTGACACACTAATCGTTATTTGAGATTTGTATCTGATTGCATCAATGATTGCAAATATTTTTTTGCAATTCGACGGGCAACCATCGATACTAGACAACAATTGTATCTTAAAATAAAACACAAATCACTTAGTTTTCACCACTATATTAGATTAAAAAATCTACATGTTTCGAAAACAATGTTCTCTTCATCAGGATTATTGTGTACTAATCTTAAAAGTTGAAACAAGCAAATACCCTCACCAACCCCCTCAACCGCTCCTTCACCGTAACATATTTGCTTGTTTCAACTTTTAAGATTAGTACACAATAATCCTGATGAAGAGAACATTGTTCTCGAAACATGTAGATTTTTTAATCTAATATAGTGGTGAAAACAAAGTGATTTGTGTTTTATTTTAATAATAATGTCACCACAAAGTTCAAGCCTTCATACAGAAGAAGAAAAAATATTCTTCGAACAGTTAATTGTATCTTAGTTATCAATTATTGATACAATCAGATACAAATTCCAAATAACTGTACCGAAAATAACCGGTTAAAAATAACGTTTTAACCATCACTAATAACTGATTTTGAAAAGGGAATGTCATGGCTTGAATATGTATGAATTGGAATTTGGAATTTCAAGTCGAATGCAATATATCGAACTTCAAACTAGCCAGTATTAGAAAATGACAATTTCATAGGTAAGGTCAAAAATGAGTATTTTCAGTATTTAATTTCCTGTTAAGTTTTTCAAGTTCCTGAAATTTCTAATTTATATAACTGAAATCCTATGTTACTTGTACGTAAAATTACTAATCCCTTGTTAACACCAAAACAATGGTTATTTCCAAAAGATTGGAAAATTCAGAGCAATGATTGCTGTTTAAACATCTTAAATGTTCCTTAATTTTATTATCAAAATTTCTGTAAGTTTTACTTATATAAAAATGATTGCAATCATTACAAAGTAATTAAGAACCCCCGATTTTTTTATCTATCATACTTAACATTATTGTTTTCTTTATACGAATGTTATATAATGTTGCCCCAAAGTTATTTTATGATTGTTGAAGAATTTGAAAAACATAGATCACATAGATCACTCTATGCAGCGTCATTTCTGATTCTAGCCGTGCAGAGAACAGACTGTTCTTGTACCTCGTCTGAGGATATGGAGCTTGCATAATATAACAAATGCACCCAATAACTAAGCTCAGCAGAAACAATCGACGTCTTTGATTTGACATTGCGTCATCGCCGCTTTCCCAAACAGAAAGCAGCCGAAACACAAATTACTCGCGCACATTTAATTGCCGTACCGGGATAAAGGTTCAACTCAGATAACAAATTGAGTTCGTCTTTGCTTATCCCTATCGGAATCATATTTTCCATGGAATATTTTAATTCAAATATCTATGTCTTTTGGCTTGATGGTACATGATCAAGGATAAGACATTGATCTCTCGTTTAGAAGATTTATCGGTAGAGGTTAACATGGTTTAGTATTATAATTTTCATTGACGGCATCAGGATTATAAAAAAAAATTAAAATACCATTAGTACTATAAAACAACTGCTGGTAATGAATTAAACTAAAAATTCTAACGTAGCAAACAATCAGGTCTGTTCTAATTTCTGGTTTGCCTTATCAACACTTACACTGTCTTAACAATCATGTCTTGACAGTTAGCTATAATACAACATTGTACACTTCGTCAATTTGACGTGATGAATATTATAAACAAAAAGTAATATACATGAGTTTGGTTCACACACGTTTCACAACTAATTTCTTTATCTAAAGAGAATAGCCGAAAATCAAAACGCACCGAACGAAAATTTTTGGCAAATCAAAGATAACAGTTTCACATCTTGTTAATAACTTGAATAAACTATTTCTTAACAAAAATAACTTCAGATTGTTATTACATTATGATAGTTAAGAAATATTTAAAATGAGCTTAGAAAATATATGCATTAGATTAAATAATAGCCAAAATTGTCAAAACATTTGACATTTATTTGTCAAATGTTTCATAGAAACTTTATGTATAGGTACATGATTAAGTAGGTCCCGTCTATTTTTTCTTAGGACTTTGAAACGATGGATTAGTTATAAATCGATGATTATTTAGATTTTTTTTTGATAATATTTTAAAATTTAAAAAAAATGAGAATGCAGATGGATAAGCCAGGAGTTTATGAAAATATCAACATTTAATGCTTTTTTATTATTATTTTTTAATTGAGTTAGTTCATATTACAGACACGGAGTATAAACTAATATGTTCATGGTTATTTATCATTTTTATATTATTAGATATTTAACAGTAGACTTGACATTTATTTTTAAACACTCATTTATTCTTCATTTTTATTTTAGGTATCTCATTACACATTTCCGTCCCTCTATTCATCAACTTTGTGACTCTGTTTTTATTTTAAGCGGTAATCTAAAATGAATCTACACTTTTACTAAAGACAATTTCATATACAAAATATTTTGCCATTCAGTTAATGAAATATATTATGAAATGTCTCAATTGCACTTGTTTTTAAATTGTTGCGAAATAAAGATCCGAGATGAATTTTACACTGCTCATCTTCATCTCTTCATTCTACAACTGGCACCGCATTTAAATCAGTGGTGTGAAGCGCATTCAGGCAAAAAAGCTGTACATTATTAAAAATACTTGACATTTATTTTTGGAAAAATTACTGGGAAAAAAATATTAAAAAATCCTTATTTTATGAAAAAGACGATTTAAAATCCTAGCCGTAATCTGTGTGTACGACTAGTCTTACGGCTTTCGTTATTTTCGACTGCTTCTGTATACAACTTCATGTCAATGCTTCTCCTATTTTACTTATTTACGCGCGTCAAATTTGTTTCTTGAATCTGAAAGAGAATCATTTCTATTATATTCGCGCTATATTTACGTCTGCGAGTTTTTTATAGTTGGCAAGTAAATTTTTCGTATTATGACGTGTTTCTCTAAAAGGTCAAATATTTTCTGTGTCTAGGTTTCTGTAATATTCTGCTGCGTATATCTAGCTTATCTAGCCGACGTTTCGGGTCCCAGTGCATGGTCCATCATCAGGGCTGATGTCAAGTATTTGGTGAGAACTTGGAGCCGGTTTATAGTAATCCTTCGCTTAAACCTCATATTATTGCGTTTTCCATCAATCAAACAACTCGTTTTCGTTAAAAATCTATGGTTTTTAAAAAAGATTACTTACTATAATCCATGTTGATACAACCGGCCCTTACAGAAACGACAGTGTAACTAATTCCATACTTACTGACGTAATGTTTTGTGTGTATTCCAACTGTCAATATGAATTATATATATCATAAATTTTTTTTATTTATTTTCATTTTCTCGGAAACAGTATGACCTATGTTAATGCGTACTGCACGCCACTGTTTAGTAGGCAGTCAGTCACACATACAGTAAATGAGAGAAAAATTATAAAATTTCTCGGCCCGATTACAGAAGCATCTCACCTCAGCTTCGGCATGTTCGGCGCCATGAGGCAGCGGCAGGCATTCAGCGGTACGAAGTACCCCAGCTGGGGCGGCGCGGGCGAGCCGCACGGCGACTGCTCTCGGACGTCCCTGTACACATTGCGGTCCACGAAATTCATCCCGCACAGCACAGATCACACACAGGAACCAAACGGCTTGATACACAAACAGATCTCTTCTGTCTTTCATATAGTTTGATTGTTAAATTAAAATAACTTTTTTATTGTTTTTTTTATTGTGTGATATCACTTCTGTTATCGCTTTAACGAATTATCAATAATATGGTACGTTACAGAGTATAATTTTTTAAAAACACGTGATTTGTCGCAGGCTATGTAACTACTTATACGCATGCTACTTTAGCACGGACGAAATGCTACGGTGATCGTGGGCCAGAGTCCTAGATCGGCCCTAAACCTTAATGCGCAAGCTAGCCGACAGATCAGAACTCAGAGGAGAATCCCGCACCATCTTGTAAGTATAATTTCACTTGTAACCTCAATTCATCCACAGTAATAAGTAGACTGCGAGTATTATTCCTATTACTTGTTTGTACCTTGTGTCTTTCTTGCGCGCTTGCCGCACGTTACACGACACTCGCATACATCGCGCGACATATTCTATAAACGCCGGAAGATTCTGTAGGTACAAGTCGATTTTTTGGTCACGGCAGTTCGAGGATGTGTCGTGTACAGATATCCGATGAAAACGAATTTCCAAGGACAAAGCTGATGGCATCAGACGATTCTGAACGGTCTTGATAACATTGGAATTTTCTTAATTATTTAATTTACTATCTGTAACTCGTCAAAAATTATGGCACTTTTAGATGCCGGCTTCTAAATAATAAGTATTTACTTGTTTATAGCCGACATCCATGATATAGTAATAACGACTTTTATCGCAATATTTGAACATTTTTTATATATTTCCCCTGCTGGCAGCCAATGGTACTATTTTAAACCCTGGCGATTGTATTGGGCGGAATATGAAATGATTAGCGTCTTTGCTAAGTCCAATATTTATTTTTATAGTATTTTTGACCGGTCATGCAGCTTCGGCGGTAGCAACATCATTGCTGGCCCGGTGTTCAAGCCCCATCTCCGGCCGTTTAATTCCGATTTTTAATCGTGAATCGGACAGATAACGTAATTATTATGTTTGATTACAACGTTTTCTGGTATATCGGTACATAACGCATCCTTGAATTGCCATGACCGGAAGCGTCGAAATTCCATCTCGTAATCAAATTTGTGATCTACCAATCGAGTAAAATTATCAAACCCTGCAAAAGTTTAGTAAAGTAGCCAGGACATCAGAAGTGTATTCCACACAAAAAAATAATATCTAATATACCGATCTGATCTGATTTTGATTTCTAATGAATCTGATTTCTAATCCAAAATAATATTAAAAAACATAATTTCGAATGTCCGTCCGTAACTTCCTAGCCAAATAGGTTATGTAATTCCGTCTTCAAAATTAGTATGATAGCTGATTTCATTCCTTTTTAAAAAATGAATATAATTTCAAGATAAATAAATAAAATAAAATATCTTATAGAAATATTATTTACCATTAAAATATTATATAAAGACACTTCAATCGCATTTGGTTAGTTTCACCTTTTTTCAATCTCTTAGAATCATTTAATTCCAATGACTGTAAAATCGGTTTGATAATTTGAAGAAAAAATCGAATTATATAACGAATATTGAGTTTTCTCTCGTACTGCGTTAGAATTACGCAATTCGTTAGCTATGCACAATAAGACAATAAACTAGGTGTAATGCAAAAACTGTGAAGACATTCCGAGATCTGCACTTTCCGTTACATAATTATAATGCTTATTCGAGCAGGAAGCACGTACAGATACAACAATACCTCGCACATAAATCACTTTCTTTTTCATTGAAAACGCGAAAACAATAAAAGTGTTTGACTTAATTTTGTAACACAAGACCGATTGCGTGACCCTAGAGTCTAAATTCAAACTAAGCACTTATAAACATAAAATAACACGCCTATTGCCGATGATAAGAAGATCCTAGCATGCCAGAGATACGGCAGATACTAGATGAGGTAATAAGATTGTGAAGCTGGGTGTGGAAACATCAAAAAACAATTAACAGATAAGCGCAGTCTACACGAAACGTGAATTTTTGTAATAAAGTGATAAAGATGTTACCTGTATTTTTTCGTTGAGTGCATATTGTTGATTATTTTGTGTTTCCTACCAAGAGCAGACATATAAATGTTAATTCAAAGTCAATGGCGAGACTAAATTTACGCTGCTAATAACGATGCTTTCTAAAGCGTAAGTTTAGTTCCAATTTAGGTTGTATTCTCACTACATCTTGTACGAATCTGAACTGGAGTTGGTATGTTAGGGAAGAAATCAGAGATGTTCCCCTACGAACTTTGCACCGGTTAGCGCGAACCGGTTATTAAAATTTAAAACATCCCGTTTTAAATTTTAACCGTAATAAAATCGTAATAAAAATGGAAGTGAAGCCTGGAGCTGGCAGAAGAGGAACGAAAGTAGATTGAATGCAGTGGAGATGAGGTCCCTTAGACGTATGTGTGGTAAATCCATATATGATAGAGTAAAGAATGAAGATATTAGGAATGAATGTAAAGCTGATCGTAGCTGATACATAGAATAAAAATAGGGTCGCTCAGGTGGTTTGGGCATGTTGAGCGAATGAATGAGGAAAGAATGGTAAGAAAGATATATGCTGCAAGTGTTGACGGCGCCAGAAAGAGAGGGCGACCACGGAAGACGTGGCATGACCAGATTAACCAGATACTGGAAGATGGCCCTGTTAGAAGCCTGAACAACCGTCGAGCTTGAATGCTACGATGTATGAATGTAGACGAAGCGAAAGTTGTATGTCGGGACAGAAGAGTATGGCGCTCTATCCTCTCTGCCTACCCCCACGGGGAAACGGCGTGATGGTAAGTTAGTTAGTTAGTTAGAGATATGCTACATAGGTATTATTAATTAATAATCACTTATTTTGGTTCCTTCCGCAACAAATCATTGCAATAGTTCAATATATTCGAGATCACTGCTTCTGAAAGAAATATACTAACATAACTAGCCTCATTCATTAAAGAGTTAAGGTTGTTATTACGGTCGTTAGAACTATTTAACTGTAAATGGTTGCGTCTACATAGGACAAACCAAACGCAATATCGCTACACGATTGAAGGAACATATTGGAGCAATTAAAAACAACAACTCCAATATATCGACAATCTGCGAACATGCATTCAAAGGGAATCTCTGTCACTTCATCAGATTTGACAAGACAAAAATCTTATCAACAGAACCGCACCTTATACCCAGATTAGTGAGGGAGTCCATAAAATTTTACAAAATTTACCAATTTCAATAGCGATGACAGTTAGAAACTATCAAGTATTTGGCGCCCTGTTCTTACGACATTGATTTAACCCTTGAGAGACGTCGCAGTAAAGTCCGCCGACGTAACTAGTATATATTGCACACTGGCGACCTCTATTGCAGAAGAAGTGAACACTCCACAACAAAGTACATATAACTTATGCCCTCGAAAGTAGTAATCAGTCCGCCCTCTACCTCCGCGGGTAGAGGTCGTCCTGATGAGGTTGAATAAGCATTCAACGAAACATCGAGAATCGTTTCTCGGAAAAACATACAGTTCGTATAAAATATCCGCAACCATTTACAGTTAAATAGCCTCATTCATTTTAGAAATCATTCTAAGATTATAAGACCTAGATCAGAATAGATGACTTAATACTTCATAGTCTGGAATAATGATTTAGTAAATATGGCGAGACGGAGAAGTAAATTAACGGTTTTTAGTAAACTGGTTGATAATGTTTTTGGGCGACATCACTGGATCCTTTGCATATTTTGTTATAGTATTATACCTTTGGGAGCTGTTTTCGAACGTTAAATGATGTATATAATATTGCTGTTCTTAAAAATCAAGAGGGCACGCGAATGTTAAGCTAGGTATCTTTGACCTTAATATTGTTTTTTAATAATTTCATTTTATTTGCCTTGTATGTTTCATTTTTAAATATTTTCTCGTAAGTTTTGTATTACGCAGTAACTAATATTTTTTGTTTCTTGCACCGTATTAATAACCTTAACTTATATTTTTATACATTCATTTTATTTTAACATTTTAAGTTACAATTTTATTGTCCTGTACATTAATTTTGTAAATAAATGTATATTTTGGAAGCATGTGTTTTTGTGTTTGGAGCATGTGAAATCATTTGAAAGTACAGATGTGTGCTCGTAAGCTCCGAAGGAATATTTTTCATAACACCATCACCTACCTTAACCAGTGCAAAAACGAGATATACTATTTACAAATTCAAGTAATATATTTTAATGCGAATTATGTATTTTACATTTTTACAGGAAAACAATAAAGGATTCACATACGTCAAAGTCCATTAAGTTGTAACTGAATAAATCACGATCATTTTGTTGAAAAAATCTTAGATTTTTCTCTAAGTTGACATGTCGGATTTCAAACATGTTACGCAGTTAACGGTTTTAGATTGGTAAAGAAACAAAGGCTGTACCAAAAATAAATTATATATAGAGTAGCTTGTTGGTATTGTGGTTAGGACTCTCGCCTCGTGATCCAAAGGTCCCAGGTTCGAACCTCACTTCAGACCAGCAAGTTAGTCCTATTTTCATAGCACAAGCGTTTAGCTTAATTTGAAAATAGTAAGAATATTGAAGTGACACGTATTCCGTGTTCGCATCTCTATTTAAAAAAAAAATAAGTATTCAATACAATCTAATATAATATACACTTTTGAAGCTGTTAATTCGTGGTGCAATTCCATTTTAATTATTTAATTAAAACATTTTGTAACATTTTTCCACTATTTAAAAATAAATAGATAATTAGTGGAAAAAAAGTAAAAAAATATTTTATTTAAATTATTCAATACAGTATTTCAAACGCGACGTAAATAATTCTAACGAGTACAATATGAAATAAATATTAAAATTATTGTAAAGACGAGAAAAAATATTATGACATTTCACTTTCCGATAACATATCGATTAAAATTTCACGAAAATAAGCGAAAATACTTCTATTCTTCAACATTACTCAACTCGGTTCTATTCATATTATTTTGCACTTATTTCATATTCGGAATTTGTGCGAATACTGGCACACGAAGCGAGGTTGGGAAACCAGATCCCGATTTCTAGAGTTCCGGGAACTCCGTTCCGCAGTTCCGAGCCAACTGAAGAGGAGCTCGATCGGCAGCTCGCTGATGACCGATGACGTCCGAGCAAGGTCTCTCGAGTCAGAGTGAACTTACTCGCAACACGCGACCTACTTACTTATTACGCTTATTCGCCTTTACTTTCATGGTAGTTGTCCAAACGTTTAGGGTATGACTGGACAAGTGTCGGGATCATAAATCGAAACTTATATGGTAATGGACACGTGGGACAGCTGATGATGGTAATTTACAATTC
The DNA here is from genome assembly GCA_016648135.1 of Agrypnia vestita. NCBI lineage: Eukaryota > Metazoa > Arthropoda > Insecta > Trichoptera > Phryganeidae > Agrypnia > Agrypnia vestita. The sequence goes on from JADDOH010001934.1 coordinate 92,614, forward strand.
CGAAAACGGAGTATTAAAATACCATTTTGTTCAATAAAGAAATATTATATACAGAGGGTGCCAAAAAGTTATACACACCTTAACATGTGCTTCCTATGGACTATTACGAATTTGAATTATATAGCATCAAAGCTATTCATCCCGATCGTTGGGTCGAGCAATGAGAGTAATGACCATAAACAACGTGTAAGAGAAAGAACAAGAGAGTTTGTTATACCACGAACATTCGATAAACTAAATAAATAAATATGCTCGATATTTTGCATAGTAAGGAAATCTCATGGCCTAAAAAAATAGGGGGAAACAATACATTTCTGTACATCCAAAAGTACTTATTGTATATAATATGTATATACAATATATACGTAAAAGATATTTGATGGAAATGTATAGGGCGCAAACAAGCCGTAAAAGCTTGTTGGTCCTGTGGTTAGGATTCTCGCCTCGTGATCCAGAGGTCGCAGGTTCGAATGTCGAAATGTCGGCTCACTCCAGACAAGCAAGTTAGTCCTATTTTCATAGCACAAGCGTTTCGCTTAATTTGAAAATAGTAAGAATATTGATGTGATACGAATTCCATGTTCACATCTCTATTTAAAAATAAAAAAAACTGCTGTGCACTTTGGCATGAAAATGGAAAATAAATAATAAAAAGGAAAAACACAGAATTATAGCAACGATATGCTAGCGTCGTTACGTGACAAGCAACCCATAAAAAAGGCGGAGATACAGTCATCGTTCGAGGAGCGCAATATCATTTTAAAGTTGTTTAAATTTGAGAACATCGTTGAAGTACGATATAATGAGGACGTGAATTTGAGACGTGATAAGTTTGAAACCCATGGTAGTGGCCCCTCCTCCGTGATAGATTTCAAGCCTCCACTCAACGTGAATTTCCTTTGTGCACTCCTGATTTAAAACCGTTGAACTTTAATAACTTTTATATTAATAGAAATAGACCTTAAGGATGTTGCGTTTCGTAGAAAACCATCTACAAAGCAAACAGGCATCAACCTCACAGGACACATTGGGCAAAGTTGTACAGTTCACCGTAATCAAAAGTGTATGTATGCAAATAATTTTAGCACTTGTTGTAAATGTAAAAGTCAAATTTGACCTAAATTCTTCCCTTGATTTCAGTGTAAATTTGATAACCCAAATAAAACACAGATTTTTTTTGTTGAAATGTGCACATAATTATTTGGCCACAGCAGGTGACAGAAAAAAAGAAAAAAGGCGCGGTTTTCGTTAGAGCTCGCGCATAAATCTTGTTGAGACTTGTCGGGTCTGTATGTTTATGTGAATCACATTACACAGATATTCGTCAGGTCGTATGTCGTGGCATCTCTTGGTCTTCGATATTTCACCCATTTTAAAACTGCAGTAAAATCGAATTACATTCGATTTAACGGTAGTTTTAAATTACTTGGGTTCAAATTATTATTCAGAATATTTTGAGTTTGTTCAAATCTTTCAGAACAGTGCTGGATTTATGTCACAGAGACATTATTAATCAATTAGTGTATATTATAGATATCTCACAGAGACGAAACTGTATTAATTATGGGAAAGTAGGTATAGAAGTCATTTGGGTGTAACAGGACTTATGACCTGTCTTTTTATGGTTGGCTTAAGTGATCACTTTACACAATTGTAACATTCGCCATTTCCACCCATGATAGAATATACCATGCTTATTCATTTTTGGAAGTTGTATATATGTTCAAATTGCGTGAAGCTTTCATATATGAGTTGTAAGCGCCTTTTCCATGCGGCCTGTACAAAGCCATTTTCATTCCCCTAAATCCCCACAGATGTCGCTAATGAGAAAATCTACAATTGATTTACGGAATTTTGGGAGCAATATCCTTTATTGTGTGTAATGAAATGCATGGTATATTCTATCATGGGTGGAAATGGCGAATGTTACAATTGTGTAAAGTGATCACTTAAGCCAACCATAAAAAGACAGGTCATAAGTCCTGTTACACCCAAATGACTTCTATACCTACTTTCCCATAATTAATACAGTTTCGTCTCTGTGAGATATCTATAATATACACTAATACAGAAGCAGTTTAAAAGATTTTCCTTTGGTGATAAATGACTTACCCCACCACGTTCGAGATGACTCTCCGTTACTGATAACGAACACGAATTTTTCTAGACAGGCCGAACAATTACGGCACAGATCGATCTTAAAATTGAGAGAGATTATTCTACGCAAGTAGATCGTATAAAGGATGCTTACTTCAATATTAAACATTGCTTCAAAAATAAAAAAAAGACTAGTTAATTGTAAGAATGTGTTATTTTTGCATGATAATGCAATGTCCCATACTGCTCGGCAAAAATACAACCACATTTTTAGCGCAGTTAGACAATTTCACAGTAAATAGAAGATTGAAGCGGAGATTGGTAGATTGATCATCTTTAAAGACACACCGTCTATAAAAACGGAATTTTCATTTTCATTATAATGTTGGAAGTGCGTAGTACATTGTGAAAGTGATTATTTTAATGAATAAAACTTTTTACGAAAATTTCTTCCCTTGTTTGATTTTAACATACAATGCCGCAAAAAAGATTTTTTTAGTTACCCAGTAGATTAAGTAGAACTGACGATTTGAAAAAGTGATATATAAATACACCAAGGTCGGTTTCAGAGTTAATGTGCTTCGAAGAAAAGAAAATAAAAAACCAAGCGACACGTTTAAAATTAGGTTCTTTGCCATCTGGGCTGAATATTTTCAGCAGTTCGTCATTCAAACACTCCAAAAATAAGTTTCTATCCCGGTGACTAGTCACAACACCACAAGAAAATAGTCTAGAGGAGAAGCACGCGCGCACACTCGAACAACCGCGGACTTTTTCAAGTTAAAAACAACAAAAATTGTGACATGTGCCAATCACGCGCTATTAAAATTCCAGTTTCCATTTTTAGCCATGTGGGTGTCATACACGGCCGAAAAGCTTTAATCACCCTTTAAAAAATAAATAAAATGGTTTTAGCTCATTCGCATTCTTGAAATTGAGAAGATGATTTTTTAAAACGCGTTACATGTCTTAGAGATACCACCAATCTGTCATACCACCCCTACACAGAATGCGTTTCTTCCTACAATTTTTTTCTCGTTGGTGTCAAAACGATACTAAATACCTATAATAACTATATCGTACAGACCACTCGCTAACCTCCCGCAAAGTGTTCCGAAAGTTTCTAAGGCACTTTCCATCGGAACTATTTTTAGCACCGTTTCCTGACATATTTTACAGAAAATCGTCCGAAAACACATGTTCTGTGTTATCTCCAAATATCACAGTTAATACGATTACATTGCGTTTAAAACATTTAAAAAAATTAATTACGGAATCTAAAAAAAAACAATTAGCCCCAAAGCATCTTACCAAATGCCGGTTAATATGTAATTAAAACAATGAATATTATATTTATAATAATACCTATACAATATTTAGATGATCAAAAACGAAAATTTTTATGCAGGTACAACTTAAATTTCAATCATAATTTTGTGGAACAATAAATATTATGAAAAAATAAAAGTAAAATGTCTTAATTTAACATTTTAATAATTACAGGTAATCATTTAATACGAGCTACTCCTTCAGTTCCGCTTAAAATACGGAGTTTGTTGGTAAAGATTTTGGTAATTTAATTATTTAGTGTGGGAACAATAAATTCCCGTGATTTGAATATCTAATTAAAGTGCAAACTTCACCCGGGTGAAACTACTCTATTTAATTTTACATTATTGAGATTTTATTTAATTATATTAAAAGCAATAGTAACCCACGAACAAGAACAAAAGCACTAATTGCTAAGTATTTAACATCAAACACATAATTAAATGTCTCTCCGCCCTTTTTTATCACAGAATTAACATAAATTTTAATACATTATAGAAAAACACAAAATTTTTGTAAGTTTTAAAAACTGTTATAAAAGAAGCTTTCAATAATAAAGAATAACAGCATAGATACAGCGGGAATAATGTAATAACGGTTGCTCCCTTCTCTTTTTCATATTTATCCCGATTGTAAATATTTAGAAAATTCTTGCACTGAACTGTATTGCGATTGTATACACAATTTTCACATAACGTAAATTTGTGGATTGAATATGATAAAGCATACGAGTAACAGAAAGCACATTGAAACTTAATGGAAAAGCACGCGGACAGACGATATTATGGAACGTGTACATTGGATGAGACTTGTCTCAGAGACTCTCGAAAACGCTTAAAGGACAGAACTCGGTTGAATGCGGAAGGAGTTATGACTCGCTAATGTACTTTGTAAGCAGAGTAGAAAGACGCATTTGACTCATGCCGCCTTCACCGACAAGCGTCTGAGTTTAGAGATGTTGTCGTCGTTAAGCTCGCTACCCACGTAATGATATTTAGTTTGAAATCGCTACGATAACGTAATGATATCGTAGTGATTTCAAACTAAATTAAATCGGACCCTAGTGTCTGTATATACCACCAATACACGCGTCGATCGTCAGTTCTCTGCAGAAGTTACTAATTTTTTTCATTTTATTCAACTCTTTTTTGTACGCAAACGGTTTGCATAAATAAATCGTAACGATTTATCTTTACGTGTGTAGCGAGGCTTTAGCCGGGGTCGTCAGAAGTCGGCTCCCCGGAAAAAATTCCCCGACTATTTTTAAAAAAAGTTATATTTTAATCACTCGATAATGATCTATGTATCGTGGGTGCTTTATAAAGTAACGAATGTATATGCTTCAAAGGTCTGGGTCGAAGCTGCACCCTCAATATAGGATGCACATGCGAACCGGAAGCATTTATGAGGGCGGTCATTCTTTCGCGAATTATATCACGTTTTCTCGCTCTAGCGCATGCAGATAAGCTGATCGGTGCTTCATACGAAAACGGTGTGTGAAGAGTATTTCTTTATTTGCTTTCGCTCACAATCGCCCGGAGTCGGACTGTGAAGTCGGAACCGGAAACCTGAATGAAAGTCTCATCCGTGTACACGTATCATTATAATATTAAACAGTCCAATAATTTACCCGACAGTGACGGGCTAAACCTTCATAGTGTGTGTGATTGCGCGATTGATATTCGATTATGCGGTGATTGGTAACTGAAATTTAACTGTTGTCCAGTATACCAATGGTTGCCCGTCAAATTACGAAAAATCATTTAACAATCAACTCTCAAATAAGGGATACATAATCATAGTTAAAATAACGATTTCGCCCGTCTGGTCCACGAATGATGGAACCGTCGAAAAGAAAAGAGAGCGAAAAGCGAATTGAATTATTTGTGTAAACCGGAGACAAACAGTTCAGAGTCAAATAAATGTCCCGTGTTGTGAGTTTGCGTGAGAAACGCACGAGAGCTAGAATTAAGAAGAAATGTCTGGGGGTAGACTCTGGTCCCAGACGAACGCGCGAGACTTAAATGACACGTCTCTCCGAAAATAACTCTATTCGATTTGTCTAAATAAAAATCATCAAAACGAGATCATCGAATTGGCGTAGCAGTAACACATTAGGTTTTTTGATTTTCACACACAAAAATAAATTCTAGTTAAGATAAAACCAATAAACAAACACAATCAATTTTGATATTGAAAGAAACATGAAAGAATCTCGAAAATAGCAAACTGATATCGGAATTTAATAAAAAATCTTCAATTTAGAGAATGCGAAGTCGATGTCTGGACGTAAAAAGAAGCCGCCATTAAAATAATGGAGGCATTTGAAATGTAGCTATAGCAACGTAAGCTATAAAGATAAAAATGCATAAATAAGTCTAGAGAGCTAATAACAACTATCAAGCGAAGGAAAACTGCATACTTCGGATACATAACTATACCGTTATGTGTATGCAAAGATACATGTTCATAATGCAATGATACCATTTTATAATATATCATGTGGATATAAATGTTATACTTTAAATATTAAATTGATTGATAAATTTACTTTAATTGATAAAATGTATTTATTTAGATTCTACTGATGGATGTTATTATTATTTGATTTATTTCCAAAAATATAATTGTTATACAATGAGCTTAAGACTACAAACTAAGTATACAACGTATATATAACACGTAACAACATGTAACACCATATACCATATAGAGTTATGAATCCCCAAATAAGAATGATCTTGAATTATAGGGGTTTACACGGTTATCTTAGGTTAACGTTTCTCATATAAATAGCTTCGTCTCTATAATTTATCTTAATTACATAATAATCCCGCAGTGGACAATCCAGTAATTGTGTTCTCAGAACACACATATAAAAGTATTGTTATAGAGTTTAGGAGAAATGTAAGATGCATATCTCTGTTGTATTTCCTTTTTTGAATAACATGCTCATTAGTTTTGTTCTTTATCTGATAGTGATGGTAAATTTTTATTTTGTCCTCTTTCAAAAAATGAAATAAGATTTTTTATACGGAAAATGTAAATTAAAAAGAGGAAAATCTTTAAAAATCTGTTTGGTTGGATAATCTCTAGCTTTATTTGAATTCATTACTCCCTTTCTTTTAACTCGTAGCGTCTGCTTGCTTGCTGCGAAAAAACTATGGATCGATTTTTAACCCTTTTCCCGTGATCCAATCGAGCTGAAACTTTGCAGGCAGACTCGAGGCGACGATAAAAATGATCTAACAAATTTTCGTTTTAAAAAATAATAATTATAGTATATTTTTGAATTTTTCGAAATTTTTTATTACTCCCTTTCGTACCGTCGCCCGACTCAAGCCCAACGCGAGGGGTAAGCGCCAAACCTGTTTCAACTAGTAAATGAGAAAGGGAGTATAATAACTTGGTTTTTATGGGTTAATTTTTTTACTACCTTTTGGATCGGAATTAATGGTTTGAGATGTATACTCTCCAGTCTAGTATTCCGTAACGTTATATTAATTTAACCAATGCATGATATACAATGGACGAGCCTATTTTCTTTAGCACAGACCTCGGTCTTATGAAGGGATAATGAATAACCACTTTCTTTCTACTTTAATATAAATCGCGGATACATTTGTAATTTTTATTTATTTATTTTATTTACATTTTCGAAATATTATTAATCCCACAAAACGTCTTCAAAGACGTTTTTCTGCTGGTTCATTTTCACAATTTAATGTTACTAAATATTATTCATTTTATAACCAGAAGAGATAAAAAAACAATTTAAAGTACAAAATTAAAAAAAAATTAAGTACATAGTAAAATTTTTTTAGTCAAGTAAAAAAAAACAATTTTATGTACATTTATATAAATAATAAAACTAATCTAAATATAACAAAAACTGATCATTCATTGGCATTAAAATAATATTACACACTACATCATTACAATATTAATACAGTCCATATATATAATTTATGTCGTTTACTCTCAACGACTTTCTAAGTTCTGCCACTGAATTTGGAGTCTTTAGGCCAGCGGGAAACGTGCTTTGTATTTTGTTCAAGTACATGGGAACTAGATATTCAAGTGTCCTCAGCCCATATTTATTTGTTATTCTTGGAACAGTTAAAATCTGGTTCGTATGAAATGAAATGTAAAAATATATTCTTTGTACTCACTGTGTATGCCCAGCTAAATAAATCTCAGCATTAAGAAATATGATATTTTACAATTCATATGCAGAGAAGATATTATAAGGTAGTAGAGGTATAGGTAGAAAGAGGTTGTCTTGGCTGCGTAACCTCAGAAAATGCTGATGGTCTAATACTGAAAATTATAACTTGGTTGCCAACCTTCCACAGAAGACGGCATATGAACAAGAAAAAAGAGTTTTGGCTAGAGATAAGCTTGCCTGAAGAACGTTTGTGCAGTTAACCTCGGACCTTAGTTGCCAGTAAGTGAAGAAATGTGAAGATGATCATGGAAATCGTAAGTCTTAAGAGAAATTTACGCAAACTCAAACTGCTGAGACAAGCAGTACAACCCAAATTGAATACTAGGTGTGAATAATAAATAAATAAAATAAATATAAAAATAATAATATCTTAAAAAGCCTAATTCTTAAGTCTAGCTAATATGGTTGATCAAAGTCGCCAGCAACCATTCAAGTTAAAACCATTTTCACAACATAAAGATATTGATTCGAACCATCATGTTTACAGTTAGGTATGTTGTATTATTTATTTTTAAAAAAATGATGCTACTACATACAATGTTCTTTTTAATGTTTTCCCTTATATTACTAGTGAAAATGCAATAATTTGAAAATACTGTAAAAATAAATAATAAAAAAACTGCAAAGCCCACTAGGGCGTTGACGAATATATAAATAATAATAAAAACTATTTCGTGACAATCTATGCGTGTATGCACACATTATTATATAGCTATTACACAGTAGATTGTGTGAACTTTCCCCCAGTTTGGCAATAATTCTATCGGTGTAATAATCAACAGTTACTTTTGTTCGCACATTGTCAAAATATTTCCGTTATTATTCACTCACGTATCCATTGTTCAAACAATAGTTTAGAATGTCTCATGACAGTGTCGTGTCACGGGACATAACTGTAATCTGCGATCTTACTAATTGAACCGAGTTCGCGAGTGACCTGGAGGGAGATGTCTAACGATCACTATACTTGGCGACGTCGTTGCACACTACGTGATCTGCTTCATCTTCATATCAGTAATGGCACACCTCGGCCTGATACCTCAATCAGATGAGACACGGCTCGTAACGCCCCTGCAAGGATCTCGGTCCTGGGTCGCACTCACGACTGGCTCTAAAGCACTCTCTAAAGCCAAATGCATGCTTCCATCTTTCGTTGCGTCTCTCTCTCCCAGGTCTTCTTCGTTCTAAAGTTGCACGCACAATAATATCCTTTTGAAATATGAACAAACAATTGCATGAATCTTGAAGTTTTTCCGAATTAACTAACCATCACGCTGCTTCCCCGCTTCAGAGAGGATCGGACGCCACACTCTTCTGTCCTGAAACACAAATTTCGCCTCAACCACATTCATACATTTCATGCAAGCTCTTTGATCGTTAATACTTTTAATCTGACCACTTCCAATATCTGGTTTATAATCTAATAATCTTATATTTCTAGTGCGATCATCATTCTCTCCTCTCTTATTTTCACAATTCTCTTCTCTCCTCATTTATTCGATCAATACACTATTCACTGTACTAAGATTAGCTTTACATTACCTCCTAACTTGTTTATTCTATACTATATTTCTAAAACTATGACATTTTCTTAAACACAAAATCACTCCCTATAAATCAATATATTTTTAATAATACCAACCGGTTTCGGAACCACCATTCCATCTTCAGGGGTTACCCTGAAGAAACTGCAGAAGGAATGATGGTTTCGAAACTGGTTATTGTTACCAAAAATAAAGCGATTTAAACCAAATTAATTTGTGATTAGTTTAATTTACATTGAATAATCAAAAGTAATAGCCAATTACAACAGCATGATAGGGTATATTAAAGGGAGATGTATATTTTCAAATATATAAAAGTACTTTTCTGCGCTCAGCCTTCAATTTCCTATCCGAAATGTCGCAGTCAATCCCAATCGCTGACGGCAGTCGACAGTTCAAACGTTCAAATTAGTTGTCGAGGGGTAAAGTGCATTCGTCAGCGGTCATCAAAGTCCAATCATATTAAAATTAACGGAATCTTTGAAAATCAGACAAAAAAAACAACGATGACGCTGTGAGATAAACGAAGTCTACCGAGATGAATTTTAATAATGTTTCAATAAAGAAGAAAAATATATATTTCTTAAATATATATGTATTTAATCGTATTTTTTGCGAAGTTTAACTTAAGGATTTTCCATGGATTAAGTGAATAAATAATTATTATACTATCGGAGAGTCGTTCTAAACCCGGTAAGCTGTAACAGAACTAGTCCATATTGCTTAACAGATTCCGATCAAAATGATGAGTCCAAAATGATCAAGAAACATCGCCCTAAAATCAATAGTTATGGAAAGAAGCAACTTCAAAATTTACATTTTTTCAATATTTCCGACAAATATTTCGTAAAAAGTTGGACTATCATTAAAGTAGGTATATTATATCGAATATTAAAAATTCATTCGTTTCACTACAAGTCAAATAAAATGCAAATAACTTTTTTTTTAAATAGTTAAAATTTCTGCATGGTTTTAACAGTTTCATTCGACTTATATTAAAACGCATTAATTTTTAGTATTCGATATAACTCAATTTAATGACAGTTTTACCGAATATGCAAGAAATATTGAGAAAAAATGATATCAGGACATCATTGCTCGAACGTTTTCGACTCATAATTTAGGGGGGAATCTTCCTGTAAAGTACTGTGGACTAGCTCTGTTACACCCGTGTATGTGCGTGGTGGAATAATGCGGAAGAGACGAGTGTTGTGTGTCAAGACAGAAGAGTGTGATGTTTTATATCTCTGTCTACTCCCTGCGGATAAATAATAGTTAATGATCATAACGATGGGAAGTATGTGAGAGACCGAAAAATTGCTATTATAAATTAAATTAAGGGAAACGACTTTAAAATAATACAAGGGAGGCAAAAAAGCAGCGTACGATAGCCGAAACGGGCGACCATTCAAGTCAAGTCGCGAACAATCTGTCGCGCGCGGACAGCCGTCGGGACGCTTGCTACGGTTTATTATATATTATATAAGAGATAACTTATTGTATACGTTAATAAGGAATATTTCTAAAAATAAAATATAAAGGTATCATTACCAGTTGAGAAATCTATGTATACTAAATTTTAAATGAGAAAAATAACAACAGATGTCTCTAGCAGAGGCCAGTGCAATATATGAAATGTTCTTGATTCGAAACTATATATAGAACTTTTAAAAATTTGATAATGTTTGGATGTTCTTACGATGGAATTGGTGAACGTTGCATTGTGTAGAGTGATCACTTAAGCCAGCTCATACAGATTGAAAGCCCTGAGCCGTCGTATAAGAGACTTCCATCCACTTCTCAAATATAGATAGCTTCGTCTCTGTGAGACTTCTATAATTTATCCTTAATTATATTAATAACGTTTTATTTTCAACATAACTTAGAAAAACACCAAAATTAACGGTTATTGATAAAAAATTCAATAGCCATAAAAATTTAACTTTGATTATCACCATAATGGTAAGAAATTTTCGCATCTAGCTTGAACATTTTCGCGTCACAATGAATAAGTTTCCATTTTTTTAAAGATTAACTATAAAAATTTAAGCAAAGGAGAAACAAAAATGTGAAAGAATCATTAAAATATCTCTACAAATGAATCAAATATGGAATTTTAAAATTGCGCTTGCGAAATTAATTTGTTTCATGCGACGGTCCAGCGTGTGACGCCACTTGACCTAGGTAACGCGGTTCGAATTCTCACTTAGTGCATTGGTGCGACGATCTCGACTAGGTCAAATGACGTCACAGGTGGCACAGGCCACAGTCGTTCCTCGCAAAAATACGTAAGCTTAAATATTCTATTATTTCTCAGTCATTTATTGACAGTTTTTTTTGTTTTGATCTGTGTTTTAATTTTATTGAGTAAAATATAGTATTACCGTTGCAATGAAAGTACTCCATTTATGCAGATAACCCACCACCAATAAAATAAAGGGGACTATGTCTGTTTGTATAGGTGGTGTTGGTTACACTCGGTATAAAAAAAAAACGTTAAAATATGTGGCCGAACAAAAAGGTCAGACTGGGTATTTGTGGGAGCCCGGTTTGAGAACCGCTTGCCGGTCAGACGTTCTCACTCTGCCCGTCTCGATTCAATGAATCCTAATTTAGTTGGGTAGGAACGTCGCGATGATTCTGGGATATTCCGATATGTAATGGGAGTGTTCAGTCAATGGGTGAATGCTAAGTAAATCGGCCCTACTAAATCTCAACTGAGACATCGATTGCGATATCTGATTAATGTCGATTCAATTTGACTTCTGCATAGATTATTATTTATGTGAGAGTATAATAGCTTGCTTTCTGGGTTTTAAAATTGGTTTAAAAAATATTATAATAAAATGATATTCTGCTAGTGGCGTTCTTTTTGTCAGTATCGGCCAGCGTTCCGAAACGATTGTTTTTGTAGGAAGATCCGCTTCGGGGTAGGTAGATCTGCAATGTTGGCCTATGTCTGCGTAAAACCTATTTTGAAAACATAATTTACTATTTAAATAGTGGTGTTGTTCCCTTGACACTACCAAACTAACAAGAACCGACAGATTATAATTTCGCGTTTCACCACGCTACGACAATATTACTCTATAGTAATAATAAAAAATAATAAAAAATACAAAAATAATAATAACTAGACCGAACGGTTTGTGTCTTGGATAAACGTAGGGCAACCCTACCGGTGATAATAATATATTTGAAAATATAATTTACGAAACTGTTGAATTTGAAATTTTTCTCATCAAATGGCTCTTCTTGAAATAACTTCAAACGTCAATAAAGAGATCATAAATAATACAATGTTGTTAAATTTATCAGAACATAAGACTTACGTTTAGAATTTAAACACTGCATAAATTATTTACGGATATACCTTCAATAACGTAACGAAATGTAGTGCACTCCATTTCTACTTATTTCAAATTAACAATATTATAGGTAAAGAATTTATTTATTTTACTTTACTTGGATTTATTGCGCAACATTATAAACATTAACAAAACAAAGAAAAGCAAAAAATAACTCGAAAGTTATAATATTGACGCAATCGGAGTTAACTTTGTACATTATCCATGAAGATCTTCAGAATGGATGGAATAACACTGTGATTACACTACTTGAGTTTAACTTACTTATATACTATACTACTCGAAATTCGAGAGTTCAAGAATCTATATACTATAATGAAACTAAAGTAGAGTAAACCTAGTTTTATTCCATCCATTTTGAAGTTAATAATTGGTCAACTAAGGAGCAATGCAATTAGCTGAAAGTCAATAAAACAGCAGTGTCGAGTTTGCTAAATTACCAATATATATCAATACAACATATTGCTTTTATGACATCACCTAAATGGCAGACAATGAATGCGATTTGATCATTTTTACAGATGGGCATTTATATTCATAAGGCGGCATACTGTAATGTGAACTCCTACGTGAGGTTGTAATTCAGGTCACATTGTGAAACAGAAAATGAATAGAATGAGTAGAATGATTATAAGTTGCGCACTGGAGGTAATTAACATTATTGACATCGTTACTCTACTCACAGACACGACACGATGTTTCCGACAGTTAACTTTAACGTGGCCCTGGATTTAAACTAAGATACTTCACGGTGTGGTTTTAGGAACTAAGATTGGAACTTTTATCTTCATCTTCCCCCTTTACGGTCTGGACGGGCAGCTGGTGTTTGGCGTCCCTGATTTGAGCTATTTCGGGAACACGACTGGTATTTTTTAAATTGCATAAGATATTGCGCTCTCAGTATTGAATAGAACTTTTTTTGTAATACAAGATACATCTTGGTGATCAGTCTTTCGGCACTCGCGAGACGTGTCCAAGTCACCTTAATTTATACCATTCTATGCGTAGAAGTAGAGACTCCATTAAGAGGGTCTACTTTAAATCTGTACTCACACATCTCACAAACGATAAGAATATTACGCTCGTCAGTTTTTGTTAAAAATGCCTAATTTGTAGCATGCATTAGTGGGTGCGCTCATTATGAAACGGTATTCGCTGTTCGCAGTCTAACGTAAGATTTTGCAAATTCGTTTAGCAGGAATTAAAGTTGTAAAAATATATAACAACATATTGTCAAATGAATATTCTATGTGCTATTACTGCAAAAAGGCACTAAAAAAAATCCTATAAAATAACATAAAAGTGAATGGCCGCCGTTCTAATTATGGTCCTTTATTTGTCACGGACGGACGCCCTCAGCTGCCGGCTGTACAAAACAAGGCTCAAGGCTCATATTTTACCTTCGCTGATCAGAGATAATTAGACCTACGATATGAAAAGAAATAATTACGCAAAGGCATACCATAATATAGATATTATAGATGTTAAGTAAGTATGTTTACATTTTGTTTTGATTTTTTTGAAAAATTTATGTTGAGACCAAAAATGTTTACGCACAAAAATAAATTGACACTTTACACCAGTGTAATTAATATACAATTTTGCCGACAACGAATGAGCGTTATTAAAATCATTGGATTAAGATTTAACAGGGCAAGAAAATAGGAAAATGATAAACCAAGAATTTTCTTTTAAGATTTACGATATGAAAAGAAATAATTACGCAAAGGCATACAATAATATAGATATTATAGATGTTAAGTAAGTATGTTTACATTTTGTTTTGATTTTTTTGAAAAATTTATGTTGAGACCAAAAATGTTTACGCACAAAAATAAATTTACACTTTACACCAGTGTAGTTAATATACAATTTTGCCAACAACGAATGAGCGTTATTAAAATCATCGGATTAAGATTTAACAGGGCAATAAAATGGGAAAATGATAAACCAAAATTTTATTTTAAGATAATTAACCATTATAATGCGATTTTGTAAAAAAAAGTTGTAAGAAACGTGGAACATCTGATTACTAACAGTTGTAATAAGTTGGGAGCTCTTACACACCTGCAAGCTATGAAATGTAAATAAATAATTAGCATAATTAAAAAAAATCATAACATGTAAACAACAACAATGAAAAATATAAAACGTTCGCTTAAGTTTTCCCCGAGCCGTTGAAAAAAATCTCAAATTTTCTCAGAAATCTGAGTGTCTGTCTAGTCACCACGCCTCCGCACAGCGTGGTCGGATTTTTTTATATTACGTGGAATAACCCGTGAGACCATTCAACAAAAAAAAATTGAAAACATATTACAGAAAAATACAGTAATTATCGACTGCTTTTTAAAGGTGAAAACACTTTGATAATATTCACTAGCCACTACACACACGAAATAAACACTCTGCATCAGGTACATAGCGCACTAAGACTACGACACTTCACGTCGAATCGCGGGCGTCTCGACGCCTCTGCTTCGGCGGGAAAACCCAGCGACGATCGGCGTCGCACTGAGAGCGAGGCCTCGGGGCGGACGCCTTCGTTCGTAGTTTGCCGCTAGGTTTATTTACGACAACTCGGAAGGCGTCTAATAAATCACGGGAAATGGGGTAAATAAATAGATTTGGGTGCAAAAAAAAATATCTAAAAAGTTAGACGGTTTATTTAAAAATGATATTGTACACGATTGATACCTAAATTAGCGCGGGCGACCTCTTGGAATATGACGGATAACAAGATCAATAAATTTGAGTATTCCTAGAAAAAATGTGAATGAATTTAACTTAAAAGTGATTTTTAATCAAAAACTAGAGACAAGTGGGCGGATATTCTAAATAAAAAAAATAACAAAATTGATTTTCAGGTGTATTCTAGTATGTAGGTACATGTAATAATTCGAAAGAACATCGATATACGTTAAAAAGGAATATTGCTAAAAAAAAACTCCACTTTGAAAAATAAAATATAGAAGTATCTATCATTACCAGTTGCGAAATCTACGTATACTAACTTGTTAATGAGAAAAAAATAATGACAGATTCCTCTAGCACAGACCAGTGCAATGTATGAAATATTCTTGATTCGAAGCATATTTGGAACCTGCTTATACAGGTTGTTAGCCCTAAGCCATCGTACAAAAGACTTCGATCCACTTTTCACATAAGTAAATAGCTTCGTCTCTGTGAGACTTCTATAATTTATCCTCAATTAAAAGAATAACAAATTGTATTTTCAGAAATCAATTAATAGTAGATACCTATACATTATCGTTTCGGAAATGCAATTATCGAAATATTTATTATATTTTATTAAAGCCAAATAAACTAGCATAGCTAGTTACAAAAATTTTACAGGTAGGTTCCTGTCTTGATAGTGAGTTGAAAATGTTCAAGCCCCGTGACCTAATATAAATAGTTATGAAAATATGCAACATCAAAGTTTGCATTTTTCCCAATATTTCTGACTTATTTTTTGCAAAAAGTTGAAGTATCATTACAATAACTTGTATCGGTTTTGAAAAATTCATTCCCTTTAATACAAGTCGAATAAAATGATAAAAACACCTTGCAAAAATTAAAGATATAATTTTTTACAAGGTTTATATAATTTTATGTTAATTGTATTGAAGCGAATAAATTTTAAAAATCTTTATAAGTTACTTTAATGACACTTTTTGCAAGAAATAAGTCAGAAATATTGGAAATAAATGCAAAATTTGATGTTGCATGGTTGCTTGAATATTTTCGACTCATTATCAAGGCAGGAATCCACCTGCAAAAATTTTGCTACCAGTTACGAGATATCCTGTATGTATTTCAAATCATGTTCAATTTGGTTTAAATTAAAATTACACTTAAAAAGATGCTCTTCGATCTGGTCACGTCGCGCGTCATTGCGAAATTTCACAAATAATACAGCCGGTAGCGGAGGTTTGAAAACATGCCACTTAAATATGAAAATAACCGCGATATCTGGCGAATGGTGACACGAATCATATGCAGGCGAAAATAAAGCGGTTATTCTATTCCTGGCCCGCTCTCGTCTCGAGGGGGCTGTCTGCATTCGGGCAATTTCGAATTAACAAGGTAATTGAGTGACTATAAACAAATGCAGCTTACGATAAAAGTAATGCTCAAACAGTAACTATGGCATCGGTGTAGCTGTCAAATGTGACATAATTGGTCTTTCCATAATCATATTTTCGTAGACTCTCGATTATAGGAAGAAAATGAATTTTGTATGAATCGCAAATAAATAGGATTTTATTTTTTACTCCCTTTCTTTTAACTCGTAACGTCTCTGCTTGTCTACTTGTCGTCTTGTCTACTTATCTGACGAAAAACTTTGGATCGATTTTTAACCCTTTTCCCGTGATCCAATCGAACTGAAACTTTGCAAGTAGTCTCGTGGCGACGATCAAGAAGATCTATCAAATTTTCGTTCAAAAAAAATTAATCATTATAGTATAATTTCGGATTTTTAGAAATTTTAATGTTTTTTTTAAATTGGAATCATTACCAAAGTTTGATTACTAGCAACGGCGGCCCGATAACGTCGTGGAATATTTTCTAAATTTGAATTACTCCGTCGGTATACATAATAGGTACTTCACTACGAATTTCGAAAATCTAAATTGACTGACAAATGTTTTTAGAATTTAATCTTCAAAGCATGAAGTGTCTTATCAAAGCTCAAAACATCTGACATTTTAGAAATATATTAAATTACTGTAAGTTTAGTGTTATGTTATATGTTTTAATTCGTCTTTAATTGTTGTTATATTTTACAAAGTAAGGGAGTATAATAAAAACTTGGTTTTTTATTGATTATTTCAAGTTTTAGTTCTACAGTAATAACAATTCTTTCATACACACATTTACGAAAATAAAATAGTGAGCATATAAAATATGAGAATAAATAGTTAAATAGGTCCAAAATACACCACATAGATACGTATTAGTTAGTATAATTAAACTCGCCGAGCACTCCCCAGCATATATGAAAATAAATATGCTATTAACTGGGATTCCCGAAATTTCGTGATTCGGGATGTTCACAATTTAACGGAAGAATTAATGTAATTTTTACTATACAGAAATGCAAAAATAATATTTTATGTGTATAATACGCATTTAGGTACGCAACAAGGCGTTAATCGCACTCGACTTAAACTGAGATATTTGATGTAAAAATGTTGTCATTTAAACTAATGTTAACGACTGTTGGTCAACTTGTTTTGAAAACAAAAATACTTTGCAAACGTCTGGGCCGCTTAAACTATTTTTGTAATATTACTTTTCGTCCATGAATTTAACTGTAAATATTTATTTATTTATATATAGGGTAACACGTCGTTTCAGAAAACCTCGTATACGTGTATCAGTGCTGTGAGATCCGGAATTATTATATTTACGTTAATTGATTAACTTGGTTGTAGTGTTGAACTATGTTGTCTCTACGTGAGCCCAATTATAATTCAATATTTTACTACTCATATTAAAATCACGCAGAAATAACACAGTTTATGTTTTTCACATCATTTATAATTTAAGTTTTATTTTTAATTTAATGATTATCATGAATAATCTCTACAACGTTAAGGTCAAATCATCAATAAATACCTGCGGGGTGCAGTGAGAACAAAAAGCATGACTTTTTCCTAAGCATATATTTTGGAAAAAAAAACTGAAATAAGAGATATATATATCTTCTAATATTCCAATCACAATAATTAATCAATATTATCCAGATTTTAATATTTCATAATGTTTTACCAGATAAATATTTAAATTTGATTTTTTTTCAAATATATGTTTAAATAAAAGTCACGCTTCTTGTTCTCACTGAATGCCCCGGATAAATACTAATCATCCCACGATTGGCAGAGATAATCAGACCTTTTAATTCTTTTATCCTGGCACACCACTTTTGCTTTTTTTTAAATTATTATTTTTTTTTTTTTATTAGAGACACTAACAGGATAATAGGTACATGATACTCTGATAATAAACATTATAGTGAAGACTATGCCCATTATCCCAATTACAAGTGTCTTCGGCACGCTCTAGTAACATGTATTTTTGCAATTAATTATATTTTACCACATTGCATTAATACATCTTCTAATGCACGCTCTCCGATTTTTGAAGCTCTTAACAGGGGAAACCTCCAATATTCGGTTTAACCGATCGTCAGATCATTCGCCTCATATATTTTTTTTCTTCACCATTCTCTCCTCATTCGTGCGTTCCATGTGACCAAACCACCTCAGCGATATTTTCTTTATTCCATATACCTACCTACTATTTAAAAATGAACAATTTAATTTTTAGGAACAATTGGAAAAGGATATTTAATGTTTAAAAAAACATGTATCAAAAAATATTGTAGGGAAAATTCAAATAAAACGTATAAATTAATGATGCGCGTGCATAATAGATAATCAAGTCTTGAACATGTTGTTGAGATAAATCTTATTAATAGACGATCAACAGAAAGACGAGTTGCTATTTTGAACCAGAGATAATTTCAAGACCACCACTCGACTTTTGGTAGGACATGACAAGTTTAACAGGTGCTATCATTGGTTTCACTTAAACACTGGGATTTACTAACTTAGCGCCACTCTACATTTTGACGTTTAACATATACGTATACGAATATCATCATCATCATCACCTACATGCCTTTGTCCTAGTAGGGTTGGGGAGCCAAAGACTCGACATGGTGGTTCCATATTCACCTGTTTTGTGCTGTTTCCGCATGAATTAACCATTCCAGACCCATTCTGTTTTCACATAATTTTATACGCGAAAATGTATCTATACCTATAAAACTCAATGTCTGTCTGTCTGTTCTCTATACAAATCCACACCGCTAGTCCGATTCGATTCAAATTTTGCATACTTATGCTTTAGGACCCGGCGGGTAGCATAGGTAACAATTCCCCCTATTCTCATACCCCATTCCCGCCCCCTGACATATTTTCGATGCAAATCTGTACCGTTTGATCGATCGAACTCAAAATTTGGAAACTTATTCTTAAGAACTCGGCGGGTAACATAGGCAACAATTCCCCTCTATTCCCCTCCTCCTGACATATTTTCGATGCAAATCTGTACCGTTTGACCGATCGGACTCAAAATTTGGAAACATATTCTTGAGGACTCGGCGGGTAACATAGGCAACAATTCTCCCCTATCCTCATACCCCTTCCCCACCCCCTGACATATTTTCAATGAAAATCTGTACTGTTTGACCGATCGGACTCAAAATTTGGAAACTTATTCTTAAGGCTCGGCGGGTAACACATGCGACATTTATCCCCTATTCTTTTAACCCTTCCCCTCCCCTGATATATTTACGATGCAAATCTGTACCGTCTGACCGATCGGACACAAAATTTGGAAACTTATCCTTTAGGACCCGGCGGGTAACATATGCGACATTTTCTCCCTATTATTTTACCCCTTCCCTTCCCCCTGATACATTTCCATTGCAAATCTGTACCATTCGACCAATCGGACTCAAAATTTGAAATTTTATTCGTTAGGACTCGGCGGATAACACAAGCTACATCTCTCTCCTCTTTTACCCCTTCCCCTCCCCCTGATATATTTTCGATGTAAATCTATACCGTTCGAATCAAACCATTGTTTAGCTCCACAAATTTATTTTCAACTTAATCCTTAACCCGTGCAACGCCGGGTACGAACAGCTGGTACGTTATAACATTAACAAACCAAAATGATGGGAAATCATTCGAGATTTTTTTAAATAAATTATTTTTTAAATAATTACTATAATTTATTTAAACAACTAAAACATAATAGGAACCATAATTAAGTTATGTAAGCTATTTAAGTTACGTGCGTATTTTTTGTACTGGCGCATTTCTGAATGAAATCTATTTTTGAAAAACGTTCAATAAGATTAAATACCTACTAATGGCGTTAAATTATCATTCTCAAAAACCAATCCCATGGCCGCTACCACGATTTTAAATAAAGTATTCTCCTTTATTATTGACGACTTCTTTCTAACGTTCAACAAGTTTTCTGAAGCGTGTGCAGTATTGAATCGAAAAATTCGTCATTGGAAGAGAAAGTGGTGTCGAAAGTGCTCACTTTTGCCTACTTGATATCCCATTTTGAATGCCTGTAATAAAATTAAATAATAAAAAAATATATTAAAAAATGATAACTTCGTTTACTTTCAGTATTTATTTATAAAAATTAAAACATTTTCGATGCTAAAGAATTATATTCAGTAATTTTACTACTAAACTAAACTTAAGACTAAAGGACGGGGTGAGAAGTGGGGTGGAGATTAGTGTCGGGTGGGTATGTGGGCGTGGTCATTAGGCGCAGAAGAGGGGACGTAATAGCGCTAAAGTTCTAATCGTTATAAATAAATGGTGAAAGTTTAGAAAGTTATAATTTTTAAAACATATTTTTAAAATGGCCTTTCACAAAGTTACACAACAAATTTCAAAAAATATTAAATGTTATGTAAAAGCAAACGCAATATTACACTTGTTAAAGCTAAATTGTAATGCGTGTTCTGAAATTATTGTAAAATAATATAATATTTTGTAAGATACACTTTTGAATACATGTACTCGACGCACCGACAAGAAGAATAGTATACTATGCACTGTGTCACTCACTCATTAATTATGCAACTGTCAGTTGGGGTGGTGCAGCTTCTACTATCTTAGATGCATTAAGCAAAGCCCAGAAAATGGTATTGAGAGTTCTTCATAAAAAGCCATTTCGTTTTCCTTCAGAAGAACTTTTCAGAGAATGTCACGTCCTGGACATCAATCAAATATATTTACTCAACACTTTAAAATATTTTTTCCGACATAAACAAGATCACCAAAAAATAACTCACTCACACTCAACAAGGGCACAGGTGAACAGCGAATATCTTGTACCAAAATTCACAAAAACATTTTCACAAAGATTTCACCTCTTCCAAGCACCAAAAATATTCAATACTCTTAACACTACACTAAAAACTTGTAGCCATAGTCTCGCATATTTTTCTTCAAAAGTGAAACTATGGCTGCATGAAAAGGGAAGAAAGCATGTCCAAAACCTACTAATATAAACTCCATGATATAAACTAAATTTGAAAAATACCAATCCTACAAGAACATTTACTTTCATCTTTCTAAAAACTTTTAATTGTTTTATTTTATTTTATTAAATATCCTATTCAGATCATATTTTTCCTTTGTCTATAATAGAATTAATTAACACCATTATTAGATTGTAAACATTTAATTATTACTATTACTCAATTTTAATTGGCAATAATATTGATTCACAAATGTTATATAAATACTAAATATTCTTGAACATTATACTACTGGAAGAGCACTGTCTGCTATAATACAGTAAACTACTAGTGTAGCAGGCAGGGCATCAAATCAATTGTAGTGTTTACTTGCTGCCAAGACTCTCAGCAATAATGAAAAAAGCTTAATTTAATTTTGTAAACACTAATTGTAAACTTTGTAAACTTTGTAACATTGAATAAATTGTAAACTTTGTAAACTTTGCAACATTGTAACATTGTAACATTGTAACATTGTAACATTGAATATTTCTCACGAATTTATTTGCCAAATGTTGTTGATTTATGTAGTTTTCTGTAGCCAACGGAGATCCAACGGAGAGTTGTGTGGGCCAAAATAATTCAGCAAAATGAATGATCCGAGCATAGACATTACAAAAGCGTCTCTACTGAAATACTTTAAAAATCGCATGTCTTAAGAAGAACAAATTAATACGAGTATATAATATTAGTCTTTGAATACTATAAAATTTGTGTTCCAAAAATTAAATTAATGCTTCAGTAAACAAGTCACGCAGTCCCTGCGCGTGAAAATAAAAAATCGGAAAACTAATTGGACTATTCGTGGCTAATTTAATAACTAATTGGTCTACAGCTTGTTAACAAACTTCACTTGGCACGCCCGTGACAAGTGGTTCATAAAATTACGTACAGCTTTATGCTTTATGTGCAAATTTTACGAACATCTTTGTTCCCACCAGTAAAAAGTTCAGGGACACGTTTTTCTTCCACCACGAGTTTTTTTCAATCACAAAACCTTTCACCCTTCATGTCAATACAGAAACGCCCCGATATTGGGATCAGCAGAAAACGTATGTAAAATAATCACGTAAGATATCCCTAAATGATGTCACAGGTTTAGGAGGTACCTAGTAAATAAAATAACATTTTATTTATATTACAGAAATATAATTCACTACGCTCCAATTTGTCAACGTGTTATTTATTTACAATATATGCTTATGAATATCGACTATATCTTCTATTATTAGGTCCTTACATATGAAATTGGCGTTTTGCCGTACTGGCAAATTTGATCTCAAATATCTTCTCTTTGGTTAGGAATTCCAAATCCAAATTTATACAGCTATTTACTCATGTATTTGTGTTTTGAAAATTATAATTCATTTGTTTTTTCCTCAATTGTTTTTTTCTTTGCGTCACTCAGTTTACAAAATGAAAAACTTGAAATATCGCGTTATTTACGAGTACGAGTTCCACCGTGGCACCAGTGCTGCAGAAACGGCTCGAAGGATTAATGATGTATATGGCGACGGTGCCGCAAAAGAAAACACAGTGCGTTTTTGGTTCCAACGTTTTCGTTCTGGAAATTTCGACCTGCAGAACAAGCCCCGTGGACGGCCGGAGACCAAAGTTGATAATGAAGAATTGAAGGCTATTGTGGAAGCGGATCCATCGCAAACCACATCCGAGTTAGCTGCAGGCTGCGGTGTTAGTGATAAAACTGTTTTAATCCACTTGAAGCAAATTGGTAAGGTGAAAAAGCTTGAAAGGTGGGTACCTCACGAATTGAGTGAAGCAAATCAACAAACGCGCGTTGACTGCTGCGTTGCATTACTCAACCGGCACAATAATGAAGGGATTTTAAATCGAATCATTACCTGTGATGAAAAGTGGATCCTGTACGATAATCGGAAGCGCTCATCGCAATGGCTGAACCCTGCCGAACCAGCCAAACCATGCTCCAAGCGAAAATTGACTCCAAAAAAGTTACTTGTGAGCGTTTGGTGGACTAGTGCTGGTGTCGTTCACTACAGCTTTCTTAAATCTGGCCAGACGATTACGGCAGATGTCTATTGTCAGCAACTGCAAACCATGATGGAAAAGCTAGCTGCTAAACAACCGAGGCTGGTTAATCGCTCTAGGCCACTGCTGCTTCATGATAACGCTAGACCACACACTGCACAACAGACGGCTACCAAATTAGAGGAGCTTCAATTGGAATGTCTAAGACATCCACCGTACTCTCCGGACCTTGCCCCAACAGATTACCATTTTTTTCGAAATTTGGATAACTTCTTGCAAAGGAAAAAATTCAACTCCGATGGGGCAGTCCAAACCGCCTTCAAAGATTTTATTGATTCCCGTCCGAATGGTTTTTTTAGTAAAGGGATCGATGAACTACCTATGAGATGGCAAAAGTGCATAGATAGCAATGGTACATACTTTGATTAAATAAATATATTATAATAAAAAAAAATCGGCTTTATGTTCCTCCCATACTAAACGCCAATTTCATATGTAAGGACCTAATATTATTAGGTATACAGACGTGTAGAAGAAATTATTTGGAATATTTTGAGTGTGACCAAATTTTTCAGAACAGTACTGGATTTTTGTCACAGGGACATCATTAATCAATCAATATATACCTATTTTCCCATAAAAATACAATTTCGCCTCTTTGAGACATCTGTAATATATTGATTAAGAAATTATTTAACAACATCGCTTCCATATAAATACACATCTTATATTACCATCTTATATGATATTGTTAGCTTTGAAAATCAAAATAATTTTGGTTCTGTGACGTGACCTACAAGGGGGGAGGGGATCTGGCATGGAGTGACACCTTGTGACATAGTTACACGACATAGTTGTTAAAATTTCACGAAAACCCTGTGTTTTCTTTTATTTATGAAATTTTTTTTAAAATTTATTTAAAAATTTATGAAATCCGCCAAGTCGGGTTATGAACTTTGGAACTCGTGCAAAAGGTATGAGATATCAGGTTCTTTTAAGCTGTCCTACTAGGAAAACATCAAGAGTAAATAATATTTTTTTCATTTTTTTAATTTTTTTATTTGTTTACGCCCATTAGGCTTTTACATAAAGAATATAAAATAAATTTCAAAAAGCACATACACTAAACAATATCTGTATAGCACCAAAACATGAGTATAAAAGTTAAAAATATAAAGTAAAGAGCAGCAATGTGTATAGACTTTTACCTAAAAAATATAACATAAAATTAATAAGAACATACATTAAACAATATTAGTTATAAGTAGCAAAATATAAAAAGTATCAGGAATAGCACCAAAACATGAGTATAAAAATTAAAAATATTGAGTAACGAGCAGCAATGCGTATAGGCTTTTACATAAAAAATATATCATAAAATTAAAAAGAACATACATTAAACAATATAAGTTATAAGTAGCAAATTATAAAAAGTATCAGGAATAGCACCAAAACATGAGTATAGAAATTAAAAATATAAAGTACAAAGCAGCAATGTGTATGAAAAATATATATTACCCACCATTACATATTAACAGTTGAAGTAAGTAACGAAGCAGTATTGCCTCTTTAAGTGTAAACTTTACTTTCTCCAGACTGTCGACGAAAATGTCAATCATACAACCATATTCATTACCAGTCCCCAATATTCTGTGTATCACAGAATTTGATTGATAATTAGTATTGCAATTGTTGCGATGGAATGTGACAATTTGTCGAGTTCTATGTGTGGAAGGTATATTATAATCGATACATGCTACAAGGTCAGGGCTGTCCAACATATTATTTACAATTTTGTAAAGAAGAACTATATCATAATTTTTTCTTTTATCATATAATGTGAGTAATTTTAGTCTCTTCAATATGTAATTGTATTCTATGTTTTGTGTTGGTATGCTTAACTTGTAGTTAATGTATTTGAGAAATTTGCGTTGGACACGCTCAATACTGTCTATATGCCCATTATAATATGGAGACCAAACTGATGAGCAATATTCTAATTGGCTCCGATATGTATAACATTTTAATACTTTCAATTGATTGAAATGGGCGTGATGTCCTTAAAATAAATCCCAGCAATTTTAGAGACTTACAAGTTATCGCATTTATATGATTAGTAAAAGTAAGTTTCGAGTCGAATAATACCCCTAAGTCTCGAATACAGTCAACATTTTCTAGTTTGGTGTTACATACGGAGTATTCAAAATTTATTTTTGATTTTAATCTAGTAAATGATATAATTTTGAATTTATTTAAATTTAAGTACAGTTTATTCGTTTCACACCATACGGAAAGAGAATAATTGTAACTAAAAAAACTTTGGAGAAGTTGACTTCATTCAATTTTGAATATAATATATTTTTTACACTTCGGGTGAGTTAAGAGTTAAGGAGATAAGCGACAGCAAAATGTTTGCATTTTTCTTTCAATATTTATGACTTATCTCTTGTAAAACGTTAGACTATCATAAAAGTAATTTATATCGAGTATTAAAGATTTATTCGCTTTAATACCAAAAACATAAAAATATCAAAAAGATTTAAATTTCTGCACGGTTATAATAATTTTATTTGAATTTTATCAAAGTGAATGAATTTTTAATATTCGTTATAAATTACGTTCGTGATTCGTGATACAACTTTTACAGAAGATAGTTCAGAAATATTGAAAAAAAATGTCGCTTATTTCCTTAAATTGTTGACAGTTCACACAAAACCCCTACACAAATAAAAACTCCCCGATGTTTTTGTGTAGCGGTCCAGCGCCGGAAAATATCCGCTGCCATTTTTCTTTAGAGCCACCCTTCTTGGGAAGAAGGAATTATCTATCTCCCGGTGGTAGCCATGTCCTGACATATATCTCTTATGAAATCCCTCTCAGTCTAATACCCAACACCCGGAACGGCTCCGCATCCGAGCAACAAGTCTACGTCCTGTAATATTAGGTCCCTACCAATGAAATCGCCGTTTTCTAATACTACCTCGTTTGAAGATCGATATTCAAATTCAAATGAAGGTCGTATTAAAGCTATGACATTCCTTTTTCAAAATTAGTTATTCATTTGTTTTCGCGCTGTTTTTTTCTCCTTTATATTGCTGTCTGCGACCAAGGAAAATATGAAAATTAGTGTTTTTTCTTTATACGAGTTCCGTCGTGGTGCTAATGCTGCATAGACGGCACGCAATCTCGACGATGCGTATGGACCAGGTATTTCAAATTAACGCACTGTTTGGTTTGATCGCTTCCGTTTTGGAAATTCCGACCTCAATAAACAAACCCTGTGGACGACCGGAGACTGTAGTTTTAACGAATTTCGACGAATTAAAAGCTATAGTGGGATCCAATTCATCTCAAACTATGTCAGAATTAACTTACAGCCTTCAACGTCGGTGACAAAACGATAATGACTCATTTTCGTCAGATTGGAAAAATAAAGAAGCTCGCAAAGTGGGAATCGTATGAACTTGATGAAAGAAAACAGCGACTCGCATCGAGGCTTTCCTTTATTTGTTGAGTCGGCACATAAATGAGGGAATTCTGAATCAGATTGTTACTTGTGATAAAAAGTGGATCCTGCATGATAATCAGAAATATTCATCGCAATGGTTGGACCCAGGGGAAGCAGCCAAACAATGTTCCAAACGCAAACTGAGTTAAAAAAAACTGCTTGCGACTGTATGGTGGACCTGTGCTAGAATTATTCATTACGGCTTTTTGAAATCTGGCATAACAATTACTGCAGAGGCATACTATCAAGAATTGAAAACCACGGGGGAAAAGCTCGCTAACAAACAACCGAGACTTGTCAGTTGCTCTAGTCCACTACTTCTCCACAACGACGCTCGGCTACACACTGCACAACGGACTGTCAGCCACCTACCTTGCCAGACCTTGCACCTACCGATTACCATTTTTTTTGGAATTTGGAAAACTTTTTGCAAGGGAAAAATTTCAACAACGATGAGACAGTGAAAAGCGCTTTTAAAGAGTTCATCGATTCCCGTCCCCAGGATTCCCATAGCAAAGGCATCAAGAACTTCCATTAAAATGCCAAAAGTATATCGACAACAATTGCCAATACTTAGATTAATTTAATATAAATTTTTCATAAAAAACTTTTGAATTTTTCTATACAAAACGGCAATTTCATAGGCAAGGACCTGATAGCTTGCTCCATTTTATTGGCTCTGCTATACCCTCTAATCACAGCGTCACATACGCGACACGGAAGAATTCTTCTGGACGGGTGGAAATTCTTCTCTCCATACGACCAACCCGCCAAATATCCACCCACTGTTGTGATACGCAGGTTTTCTTTTTTGGGGGAGTTGACTTCATTCAATTTTGAATAGAATATATTTTTCACACTTTATACTTACGACAATTTTCTTTTCTAGATTTTTGTATAACAATCTGCTTTAGGCGTCTTATTTCTAGAGGTCTATTTTACACGTGTAAAATAGACGCCTACAAAGTTATTTCTATGCGTCTATTTTTTAATTTAATATTTCTAGGGGTCTATTTTATACGTGTCGTGTCAAGTCTTCAATGTATACATAAAGATTGGAAAGGCAAGTGTGAAACATAATTTAGGTTATTTGTTTGATATTTCTATTATTTATTTATATATTTAAAATAACTCTATATTTCTAAAATTGGCCTTTCCACATTGTCGTACGTTAGTTCACAACAATTTTAGCTAGTTATGCTCATCTTCGAACTAATTTTCTGCCCACAGTCACCGGAGTCATGATCAGCGCGCTCAAATAACAATGACCGATTCACCTTGCGTTAATTACCTTCAACCGCCGATTCGTATAGGCAGCGTGATTCCATAAGCCATTTAAGCAGTCGGTTCGTTCCACCCGCTTGCTCATTTTATCTTTCGATGACTGTGTTTCAAATTTCTCACCAATGTGTCATAAATATAAGTAGGTAGGTACTCTTGACATTCCAATATTATTACATCAGCACCCTTAATTTTGTCTATTGGTATAGAAATGGGTTTTTTGATATTTATTTACCTATTTATTAAATATTATAGTAACAGATGCAATAAATTAGGTATTACAAAAAACAACCAACAAAAAAATAATTCTCGCCGTCTGAACGTCGGTTACACTTAAAATAACATAGCCTTATTTATTTACGAAACACATACAGTACGTATTACCTACCATTAAAGGAAAGAAAAACAACAATTATCTTTAACAACTATCTGAAGTTGCGTATCCAATCTAGATAAGTATCTTCTGCCTATGTTATACATAATATTTAAATTCGATTTGATACCGGAAGGTAGGTACCTATTCTATGTAAATTTGAAAAAAAAAATATTATCGGGCTTTTACCGAGTCAGACGATGAGTTTCACTATTGCTTGCCCAACGTAAATTGGCGTGCGGCGAATTTGGAACTAAAACCCGCCCCGCCCGCACTCGGCGGTAACCTCTGGCCCTGTCATTCAGTTCAATTTTGTATTTGCTCGGGAGCTGTGACATCTTGATTACCAATGTACACTGAATTATTATGTCCAAAACATCCTAAACAGTCCGGGATGGTGCAAGAATAATTGCCAATGAAGTATTAAAGTTTTGCGAAGCTGAAAAAGCAAATAATGGACCGATATTACTGTCTGACAGTTTTACAGATAGAACGGCCGCCATTACTGCTTGGTTTCTTTAGTGCTGCCCGACCAAATTTCTGTTAAAGGCCACGACACCGGTCACCGGACATTCTGTATATTATGTATTGCATAATGAATTTACACCCTGGCAACTTCTGTTACGCGACAGGGACGCCCTCCCTCGCGCGCCAATTTATAATGGTCGCATTCTAAGATGAAATAAAATAAATATTTTCCATAAAAAAGAAAGAAAAAAGAAAGATTTTTACCTGTTTATATTGCATTCCAGGACCATACTCTCTTTCAATGTCTCCAACAGATTAACTCCTGAAAAAAGTATTTTAGAATAAAATAAAAATAAAAATGTGTATGGACTTCCGCACAAAACAAAAAGAACACAATTCGATGACATCTGCGATTGTGTGAAGTCAGTGGACAAAGTTTATTTAGTGCACAACGACACAAGTTATTACCACTTAGATGCGTATTTACACTAACAATTAAGACTCGCGGTGCGCTCTCCCGCTTGTGTCAAAAAAATAAACAATCTGATTGAGACGTGCTTGTTGGTGTAGTGGTTAAGACACTTGGCCAGTGATCCAGAGGCCACGGGTTCGAGTCTCATTCTAGACCAGCAAGGTTGTCCTATATTTATCATAGCACAAGCGTTTAGTTTAATTTGAAAATAGTAAGAATATAGATGTCACATATTCCGTATACACATCTCCTTTTTTAATAAGAATTTAATTAATTAATTAGATCTTCCATTCCATCCCCATTCATTCTTTCTCATCATTTACATTTAAATCATTTACATGATGGTTTAACTCGATGTTTACATCTAATTTAACCATCATATAAATGATATCACAAAACAACTATTCAAAACACTTGGATTCGTTCTCAGAACAATGAAAGAATTTTGCGATACTTCATTACCAATTACTAGGTACAAATCTCTAATAAGAAGTTGGAATTCTCATCAACAATCTGCTCACACAATTACAAAGTCCACAACAACACAGCGGAAAAAAATACTTAGATCTGTGACGTATAGACAAGGTTTAAGTGATTCTCTTGACATACACAAGAGACTCGAAATTTTTTACCTATCTCCCCAGATAAATACGAAAAATTATAGACCTAATGACAACTCTACACAATAGTCAATAACAATGTAGGCACCCCCTCATACTCCCACAAATGCACATAAACATCCCTGTCTCATTACTGAGATCTCGAAGCCTATTTCACACTATGTCTGAAACACCAATCTAGGCTATTTCTAGGTTATGATCAATCACTATTACCACAGTATACCCAGAACAGTAGTTTATCTCCGGCCTGTCGGCGAGTTATTAGCCTACTCTTGCGTTGACGCTAGGTCACTTTATTTTTATTTTTACTCCCTTTCTTTTAACTCGTAGCGTCTGCGATTCCGACGCATAAGGTAGATACTAAACCCGAATAAAATTCAATTTCTTTTAATTGTTCAAAAATTTATGTGCCGATTTTAATGTTTATGTGGTCCTTTTCGAACTCTGCGAAAGACCTGCTCCATCCTCTCTATATTGGCAACAAAGTCATGAGTAAATTTCGATCAGTCGCATAATTTCTGTAATTAGTATACCTAGTTTCTGCACTTAAATTGCAAGAACGCGGATTAACATCAACGTAGACTTTTAAAAACTCACAGTCTTTGTGATAATCAACACACCTTTTTAGTAAAGCACCACAAACATAAAAAAGGCATTTTTTTCAGGAAGCGCATTTTTTTTCTAAAGCGGCGGCTGCGAGCGCGAATGGCACCGAAGGCACGGCCCTTACTGCCGCCGCCTTGTGCCCCCATACTCTATGTCAATGTGTGCGTCACAGTGCGTGGGTACACGGCGCCGAGCACGCACTCACACATTCTAATGGGTAGCGGCCAGTTTGTATGAAGACGTATTACTGTTCTTAGTATACTGTGCTATTACGCCATATCATCCAGGAACGGCAACCTTGATGTATTCTTCAAGACACAGGTTCAGTTCAAAAACGAAATATTAATTAATTAAGTTGACATACACAGACAATACACGTTTACCCTAGAAAAACGTGTATTGCACCTAAGACCGCTACTTGTCGCGCGATGCATGGCGTTGACCTTGGAACCCGCGCACAGCACATTCGCGAGGCAATACCGTGCGTAAAACTTGTTGCTCTAGGTATAACACATTTCTAAATCGTATTTGTTAATTTGCGACTGAACATTATATTTATAACTTCAATATAACCAGCTTTCTATACTAATGATAAATTAAAAACGTATATATTAAATAACAAGGATAAACATGATATTTAAAAAAATGGGGTTTATAAATTGATTTTTAAAGATTGTAATAATTTTTTGTAGAAAAAACTTACAATAGAAATTTTGATGATAGAGTTAAGGAACACTTAAGGGGGGGGTAAGATTAATTCGTACAAAAAAACGCATGTTTTTGTGACGACACAGTTAAAATCTCTTTATTAAAACCAATAGTACATTAAAGTATGATATTTGAAGAATATTGTGTAAAATTTTTAAGACGAAATATTAAGAAATACGGCAATGGCAGCAATTATTCGGACGTGTCTCGGAAAAAAGTAGAATTGCGGTGTCCATCATAACTTGGTGCTAAATCATCTGAAATCAAAAAATCAAAGTTCATTTGTTAGATAATAGATTTTCCCAGGTAACGCTGGGAGGGTTTTTTGAAATTTCAATTTTTCAATTTTTTGGAACACTTTGAAGGGAAAAACGCGATTTTTTGCGAAAAATATAGACTAATTTGTTATTAAAAAATAAAAATTAATAACAAATTTGAAAAAAACTCTCCAGCGTTACCTCGTAAATTATGTACAGAAATAGTATTCAAAATTTCAAAAAGATCGGTGCAGTAGTTTTGAAGTTATGATGGACACCGACTTTGAAAACGTGAGATGTGGGGAAAACGATTTAAAGTTTTGCACACTGTAAAATTCAAAATAAAACTCAACACTTATTTTATACTTACACATAATCGTCGATGCCATGTTCACACGGTAAAGAGCTTTCATCATCAGCATCTGTTTGTCCTTGTCTACGCAAAACTCTTCCAATGCAAATAGCACGTCCGGTAGTCCTCAGGTGAGCGCGTCTCTTAGCTGCCCGAGCAGGTATGGAAAATCAGTCTGAGTATCGCTCAAATGTTCATAATTTCGTCAATTTTGCTCCGATTGACTTGAAATTTTGACACAATATTCTTACGATGTTATACATTCATTTAAAAAATTAAAAATAAAATCCAAAAAAAAAAGTTAAAAACCTTACCCCCCCCCTTAAGTTTAAAGCAATAACGCTTCTAAATTTTCTAATCATCTTTTGGAGTGGATTAATTTAATATTTAATAAGGGTTTACAAATTTTACATACAAATAACATAGGATTACAACTGGATAAATTAGAAATTTTGGAAATTAAAAAAGTGTTGACAGTAAATTTAATATTATAAATAACCAAGTCCTTTTTTGCCAATAGTTACCTTTTAAATTTGTTTTCACATTAGTACATAATTAGTTATTCATCTTGCATTAATTTATTTTTCGATTTGTTAATGTCTATACTTCGATTCTGATGAGAGAAGACCCCGAAACATGTTGATATTTCAACAAATTAGTGGTAAATACAAAGTGTATTATTGTTAATTATTTTATTTGTAATATATTATTATTTCTATCTATTTATAATATAATATATAATAATTATTATTCTATTAAAAAGTATATTGTGCAATCATGTTATCTTCAAGACGTTCATAGAATGTTTATACTTTGCACTCTAATGTCACGTTAGGACCATCTATCAGGGTCAATAACGACCTCATAACTTGTTTATTTGCTAAAAAATAAAATAACACAAAATCTTACAATACTGTGAAATGTACCATATATGCTTGTGAATACGTCGAGAAAGTTTAGTCGTAAACTTGATTTTAAAACGCAGAGATCCCTATTCCCTAAGCAAACTGCCAAAATTTTTTAGCGACTATATGTTATATAAATGACGTGTCTGCGGATCATCATATTTTCATTGGGCGGGAAATGACGTTTGATATGCCATTTACCAATAATCATAATACGAGAAATGTATTAAATCAAATGATTCCAAAAGAAATATTAATGTCATTGACACAACAATGAGAAAAAGATTATTTATGGTTCTCTTCACTATTAAAACTTCTTTTTTCCTCAATTTTATTGAATTTCAGAGAAAATTGCCATTCACATACACATTGACGTATTATAATATAGACATGTTATTCCCATACTAGCCGACTTTCAAATGTATCGAATATTGCAGTGAAAGAGACAACAAATCTTATTTCACAAACGCTCTGCGTGTAGACAGAAAAATCAGGTAATTTGAAGTCACGGTGACTAAAATAACATACTCATTCTTATACTAGTGTACGATACTCTGTTCCTTTTTCCCCGGGACATTTTTTCGGCGTAGTTTTCGTAGTCGGCGTTTTGTTTCGGTCCGTTCGATAACAAATGCAAGTAAGGCAATTACCTTACTTTTGAATTGCCAAGACTTCACGCTTGTAACGTATCTACAGTTTATTATATCATTGCACATACACCAGTAAAAATTGCCATATTTATTACACAAATAACGACCAGTTGCCGGTATGTTTCTTCATGAATAAAAATAATATATATCAATGAATAGAAAATTAAGTATAATTCAGTTTAAGTAAGGCCAGATGTAGTAATAAATATTGACATTTACCGAGCGAATTAAAAGAGAATCTGCAGCAGTCAGTAGTTAGGGAACATTAATCTCAATGAAGTTATAGCGCGTGACGGGCGGTGTGGGAACCAGGAACCGGGAGGAGCAGCCTGCTGCGGGGGCGCCGGGCCCCCGTGAGAATGCGCGGCACCAGCAGCCTCAAGTGCCCCCCGAGGACAAACACGAGCCCATTGTTGCGCACACACACAACACTTGAGATGGCCATCTAACGACCAACTTTTGCGCTCAACTTACAAACTACAAGGGCCGGTTATGTCATCTTGGATTATAGTTAGATTTAAATAACAGATCAACAATTAAAATGGAAGGAACAAATAAATGCAATGGTAAATTATTCGTAAACTGATATACATATTTATAAGATTAAGCAATATATTAACACAAGTATCTCTTGGAACTATATATCGAGCCTTTGTCCAATCCATACTTCAATACAGAATAATTGGCTGAGGAGGAACGTATAAAACCATTCTGCAGACATTAAAAATAATACAAAAATTTATCATAAAAATAATTTTTAAGAAGTTTAAAACATATCCTACGGAATTACTGTTCAAATAATTCAAGGACCCAAATTTAGACAGCATATAAAAAACCAACTCAATATTACAAACACAAAGAAATTGTTAATCAAAAAACACAAATATAGTTCAAGATTAAAATCGACGGGTGAGCATACGTGTATTTTTTTTTTTTCATTGAGCAATTCATATTCGTTTAAGAATTCCGAAATAAAATGTATAAAAAATTATTTGCTACCGCAGAGTACAAAATCATACAGAGATTAACTAAATCCCTTCTTAAGGCGAAGGGACCGCGGAAGAATTTCTCCCTTCGCGTAAATTTAAGAAACAAATTTATACTACACTTTATTCTTGCATAATTAAATCACTTAGTAAACAAAACGTATTTTTTACAATATACCTACGTCGTTTTTTTTATAAATTTCTCGATGCGTCGTTTGCTTATGATGAATTTTCAATATAAATTTTTAGGAAAAAAAGAAAAAAAGAATTTTTTAGGAAAATAAGAAAATATTTTCAAACTGCTCCCATTTCCACAAAAAAAAATTTTTTCGAGACGTTTCATATTAATAATTAATTAGATTTTTTAATGAAAATCTCCAAGAGCTGCGCGCGTCACGGAAAAGTACCTTTTCGAGATAACATAGAACTCGCCATTTAGAAAATTTAAAAATAATTTGTGAATGAAAAACATTAACCGATGTAGGTATGCCGTAAACTATGATATGAAAAAATATATATTTGTGCAATAGTTACGTCAAAAAAAAGGAATTTTAATGAATTTTTTGTTGCCTCAGGGTGGTGTAATCTATTAAGTAGTAGGTGTATCTAAATATTTGATACCTAAATGTAATACTAGCACAGCCCAACACCATTTCTCCTATCAAAGAGTATCATTCTTTAATGCTCTTCCCAATGAAATGAAGACGGAAAAAAATTATAGAAAATTCAAGACTAAATAGAAAAATCTTCTACAAAAAACCATCACAATAACGCCATGAAAAAATCTTATCAAAAACAATCTATGTAAAATCTATATAAAATATCAAAAACAAACAAAAACAACACAAGAATAAATTCTCAATTAAAATTGGGTAAGCGTGTAACATAAATGTGTATTAATTATATTATATTGAATACACTCTTAAGTTTGTACATTTACCAAATAAATTTAATAATAAAATTAAAAAATTTAAAAAATGTTTATTTTCCAACTGAATGGAATTATGTACGCATTTTTATCCAAAAACACGACAACATCTCGTTATGGTTAATAAAAAATCTAAATTTAAATCTTTATTTTTTATTAATCTTTCATATTTGTATTCAAAATATTTATTCCTAAGTAGCTGGCTCGTAATGTGGATGCAGCGGGCGTGATGGATCGTTCCGAGTTCACAACGAACCAGTTTCCATTGTTTAATTTATGCGTTCACGCATGAAGTTTCCAATGGCAGAAGACGTCTGAATTGTACAAGAGGGGTCGAAACACACATAACCTTATTATCTTCCGCGATAGCTGTACAACGGCCGCAATTAGAATTTTAAAAAAGACAAATTGAAACCGCGCCGGCGTGAGAGCAATTTTTTCCAAGAACCGAGCGCAGTCCCTCAGCTGACGGCTAGCGAGGCGCGGGAAGGGCCTGGTTAGTGAACTTTCCCTTTCCGGTCTCCGCTCCGCGGACGGAAAATCCATTACTGCACGTCTGCACAATTCTTAATGTTTTTGCTTAGCGTTACATGGCAACACAGCGCGCTACCTCTTACTAATTGACTTCAATTGGCAGTTTTAGGATAATGAAACTTTAGTAAATTTAAGATCAATTTATAAATACGTTTATTTATAAAATGGCTGTGTTTTAAATAGAATCTTTAATTTAATATCATTCATATCGGGTCGATGAAAGAAATTCCAGGAGTTTAATGAATACCTATTAACAACTCTGAATATTTATTATAAAAACCGTATTTTATTTTATAATTTAATACTGGCAATTAAGCTAGTGGCTATCGTATATTGCTTGTTGCTAGGCCCCGCGGGCGGCTGTACTGACCGCTACGGGGCCACCGGTGTCTGCAATCGGCTATCGGCCAATCCCTGACATGTCTTTGAAATTTTTTTCATACGATTTCGTTATTTCCTAATTTGAAAACTGGCAACGGTAATATTATGCATTACACGCAATATCGTTTTTGAAGCAATTGTAATATAGATACGGCGCCCTAAGGATTTGTTCTTTCTGCATTCATAGTTTACCTAATATTTCTTCTATTACGCTCTTGTTCAGCCATGTGGAGCAGTCTGCAAATAGCATTTTTTATTTTGTATTTTGAACCTATTTTGAAGTGGCATTCCACGCTGTTTGCTTAACATTTTTCATAGGACTTCGATATTATTTTTAACTGGCAATGGCAATGTACGCGCTACGTGCATCGTTTTTGGAGCAATTATAATAAAGACGCATTTCTATTCAATACGTGGTCCGATGGGTCTGAGTCATGACTTTACTCTGCAAAGATAATTTTTTTTTCATTTTTTCCCCAGACACATCATTTTTAAAAATGACGTGTCTGGGAATATTCGCGATAATTAAAATGATATTTTTTGTCCGATTGTCCGTCAGTCTTCGGCGTAAAAGGATAATAATTCTCATTAATATCTTGAACAGCGACTAGAATTGATTTATTGTAATAGGTACATAAATAAGGCGAGGCGACCGCATTATATTATTAATTAAATATATAAAGATAACAAAAGTGACACAGTCTACAAGAAATTGGACCTATTTGACGCTAATTCCTGACGCAAAACAAATTAAAGTTTTTTTTTAAATAGTAAATGCTATTAATGTGACAAATTTTTTTAATTAAAAATAAGTATTTTGTTTCCATAATAAAGTCTAAATCTAAACATCAGAAAAATCCTCCAGCAGAGAAGTTTTTTTTTATTTTTTAACGTTAAATTATGTTGTATCAGTATTAAATTATTTCATTTTATACATTACAAGACATAAATATAACATAATTTAACTTCTAGGTAACATGTGTTTATCGATGTATCTATCGTTTTTGAATCGGTAATACACCAAGTCCTAAATTCATAAAAGATTTCAAGTTTTCGCGGTAATCAATAAAAAATTTCAAGTAATCTCCAAGAGCTTTGACTTAAACCTGTGCCTGCAATATTATCTGGACAATTCTGTTACAGCATAAAATTAACATGTTTATCATTGCTATTCATAGGTATTTTTTGTTATAAAATTTGCTTTTGGTAGGTAATCGGGCATATTCTGAAATAAGCAATATTGCTATTTCTGTATGTTGACAGCTCTAAAACGTAAACAAACGTTAAGTTTAAAACCAAATTAATTAATCAATTAGAAAAATATACAGAAAAAACAAATTTATGAAAAAATGTTTGGCTGCTACCGGGATTCGAACCGCGGATCTCCTCCTTTCCGAGGCAGGCGCGTTATCCAATTACGCTATAGAAGCCTTGTATACTTCCGTGAATATATCGACCTTATCTGTAGGTCTCATTTATTAATTGATTAACATTTATTATCCATTTTAATAGCAATCCACTTACAGATAAGGTCGATATACCCACAGAGATATACATATAAGGCTTCTATAGCGTAATGGGATAACGCGCCTGCCCCGGAAAGGAGGAGATCCGCGGTTCGAATCCCGGTAGCGCCAAATATTTTTTCGTGGGTTTGATTTTTCTGTATGTCTTTCTAATTGATTAATTGATTTGGTTTTAAATTTCACAGAACTTTGTTCTGAAAAAATTGCAACTTCACAATAAGAATGTGTTCTTGAATATAAACGTTAAGTTATTCACAATTATGAATAATGAGCTGTCTAATTAATAGAAATCATTCATTTCAAAAGCTGTCAAACCTAAAACTTGGCTTAAAAAACTTAAAACTATCAAAATTGGCATTACAATGTTAATTACTGTCAAGATACAGAAATATCAACATTGCTTACCTATTTCAGAACATTTATTATGAAAAAATTCATTGAATATTTTTTATTTGTTGATCAGATTATAAATGATCGACGTCGTGCACTGAAAATTTAACACCAACATATTAATCGTCCTCTTTTCACTGTAATA